>CM068963.1:78700464-78715051 GCA_035128595.1 Eptatretus atami | reverse complement strand
GTGTTTTTCTCCGCAACCGCTCGTCGGATTGAGATGAAATTTTCATCATTGGTGCGACTACTCATGTGGAATGTTTTTATGATAATTTTGATGTCATAGGTCACGTGGTGTGGCAGCCATATTGGGGAAAACGGAAAAACTTTGGACCTCTGTATCTCTGAAACCACACCAAGGAAAAAATTGAAACTTGGCACATGGCAAGTACTCATGTGAAATGAGGGTGATTTTTTTATGACGTCATAGGTGCCCTCGTTATGACGTCATAATTGCATATGTAGAATGCCACATCTGATCAGTATGAAAATGTTTGAGGGTCATCTCAAGATAATGGACCAAAATGGACCACAGAAAAAAAATGACGTCATCGGTCACGTGATTTGGCAGCCATTTTGTTAAAAAAAATAAAAACTTCAAAGATCTTCTCTGAAGTGGCTGAACAAATAGAGGCGAAACTTTACACGTATGACAGCCTGTCTATGAGGAACAAAAGGTTCACACATATGATGTGATATAGGTCACAGGGTTTGGCAGCCATATTGGATTTACCCTAAAACCTATAAAAAAAATACACCACTCAATAGAAGTCCTGGTGAGAGTCTGCAATCTCTGATTGCTCTTTTTCTTGTTTATTTATGTTTGATGATGACTGATCGTGGTGGTGTTGGAGGGAGTGTCAGAAGAATGATTCATGCCCACTGTGGAAGCACCAACCTTTCTAACTCATTCACTTTTTTGCTCAAACACATCACTTTCTTCTGTCTCTTTTCAGTAGCCTCACCTGCCGCACTTATCTTACCCTTAGAGGCCATGATTAAGGGCAATTAAAAAGCGAAAAATAACACAAGTTCACGATAGCAAGTCGAGAAGTACAGTGAGGTATTGCAGTTCAGGAACTGCTGTGAGAAGGAAGGACAGGACTGGTGGCCTGGGTGGCATGCCAATACTGCACACACAAACCAAATACATTACAGTCTTGTACAGTATCAACATCTGCGCACGTCCCGCTCATGTTTTCGGTGTCGGTGTTTGGGTGGGTAGGAGGCAACACGAGGGTAGGTTGATGGGGGTTTGCGTATCACGGTTTGCGGTATGGTCTTTTCAGAGAGGGAGAGAGACAGAAAGAGAAATTTTTCAGGATTGAAAGACCTGTTCCAAGTATTTGACCAGTTTATGATTTAGGCCTGTCGCAGCTAAGTGGGAGCCACTTCGTTCCAAAACTGACCAAAATCAAAAATAAAACCAATGTCACCCGTAGGGTGATCCGTATATTGCCAAAAGTGCCACGTGTGACTTCTTTAAGGTCACACTGAGTGAACAGAGCTGCTATCACACAGGAACGACTCCTTGAGGAATATCTGCCTACGAGAGATTCCGATGAGAATCGCTCTACAGAGTAACCATGAAAAAATATGCGTTTTCCTCAAAACGTCACCAAATCACGTCATAATGTCTCAAGCTTGATATATCTAGAAAGCACTCATCGAGGTGTTCAATTTGAGGTACTACACGATATGGTTCCTAAAACTTGAAAATTTGACTTGGGGTCAAATGTTTGACCTTAGGCGTTAACCATGAAGGTCAAGCCAATCGCCACCAAAAATTAATCAGCTGAATGCCATACCATGAATTTATTCCCATGAAGTTTGAAGACGATCCGATCAAAATTACTCAAAAAATAAGGTTTCGTCGACTCCCCTGATTGGCGACAAAGTGGACTTGACCTTTGACCTTGACCTTCAAAATTTTATGCGCTGAAAGGGACCTCTATAGGCCTCTGATATGCGAAGTTACAAAATTTCCAATGAAAACTGTGCTCTTGCAGAGTGATTTATACGTGATTACAGATTAAAAAAAAAACAACAACAAAAAAAAACACAGGAAGGTCAGGCAATCGCCACCAAAAATAATCAGCCTGAGCGCCAGACCATGAACTATATTCCCATGAAGTTTGAAGACGATCCGATCAAAATTACTCAAAAAATGAGGGGTTTGTCGATTACACTGATTTGCGAAAAAGTGACCTTGACCGTTGACCTTGACCTTCAAATTTTATGGCCTGAAAGGACTCCAAGGCCTCTGATATGCAAAGTTACAAAATTTCCAATGAAAACTGTGGTCTGCAGAATTTTTTTTCGTGATTACAGACAAACAAACAACAAACAAAACAAACAACAAAAAAAAAAACCAATGTCACCCGTAGGGTGATCCGTATCTTGCCAAAAGGTGACCACGTGTGACTTCTTTAAGGTCACACTGAGGTGAACAGAGCTTGCTATCCACAGGAGCGACTCCTCTGAGGAATATCTGCCTACGAGAGATTGCATGAGAATCGTTCTACAGAGTAACATGAAAAAAATATGCGTTTGCTCAAAACGTCACCAAATCACTCATAATGTCTCAAGCTTGATATATCTAGAAAGCACTCATCGAGGTGTTCAATTTGAGTACTACACGATATGGTTCCTAAAACTTGAAAATTTGACCTTGGGGTCAAAATGTTTGACCTTAGGCGTTAACATTGAAGGTCAGGCCAATCGCCACCAAAAATTATCACTGAATGCCAGACCATGAACTATATTCCATGAAGTTTGAAGACGATCCGATCCAAATTTACTCCAAAAATAAGGGTTTCGTCGACTCCCCTGATTTGCGACAAAGTGACCTTGACCTTGACCTTGACCTTCAAAATTTTATGCGCTGAAAGGACCTCTATAGCCTCTGATCTGCGAAGTTACAAAAATTTCAATGATAACTGTGCTCTGCAGAGTGATTTATACGTGATTACAGACAAAAAAAAAACAAACAAACAACAACAAAAAAACATATGAAGGTCAAGGCCAATCGCCACCAAAAATAATCAGCTGAGTGCCAGCCATGAACTATATTCCCATGAAGTTTGAAGACGATCCGATCAAAATTACTCAAAAAAAAGGGTTTCGTCGACTCCCCTGATTTGCGACAAAGTGACCTTGACCTTTGACCTTGACCTTCAAAATTTTATGCGCTGAAAGGCCTCCATAGGCCTCTGATATGCGAAGTTACAAAAATTTCCAATGAAAACGTGGTCTGCAGAATTTTTTTTCGTGATACAGACAAAACAACACAAACAAACAAACAAAAAAAAAAAAACATACAGACGGACTAACATATCTTGCAAAAACTTCGTTTGGCAAATAATGAACTTCATGAAATTATCAAATCATTAACTATTCCATGAACTGGAGCTATATGAACACAAGGCAAAAAACAGTTTATCAATTCAGACAACACAACTCAGGAAAGGAACCAGACTGATAAACATTTAAATATCATGGACACTTACTATGACAATCCGTTCCACTTGTTAGGCCAGGATTCGCGACACAACAGTATCAAATTTTGGCCAATTTTCATATTTCTCATGGACATGAATAAAAAATTAAATTTCTTCCCTCCAAATGGTTGTCAGATAAATATTTGAGCATTATTGCTCATTGACTTGTGAAGTCAGTCTAATTCATCTATTTTATCTATTTAATGTCCAGATACTTAAAACATTCACTCACCTCAATATTTCAGCAATAATTCCAGAATTCCATAATCGTCACGTAATGGCGGACAAGAAAAAAATCTCCCTTTAACTGGTGAGGGAGATTGAGGCAAACCTGTATTTTTCCTGCAAATTGGTCATGACAGAAATGTATCATTTGGGTAAGAGATTTCAATTCAATGATTCAGGTAAAATTGTATTGTGTATAATATTGATTGTCACGTAATGGCGGACAAATTTGAAATTTGAAACGCGTGGTCAGTGAGCGTATTTAATCAAAATATGTCTATAAAGTTTGTAAAATTAGATAATATGATTATTGTTGGTAAAATGAGCCTCATCTAGCCACTTTCAGCACACTTCACAGAATAGCACAGGCACTTTTATTTTTCATCCCTGAATAGGCATTCAAAGTGAAACTAGATAAATTTCACTTATCACATGCCACTCAGCCAATTTTTGATTGATTTCCAACTGTAACTTATGTTCTGGAAAGGAAAGTTCACTCTTTCTGTTGAAATAAACTTTTCAAAACAAGTTCCAATGACGAATATCAGATAAATTAAACAACATCTGAAAATCTAAAAATGAAACTGAAATATGACTGCTTTTTCAGCTGATAGCATTTAATACATGAATCTTAGGATCCTGACATCTGACGTCATTAAAGTATACATTTTGTTTTATACATTTTTCATGCTCGAACTGACTGTGAGGGTTTCAAGAAGGCTAGTTTACTCATATTTGTGTTACTGTTATTTAAATACAAGCATTGGAACAGGTGGCTCCCACTAATGCTTCAGTCACATTTGGCTCGGCGGCCGTAGGGTCTAAAAATCTACGGCCACTAGCAGTTATAGGGTGCCGCAGTATTTCCACGGTCACACAATGTAGCAAGCATATGTTTTATTTTTCGGGTAGCCCACGGGGTATTTAGAAATTGTGGAGACCGAAAACGTGGTGCCGTACGGTCTTTGATTTGATGTCGCACGGTGACCGTAGGGCGTCCCTGCGGCGGCCATAGAATTTTCAAGGCAGACGCAAGGTAGCCTCAAGGTGCCCACAAGGCGACGCAGGGGGCCCTAAGGCGAACGTGCGGCCAGAGGACGGTAACGAGTGGGTATAATACCAGTTCTTTTTCATATGTATATCTTATCTCATATCTGTCATATAGATTGTGGACCAGATTATATACAGATGTGCTGTATAATATGATAATATTATATATGTGCTGTATAAACTTATATATGCGTAATAATATATAATATGAAATGTGATGATGTGTGTGGCAAACACCATACTCCGATCTCTAGCGGTAGCGCACGGTGGACGCACGGTCGACGCAGAATGCCACGGAGGCCGTACGTAGGACGCACGGGCGGGTAGGGGAACCGTGTGTCGACCTGCGTTGCCGCAGGTAGTCACACAGACCGCAAGGCCACCATATGGTGAACACAGGGACGCCTTAGGACTACCCTACGGCGACCGTGGAAATAGTGCGGCCGCCGTAATTTTTTGGTGGTTGGCAAAATTCATTTTTCATTAAAAGAGCCTACGGCACCGCACGAATAACGCAAGCCCACCGTACGCCCTACGTACGGTCGACGTGGAACACATCTACGTCATGGCTACGGCTTGTCGAATTGCTACGGCCAACGTAGAAATGAAAAAAGTTATAACTCCGGCTTTAATTCCACGGAGTCTCCTAGCCTGTAAAGATAGCCATACGGCGTAGGGCCACCCTGAGGCCACCTCAGAAATCTGCGGCCGCCGCACGTTTCTGTCAATTCAGGGGGGGTACGGCCGCCGTTATCTAGCCGTAGAGCAAATGTGACTCATGATTTAGCTGCGACAGGCCTTTAGTCAAGGTCTGACGAGAGGGTAGATGCTGCCTGTCTGTCAGAAGGATGAGGGATGTCACAGCAGAGAGTGGAATCATCAGAAAAGAGATAGAGGATTTTCCAGGGAGTCAGTGACATCATTGATGAAGATTAGAAATAATATGGGGCCTAGAACACTGCCTTGGAGATACTCCAGCCTTGACTGGTACTCCAGCCTTGTCTCCAGCCAGGTACTCCAGCCTTGACAGGGAAAGGAGATGAAAGGGTTTCATTGAAAGCCACACATTGTCTATGAGAGTGGAGGAAGTCAGTATTCCAAGAGTGCAGTTGGCCTTCGATTCCACAGAGAGTTTGTGGAGGCCTTCGATGGGCAGACAGTTTGCGGAGCAAGGCAGGATGCCAGACTATTAAAAGCTTGAGATATGTCCAGAGAGACGGCCCTGATCTCATGTCTGATATTGAGGGTCTCCATCCATTGTTGGGAGAGTAGAAGCAGCATGTCCAAGGTAGAGTGACCAGGTCTGAATCCGAATTGATGATCTGAGATAAGGCTATTGGACAGAAGGAATGATTTTACGTCAACTACGATGATGGATTCCATGACCTTGCTGATGATTTGGAAGTGCAGAAAGCTAATTGGTCTGTAGTTTTGGGGATCCGTTTTTGAACCTTTTTTATGAAGTGCAGTGATGTTGGCCGATTTCCATGCAGATGGAAGATGACCTTTGGTAAATGACATGGTGAAAAGGGCAGAGTGTTACACACTGTTGCAGTCAGAGTCCAGTGTTGTCAGAAACTTTTCCACCTTCTCAGGTTTTTCTTGTTTGTTGGACACATTGCAACAACAAAATTTGCATGAGCATTGACAGCTGCAATAACTTACTCTTCATCAAAAGACACCATGGGATTACTTAACATCCATCAATGTCAGCAGATGTGTCCCCAGCTTAACGTCCATCCCAGGGACCATGCATTTGGTGTTGCAACACCCTGCCTACAAAGCACCAATCCGAAAGTTTAGAGCTAGGCTGGGAATCGAACCCAGAACAGATAGATCAAACCATCATTTGTTCATGTCAAACACATCTTTCAAAGTGATTTTTTTTTCTTTTTCAACCTCTTCCCATGGCTGCTCCCATCGCGAAGTTGCCAAGTGTGGTGAGTTTGCCAAACACCTTTCATCATGAGGGAGAGCTTTGTAGTCCTGCAGCAGTGAACTGAAATAGTCTCATCGAAGATGCTCTGTACTACGAGGGTGCATTTAGGTTACAGACAGTTATTGATCAAAAAATAAATCTCTTCAAATCTGTCATGGAACTTAAAGGTCGATTTTTATTTGTCTAACAGCTCACAAAGCCACTGGTAATTTTTCCATGTACTGTGGCATTTAGCAAAATGTTGCACCGATTGACTCTACCTGCAATGGTACATGTTGGAGACAGACTAACAGGTGGCCACACACAATTAGAGACGAGACAAGTAATTTATGATCGAGGCGGTCTCATGTTTAATTGGAGAGTTGATTGTTGCTTGAGCTAATTAAATGGTGCCAGCTCTGATTTTGTGTGCCCTTTCCTGTTCGGTTTTGACACGAACACCATGGAGTACGATTTATTTATTTATTTTTATAGACAGTGGGCATGAGGTGAAAGGACACGGAATTCCGAGGAGGAGCATATCGGGGTCTCATATCGGGGGGGGGGGGGGGGGGGAGCATACAAAAAACCACATCTGCTAATGCAGCACTGAGAGCTTCACTAACCATGGGAATAGGGGGACACGTGTGGGTGGGTTCCTCTCATGAAATCAGGAGCAGGGAGGAGAGGGTTGGGGGAAACTGCAATTACTCTAATTTCTTCCTCGACCTCCCTCCCCCACCTCTTCCTTTCATAACCCCTCTTCGAACAGAATTTCACTTTTTCTGTCTCCAGGTACAACTAACGTGGTACTGGGATAGCCTATTGCACTGCATCTCAACCTTCCAAACAGAATAAGACATTGATAAGGCATTAAACATGTTAGTAAAAATGTGCACACTACCTTTATTATCCCGCCCCCCGGAGGGAGGGAGCGGGATATTGTAATTGTCCGGTTTGTTTGTCTGTCTGTTTGTTTGTTTGTTTCTCTGTCTGTCTGTTAGCAACTTTATGGCAAAACGGCTTTAGCAAACACTATCAAATTTAATCCACAGGTGGGCAATGAACCTTGGACGACCCCATTAACTTTTGGTCCAATTGGATCAAAGGTCAAGGTCAAGGTCACGAAAAGATCAAAATCGTTTTTCGCTCATAACTTCGTCAAAAATGATCTGATTTACTTCAAACTAAGCTTATAGTGAACCTTATTCTATTTTTCACTTATAATCCTACCCATTCCTATAGTGAAAAATGCATATTTGTGAAGATGGTAGGGTCTGAAGTTTTGGGGGTCATGGTCATCGGTCAAAATTACAAATTTTCCATTAAAACTAAAACATGGTATATTCAGGCGGCATTTATTCATATAATGGCACTACTTCGTTTTTTTGCCAACTCCAGTTTCATTACATATTCATAAGGTTTAGGTGTAAATAAATGGAATTCAACTTGTTGTCAAGTTTCTATGTAATTTTTTCTTGAAATGCCAATGCTTTAAACTTTCGCATAATATCGGGTGCAATAATATGGGAAACTACATGTGTTAGATACATTGCAAACTATATTTCTGCCAGAATATTTATTTTTACACAAATTAAATATTTAATAAACAAATTTAATGCCACTGTGTCCATTTCATTATTTTAAAAGCTAAAAAAAATGCATAACTATTTAAATTGTATGTATCATAATACTACCAAAATCTTATCTCTCTTTCCAGTTCAAGACAACTGGTGAGCTGTAGGTACATCTGTTGACAGCTTGATCATATAAACTTTGAAAAAATGGATGAATGCATCATTTTAAAAGAGTCAGGCGTGTCCTATTCAGTTGCAAGTCAAAAGTCCTGAGAGACCATACAATCCTTTTGTGAGACTGGACTAAAATCGGACAGAATTTTGATATTCTAAACCGAGTGAGAGATCTGATATTTTCTGATGACACCAAACACATCTACCATAGAAAGTGTTACCAGTCTCTGTGCCATAAAGGTAATCTGGTACGAGCTCAAAAGAAATACGAGGATGACATACATCAGCTGTGGAAAGTAAGAAACGCGGGAGAAACAAGCATTGAGCCTTCTTCATCTAAAACGAGAAAAACATTTGATCAGGAGCTTTGCATATTTTGCCAAAGCAATGAAAATAGTGCAGTGCATAGTGTTTCCTCCAGTGACATGGGGAAAAAAAATTGGCAATCAAGGAGTCCACTAAAGTGAGGAAGTTGCTGCTAGACTTGCTTATCTTACAATGAAAAGATGCTTTTGCTCAAAATATGAAATATCATATTAATGCTTGAAATGAAACAAGAGCTATGGGCTCATCCACATCTACTACTGACAGCTGTCAATATTTTATCAAGGCAGTGTGTGATATAGAAATAACACAAATTGTAGAGTTTATGATTAAAGATGATAGTGAATCAGAATTTCCTAGCTTTGACATGAATTCTGTAGAGGACACATATAAACTCCTTCTTGAAGAACAAGGTGTGACAACACACCTAAAACATCTTACAAGAACATATCAAGAATATCTTGCTGAAAAAGTACCAGGAATAGACTTTGCAAAGCGTGGACCGAAGCCAGAAAATTTTTTCTCAACACTGACCAAGGAAAAGTTAATGACGCAAATGCATGAAAACGTCGGAGGAGATGAGATGGAAACAGTGTCAAGGAATCTCAGATTATTCGCAGGGAAATCACAGAAATGGATGACTGGCATTTTACTGGATCATTTCTTGACTTCAATACGCCTATGAAGCTACAACAATTTCTGAAATGGGTGATCAGTGGCCTCATACGAATCTCAATGTAACTCGAGAGATTGAAATAGAAAATCCTCGAGAAATCTTGCTCAACATATTATATCGTCATTTCGGTTGAAGCGACAAGTGAAATACAAAGCAAAAGCCGATGGCAAATTTCAAAAATAGCTCCGCAAATCGGGCGTAACCCTCAGGCCTTGACGCAAACCAATTTCAAGATGTGGCCATATTGAAAATCGCAGCATGCCCATTTTCGAAAGGAACTTCATCTACTCAGCCCCAACCACCAGCAAAAATGGATTTAATCGGACAAGGCTTCTCCTCGAAATCGACAGAACCAATTTCAAGATGGCTGCCATGGACCACATTGAAAATCGCAGCGCGCCCATTTCAAAGGAACCTTCCCTACTCAACCCAACATACCCTGCCAAAATTGATTTAATCGGACAAGCGTTCTCCTCGAAATCGACGGAAACCAATTTCAAGATGGCTGCCATGGAGGCACATTGAAAATCGCAGCGCGCCCATTTTCGAAAGGAACCTTCCTCTACTCAACCCCAACACACCCAGAAAAATGGATTTAATCGGAAAAGGCGTTCTCCTCGAAATCGACGGAAACCAATTTCAAGATGGCTGCCATGGAGGCACATTGAAATCGCAGCGCGCCCAATTTCGAAAGGAACCTTCCTCTACTCAACGCAACATACCTGCAAAAATGGATTTAATCGACAAGCTTCTCCTCGAATCGACGGAAACCAAAATTCAAGATGCTGCCATGGGCACATTGAAAATCGCAGCGCGCCATTTTTGAAAGGACCTTCCCCTACTCAACCCCAAACACCCTGCAAAAATGGATTTAATCGCACAAGCGTTCTCCTCGAAATCGACGGAAACCAAAAGTTGACAGACGGCCCGGACGGACGACGGACGCCCGGACAACGCCTATGACGACATACCCCTTTTTCAGCCCAATTCGGCTGAGGGGTAAAAAGCGAAGACAACCACTTTCAGTTGGTCTTGCTCCGACTTCATATCAGGCTATAGGTCCACATCTGATGTAGAGACATGAATAACCTGCAAGTTGCTGTTACCTACGATGAGTTGAGCAGACAACAACGAGAATGGCAGCAGCCATCGTGGATGACATTAACACCAACACGCAAGGTGTACATATACCTCAATTTGTAAGCAGGAACAGACACTGTTGCAATTATAACTTTGACCTGGAAGTGATGCAGGTTCGTTTCATGGTCTGATTTGTTGATTGCCCAGAGATCAGAGGATGGTGCTCCTCTCATTACAAATGACCTCAAACTTGACTTAACTATTCAAGACAAAGCCCTGAAAAACACATTAGATATGCCTATATGAACTTTGATAAGCCAGTAAGTCCGAATGTGTCTCATCAAGTAACCTACATGTTAGACACCTGAAACAGGTATCTACTGACTACACACAGTGTGACACTATTTGGTTATTTATGTGTAGCTCTCTGGTGCACAGTATGGATAAACGTAAAGATGCAGATTCTTGGACTGAAGTTGATCTAGCCTCAATGAATCAGTGGAATTCAATCAAGGAATTGTGTCTCGTCAGACGAGTATGTCAGATCAACCTCAGGTGAAACATCTGTGTCACAACATGTTTCCACAGCAGCCAGTCTACTTCAAGTAACCCAGATTTCCTCCAAAGATAGTAGCACGAGCAATAGTGCATGTAGAACACTGCCAGAGAGATGTCATAAATCTCCCACTTGGTCCACCTTCAATTCGTTGATACACGACAAGACACCAGTATGGAATGTTGGTATTTTCTCCATTGTACAGAGAAGTCCAACGGAATGGCCAGTGCTCCTCACAATTTTTAAGCTGCTCAAAAACTCAACTGCATTACTGTTGGCGAAGGGCAAAAACTATTATAACCTTGATGTGTGATTTGTATGACCATGCAGTAAAGCTCAAGGATATAAAGAAAACTGCGTGCATTCAGCTGGAGGTCTACATATAACTATGGCAGCACTGAAGTGCCTGGGAAAGTACATAGAAGGAAATGAATTTATCTGGCATGGGAAGAAGCTGGTATCTATGGATCAGCTACAGTACGCCAAATATTGGATGGTCGTCACATATACAGATGCGAATGAAGCTCACATAGTTACACTGATTGCACTTTTCACCACCTGTGCATACAGGTAATCTTGTCAAGAGACGAAAGGCATTTCTTGAGCACCCACTCAGCCAAGTACTTGATGCCTTTGCAGCATATTTAGATGGAAGACTGATTCACTTTGGAGGAATTCAAATCACAAGTGGCTGAATGCATCAGACACTCTCTGCCTGTAAATAGTTTTGAAAGGCTAAATGAGTGGAAGGAACAAGCAAAAGGTATCCCAATTCCTAACAAACTACATGAATCAGGTTGAGGTTCTATTGATGTTTACTGCTGCTACAAGGACGTGCATTGGACACTTCATTTGGCTAAGGTGGAGGAGCTGTTGCCCTATTTTCATGCTCATGACCAGTACACTATGGACGATGGGACGCACCTATTGCCGACATGTTGGAACTGCAAACTACAGATCCTGAGACATGGAAATTTTTAGATGAAGGAAACTTTTCTATGACAAAACACAGTGTTCCTTTCACTGCGATTGATCCAGACCATGGTATTGAACAGGAGCACAAGAAGATGAAAGGTCAAAGGAGGGTTTATTGGCATCAGCAGGCAAAGAGCATGCCCATGGAGAAGTACTTTCATTATAGCCCCAACACTATGCAGAATTGTACAGGAATTCAAAAAGACTATGCTGGAGATCGAACGCGGCAGCCAAGTTCTCTTCACCATGAACTTGTTGGAGCAAAAGGTACTAGGATCATTTCATCTGCAGCAAATGTTTTCCAAGGTACTTACCAGAGAGGGCAATCCCTTTCTTGAACGTGATATGTTCAAATTTCTTGTTACATTTGCTGTTACACCTGACAGTGTGTGGCAAAAACATTGAAAACCGTGACAAATTGGGGCGAGAGGCATTGGAAAATTTTGTCTCTCTCGGATGTGGAAATCAGTCAATTTCTGGGATCTCAAAAGAAGAACAACTGGTCGTACTTCAAGGATGTAGGAGCTACAGTACAAACTAAAGTCAAAGGCAGTTGTATCCATTAAACAGGAGAGGTCACTGCTGTCTCGATTACTTTGTGTGCAAGACTAGAACTGACTTTTCTGTTAAGGATGCTATTACAGAGTTTGAATTCAGTGAGCTCCACCTTCACAACTTCATCCAGATGATCAATGATAATGCTCTCAGACAAATCCAAACTGGTATCTGCAGTTATGAATGTACCATTGCATTGCCAGACGACCTGGCATCTCAGAACGAGAGGATGCATCCTCAGTCCTGATAATTGAGCAATGGTGTATAGTGAGCATGGTGCAAAAACTCCTGAAATGTCAAATGCCTTGCACTTTGCAAAGAGGTTTGTTGACATTGTGGCTGACATGAGTGATTCATATGAGGAGGTCAGGATTGTTTTTGATCAGTACCTTACTGGTTTCTCTCAAGGAAACAACTCGTCAGAAGCGAACGGTTAAAACAACACCAGTTCACTATCATGTTAATGATAACACCGAAATAAGGAACCTGAAGACCTTTCTCTCTCATGTGAACACTAAGGAGAGTTAACAGAGTATCTGTCGATAAACTCATCAGTCATAACAAAATAAGCCAAAGAGAGTGATAGTTATGCACCATACAACAATGAAAGCTAATCACTCTTTGTCTGACATTGTTAGTATGCCTGAGATGGCAATGGGTCAGCACTACCTTGAGGAGGGTGACCAGCTGTTTGTTCTGAATGCATTTGACGTCATGGACAAGAACCCCCAATCCACCTGGATGTCTTCTCAGTTGACAAGCAGATTGTTTTTGTTCTCCTTTTGTCACTTTCCATTGCTTCCAAAGTCAACTATACTCTCAGAAAAAAGAGTGACAGATATCCATCAAAGATTGCTACCAAAGACTTGGACCCAAGAGGACAGAAGCACTCATTTGGATGGTATGCTTTCAAGGGAACGACAACACTGATCATTTGCTGGCAAAGGTGTATTAAGTCACTTCAAAGCATTTATGCAAGCTGATGATGAAATTCTGAAAGCATTTACTGCATTTGGGTTGACACAAGAGATACCACATGTATCTTTGATCAAATGGAGCGATATCTGTGTTTACTATACAAACCTCAGACATCAGTGAGAATATCGTTGGAGAACTTAGGTGGGCATTATTTGCACAAAAAGGTAAAGAGGGCCAGCAGCTACCCCCAACTCGAGGAACTTAGTGCCACACACTTCCAGAGCTTTCTATATGGCTCTTGTGTGGAAGTTATCTAAAGCACCTTGTCCCAAAATACCTCTCACCTACGGACTACTGCTGGGAGTCAGTAGAGGGTCACCTCAAACCATCTTCTGTGTAAATCACCAGCCCCAGAGGCCTTGTTAGAGCAAAGGAAATGTAAATGCAAAACTGGTTGTAACAGACAATCATGTGGATGCAGAAGAACCATTTGGTATGCACAGACCTGTGTGGATGTGGAGAGATATGTGAGAACATTGTACTGGACAACCTGTAGATATAGATGAGACAGACTGATATTCCAGTTAAGTACTTTCATATTACATCTTGCATTTGAGAACTACGGTTGATAACTGTACATGATTCTAGTGTTAATATGGCTAATTACAAGCCAAA
Source organism: Eptatretus atami (assembly GCA_035128595.1). Taxonomy (NCBI): domain Eukaryota; kingdom Metazoa; phylum Chordata; class Myxini; order Myxiniformes; family Myxinidae; genus Eptatretus; species Eptatretus atami. Next base: position 78,701,035 of record CM068963.1, on the reverse strand, counting down.
AAGGTACATTGTGCAGAAAAGATTGTGCAGTTTGATCTACTTAATGTTTAAAAGAAGTCTTGAGATAATAGATGTGCAGCCTCAATTTCGACATTTAGGTGATGTTATATGTAAGAACAAATGGGGTTTTTACTAATACAAAATGTGAATTATTGTTGTCTTTTGCAGTATTAATGAACATCAGAAAAGTTATTTTAATGATTAAATACTGCTTAAAAACATTTAGTTTGAGTTATTTTTATTACGATCTCAATAAACATCTGGTTCACATATTGCAGTTTTTTCCCATTTAGCGTACTTTGTATCGATACTTTGGATAGGTCAATACTGTATCAAAAATGTGTCTGAGAACTTGACAACAAGTTGAATTTTGTTCCTTGACAGTGGACAAACCTAAAAAAATGAGAAACCAGAGTGGCAAAAAAAACGAGGTAGAATACAATTGCTGCCTGACTATTGTGAAAAACAACTTGGGAAAAGGCTACACTACGATAAGATACACTATACAAACCTTGAAAAGTGGCACATACTCAGAGTCGCCAGCGTCTGCGATTGGTGGACGTTCATAGCC
>CM068963.1:78658218-78680461 GCA_035128595.1 Eptatretus atami | reverse complement strand
GTGGTGGGTGTTGAGTGATAATGCATACCTGCCAACCCTACCGATTCGCGCGGTAGCCTACCGATTTTCTATAGCTCCCAACGCTACCGATTTTATTAGTCAGACAACCGCATTGGAAATTATTATTGGAAAAAATAAATAGTTGTGTTTTTCAGTTTTGCGTTCGTTTCTCACTCGCAAGATCGTATTACACGCGGCTGCTTCTACATTCTACAAAACTCGTGCCTGACCTTGATTTCTTATCTCGTCAGCGATTGGTTATTGCTTCCAAACTAAGCATGACCAATCAAATGGGACGACAGGAAACAGCGGGCATTCATTTCCAGACAACGCGCCATTGGCATTTTCCATTCATGATCAAAGACTGCAGTTAACACAGAGTATCATCGCTTCAGTGCACGACAACGATGCAAACACCAGAAAAGAAAAAAACCACCCCCACGCTGGGTCAACAAGTTTAAGCCAAGTTGGACAACAGAGTTCAAGTGTATCAAGGCTTCGCGTGAGGTAAACTGTAAATATGTTATGAAATCAGTGGCCAGTCATTTCATTCATAAAGATGTATCAGTGAGTTTTATGTAAACTCTTGTGTACACGTATGGCACATACATGTGGAGCTTGGACAGTCAGTAATTTATGGAAACGTGACTGATGATCAGGATGTCTTAGAAAAATAAAGATTGGTGAGTAGATCAACCATGTTAAGTTTTCTCTTTTTCACTCTAAAAATATGTTGATATACTTCAGCTAAAACTGGTCTCAAAATGCAGGAGATTGCACCATTTTGCTTCATTTTTTGAAAAATTTCCGGGGGGCATCCCCCGGACCCCCCTAGGACACGTGCACACCAGCCTACCGCTTTTCCTTCAAAAAAGGTTGCAGGTATGGATAATGGTAGTTGTGATGATGTGTGTCGGAGTGGCGACCCATCCAGGATTGTACCCAATCACCATGGAGACTGCTGAGGCAGCACCAATGCTTTGCACAGAGTATGGTCCCAATGGATGGGATGGATGATGGTGGTGGATGTGGTGTTGAGAGTGGTAAGTGGTGGTGGAACATGTTGAGAGTGTTAGTGGTGGTGTGAGAGTGTAATGGTGGTTGTTGTGGTGTTGAGAATGACAATGGTAGTTGTGATGGTTGTGGAGGTGGTGTTGAGAGTGGTAATGACAGTCATGATAGTGGTGGTGTTGAGAGCGGTAATGGTAGTCAGGATGGTGGTTGTGATCGTGGTGGTGGATGTGGTGTTGAGAGTGGAAATGTTTGTTATAATGTGAGTGGTTGTGGTAGTGGTGGTGGCGGTAAAGTAAAATTTCAATTTTATTTCTTGTTTCGTAAATTCCTTAATTGTTAAATTCAAACTATTTTGCACTTTCCTGTATTTAGAGATAAACTCTTAAGATTTGAAAATTAATTTAAGAACCAGTACCAGAAGAATGACACAATGTCGATAACGTGGTCACAGTGCATGATGACCGTGGGATTGGGAAAGATGATCACAGTTAAACAATGAAGAATAAATTCTCAATATAGACACAAGCAGAGACATCTGAAGGCATTACCATAAAACAGACTAAAAAGAAAACCACTTATTTTTTTTTTTTTTTTTTTTTTTAACTTTCGTGGTTTTCTTTTTAGTCTGTTTTATTGGCCTTCAGATGTCTCTGCTTATGTATATTTAAAGTTTGTAGACCGAGGATCTTTTTAAAATATTGAAGAATAAATCGTTAAAATGCCAGTTTTCCCAATGTAGAGAGCGTGGTCACAGTGCATGATGACGTCACAGTCGAACAATGTGAATAAATCATTAAATTGTCAGTTCCCCAATGTGGGAGTGTGGTCACAGTACATGATGACGTCACAGTTGAACAATGAAGAATACATCGTTAAATTGCCAGTTCCCAGTTTGATGCTTGGCATGCACCAGCCACCAGAGATGACTGGTTATCATCGTGGTATTGCTGCTCCTCGTAGTGAAACCTCCAGATCACTCCGCACTAAGTGGGATTGTAATATACCCACAGGAAAGGTACACACAAATAACACACGTTGGTACTTTTTAAGTTAGTAAAACCAGATGCATTTGTGGTTTTACAGGAAACTGTTTGGGACATTTATTTTGTCTTATCCGAGTTTAATTCCACTATAATCGATCCGACTATAAAAGCTGTCATTCCTGTGCACCACAACCAGGATATTGCCTCACAACGGGACAGCCGGCCTAAATTGCCATTCCTTCAGAGACCAAATTAAGTTGGCTGTCTTGTCCAGTGGCACTTTTTTGTAGAAATCTAAGATTCCTCTGAGTAGCCTTTAAAAAGAGTAGGCCATTGTGTGTTGGTGCACATTTAAATCCCATATTTAATCTTCCTTGTCTGTCCTTTAAATGGTTGTGATTCCTCATTGCCATGAGGATGTGATGAGGATATAAAGAGAGTTTATCTTTGGTTGAAACTGCAGGTTTAGGGTTGACTTTCCCCATCAGGCAAAATTGGAATTGTCCCTTCACGCAAAAGTTCCTTCATGGTCGTGTTGATGGAGGAATCTTCATGGTATACTTTACTCGGTGGACGTTAAAGACCCCATGGTGTTTCTAGCAAGACTAGACGAGTTGTCATCAGCATTCTGGACAAATCACAAATTGCTTCCCAAACCCTCTTGTAAAACTGTGCTTGACAAGCATGGTCGCTACCAATGTACCCAGTGTGAGTTCAATAACACCTTCATCCTGCTGAGGATTGAAAACGGGTGATGATGATGAGATGAAATGCATCTTGAAAAGTTGGGCCTAAACCCTTATCTTAAACAAATGATAAATTCTTCACATTCCATGACCGTTGTGTTTGTACTCTTAGAGTCTAAGCGGCTGAAAGGGTCCTGTTCTCAAGCATGTAAAAAGGGTCTAAAAAGTTAACTGGTCTAAAGCTCGAAGCTGTCAATGGTCCAATCTGTCTGAAAGGTGTAAAAAGATCCAAAATTGTTTAGGTCCAAGGGGTCCAAAGATTTCAGTGGTGTAATGGTTTAAAGGCTCTGTGGTCAAAAGGTTATTTGTCTCTCAAGGGTAAGGGTCTAAAGTGTCAAAAGGTCTTGAAGGGTTGTGGGGGTCTTAACGGTTTTTGGGTCTGAGCGATCTTAAGGTTCTTAGGGATTTTCACGTTATTGAGGGTCTTAAAGGTCATGGGGGGTCTTCAAAATTTTGAACATTTTTGGGGTCTTCAAGTTATAACGTTCTTGGGGTCTTCAATTATTTAACGTTCTTGGGGTCTTAGGGGCCTTAGCGGTCTTTAAGACTATTATGGGTCATAAGGTCCGAAACAGTCTTCAGGTCTAAAAGGTCTTCGGGTTGTTAAGGGGTCTAAGGTAAAGAATGGTCTGGCACATTCATGCAATCACAGACACACGCACAGCTCCTTTAATACATGGCCTGCAAAAGTATTAAACCCCTGCCCCCCCCCCCTCCAAAGTTTTCACATTTTGATGCCATCTGAGCTTATTTTATGATGTTTTTTAAATCAACTTATATATAGAGTCATCACAAACTACTCCAAAGATGAAGCTAAAAAATGCAGATGAAATGTGAATAAGTTTGATAACAGAAAAAACAGATGATTCTCAGTTGAATAAGTATTCAAACCCTTTGCCTAATTAACCGCAAATCACTTCAGGAGTAAATTATTTGTTCTAAAGGTTACAAAATACATGTAATAGGTTTCACTGCACGTAATCAGTGGTTTAACTTAAAAATTAAACTCCTACTTGTCTAAGGATTTTAAGTGCAACTTACTTGGTCAACCAACAAGGTAAACATGAAGACAAGGAGCTTTCCAAAGAAGTCAGACATGAAGTGGTGGAAAGCACAGCTCAGGAGAGGTTATAGAAGATTTCAGCGACTCATTATCCCTTTGTGTGTACGGTCAAATCACATCGAATGATAGAGCTAAAACGATATACAACACGATATTCTCAAAAAGTTATGGACAGATTTGGACAAAATTTGGTGGACAGGTTGGTGTCTGACAAGAACTTAATTATTAGATTTTGTGAAGATCCAGATGTGGATCCGATAATCTTTAAATTGATTGTTCACCATTGAGTGATAGAGACAAAACTGATAGAAACACAATAGCTCAAAAAGTTATGACGGATTCGGATGAAATTTGGTGATGGGTTGGGTGTTGTGACAAGACGAATATATCGATTTTGATTAAGATTCGAACCAAGATCCGGATCCAGAATTTTTTCATTTTAAGTGATCACCATTGAAAGATGAGGCCAAAAACGATGTTATAACATGATATTTCAAAAAGTTATTAATGAATTATGACAAAACTATGTGGATGAGTTGGTATATAGGTGAGAAGAACAAGTGATTATTTTAGTTAAGCTCCGATCCGACCTATCGTGGATACAAAATGTAAACTGTTCAGCCGGGCGAGGTATGCACTTCACAGAGTACCTTTCTAGTTATTATCTATAATTCCAACAATCTGTGTGTGGTGTGTGTGTGTGTTGTGTGACAACTGTTTCCGAACTACTTGGTCCATCTAATTGAAACTGCCAGCTATATTGCTGGGGACCTGAGTATGTGCCTTTTCAAGGTTTCATATTAATCAGACAATGCTTCCCAATTATGGCCATTTATTTACCAACCAATGACAGACACGTTTCTGCGTAGGCGTGGCCGATGCGCATTTAGTTACCAATCACAGGAACGTTGCTGCGCAGGTGTGGCTGCGTAGGCCGGTGCGCAGCCAGCCGACGAGACGTACTGCTGTGCTGGTTACGATGGGGATCGGTGCTTAGTTAAGGCCCAGTCACACCTTGACGTTTTAGCCAACGTATGCCGATTTTTGAAAAATTTGTCTAAAACGCTGGCACACGTTGAATACGTTATGGGTAAGTTTTGATAACATTGAGAGCACGCTGGAAAAACACTGCATACGTCGTTGCACGCTGGCTTTAAACGTTGTACTTTTCGGTTGTCCTCAAATTTTTGCATGCTTGAAAATTCACGACGATATTGCCGGCGTATGACTCACACGTTTCCACTACGCTGGCCATAAGTTGTAGGCACGTTATGCGATCGTTACACGACGTCAACACATGTTACTTGTAGTTAATCATAAGTTGAGACACGCCGAGAGTATGTTTAGCGTACCGAAACTTATTCCTAGCTATTGAGTAACGTGTTGTAGGCACGTTACGCGATCATTGTGACACACGTTGACACACGTTACTTTTAAGTACTCATAGGCTGAAAGACGTCGGTATAATGCTTAGCGTGCCTGAAACTTATTTATAACCTATCAGTGACATGTTGCTAACACGCTACGCGATCGTTGACACACTTCGACACTTCTTGCTTGAAAGTTACTTATACGTCGAATCACGCCGAGTTATTGTTTAGGGCAAAAGAGGCTTTATCTAACCTATGAGTGACTTGCTTTGCACCTGTGTGTAACGCACTCCGCACGCATACTGGCTATGTAGACGTATTGACGTTTACCGGATGACCACAGAACTTAAACGAACGAGTTCCCAACCTACAGATACCAGATATGATGTAATGCAGCGATTAGGGAATTGTAAATAAAAAGGGTTTCACAGGAGAACCCGTCAGGTTGCAGACTACCATAGCGAGTACATGTCCATGACATTACGAGAGATGGAGTATCCGGGCAACGGACACATCAATATCTACCTGTCTCCAACATCAGCATACCTCATCGATTTGGCACTTCACCAGTTGCGTGCCAATAGAACGAGAGAAGAAGACGTGAACAGAGGAGAAGGTACTGGGTGACACCATGGATCGGGATTTGATTGCACATAAGATTTGCACCGATAAGACACCAGTTGATTTGCACCATAAGAACACGTAAGTGTAAACAATTGCGATTGTTTGGCGCAAGCGTCTATTTTCAATAGTGGAGTTGAGCGATTTAGCAACGTTGAATAGAAACGCTTCAAATTTCCCGAGCGCCAGCGTCAAAAAAAGGCGAGTGACAGAAATTTAAATCGTTCATTGGTTAAAACAATTAAAATAGTTGAGTGGCACCGTTATAAGTGCTGAGTGTAAAAAAATCCAATTGTTGAGCGCAAGCGTCTACTTTCAATAGTGGAATGCAGCCATTTAAATCTTGAAGTGGCAGCCTAATGAATAGCAAACCCCACGTCACCGCGCAAAGATAAAACTGCCGCACGATATGGATAAGTTAGGCTATCGTTGGGCATAGTGTGTGAACGCCGGCTACACGATAATTATTCGTGGATATACCGTATCTATTAAGGTATCGAAGCGCTCTATGTACATTATAGTACCTTGAGCATTTGTCCAACTCGTTATGAATACACCGTAAAACGTAAAAACAAGCCATAGCTCATTGTGAAAAACCCCCAAAAAAATTAGCCGCGAAGAACTTCGAACAATGGTGCAAAAGATGTCTCCTACCCGTGGGACACGCGGAGGATCCATCATCACCCACACCCTCCCCATCACACTCACCTACTACTGCAACATGAACAAACTACTACTAATATTGAACTGATACTGTTACTGCTGACATGGACATCGACTCAAAAAGGAGTCGAAAACACTGAGGTTCCCCTTGTGAAGACCATTTTATATAACCAATTCCCCAAAACGCTGGGAAACACGTCATTATATGGCAGTTGTAAGTTAGAAAACACGTTCATTTAGGTTTTTTGTCGACCGGAAGACGTCAATGGAATACGTCTACATACGTCATGTGCGTTGGACTACGTAAAGAATTGCGTTCAAAGCATGTCAAACATAAGTTAGAAATAAGTTTCGCGTTAAAAAAGACATTACGCGCGACGTGTTTCGACTTATGAGTAGCTTACAAGTGCCTTTGTCGACGTGTGTAAGCGTCCGCATATCGTGTGTACAACTTGTTCCCATCGCATGCGAACGTGTGTCATACGTCAAGTAAGTGTCGTAAAATTTGAACATGCTTTAAAATTACTTGACGTACTCCACTTACTACGACGTGATGATAGCGTACTTTTAGCGTTCCTATTCACGTATACCAAACTTACCCATACCGTATTCGACGTGCGCCAGCCGTTTTAGACACATTTTTCTTAGGTCGGCATACGCTGGCAGATCGCCAATGTGTGACTGCGATGTTTGACCCTCCATTTCTGCGGCGGTTTATGATTTGAATCGTTAGTGCGTCAGCCTTTTAATAGGCTACTAGTCGACGTCATCGTCGGCGATACGTGCAGCGCGCTATGCATAAGGCTTAGACTATCGTTGGCAATAGTTGTGTAGGCGACAAACAGGTTCGCATTCGTTGGTATAAGTTTAGCCTATAACAAAACGAAACGTTCGGGTCCGTTGTACTAATAGCGTTATTACATGAAGACCAGATCGTTATGAATACGTGCCCAATCTGTTGAAAAAAAAACATCGCAGAATTCAACGTAAGCCAGCGTTTACATACTTTTAATACGGTTGCCGTCGCTGGCTAAAACATCAAGGTGGTGACTGGGCCGTTTTACCGCTGGCAATGGTTCAAGGCGCGATGTCATTGGCAAGCCAAAGACAGGGAGGATTAAACTTGATTTAATTTGGATTTTAATTAACTGTGTGTGTAAGTATCACGCATTTGTTACTTCAATGCAAGCTAATTCGTGGGAATGCATGTGAACATTTCGTTACGGGGCACGCAGCCACTTCCGGATTGGTATGACTTAAGTATTCTAATAATTTCTTGATTTCTTATGCGCATTTATAGCATAAACACAATGCCCCAATCCAGTCGTCGTTTACGAGAGCGAAGAATGCCTGTGTTGTTTCTGGCTCACGGTTTTGAAAGCTTTTTTTGTGCTTGTTTTTGGGGGGGGTTGCACGTACGGGCACGCGACGGAGCGAAGGAACAGCCTGTGTTGGTTGTTTTGGCTCGGGTTTGTTATTTTTATTTTTGTTTGCAGTACGGCCACGCAACGTACGGCCATGCACGTATACGGGCACGCGAAGCGAAGAACGGCCTGTGTGGTTGTTGTTTCTGCTGTGGTTTAAGGTTTTTTATTTTTTTTTTTTGCACGTACGGCCACGCACTAGTTTAATTAAATTGATTATCACTGCAACCTTTGTTTCAAGACTTTTAGGAAAGGCCTGTTATTAACAACGCTGACATTTGGTTTGTTCACAATTTTGAAATCCTCATACTCACCTGGAAGTATCACTGCCGAAGCAGGATCCTGAGCAAGGGTTATACGGGATGTTTTGCCATTGAACCTTTCCCAGCAGTAGTTTTGGCAGGAATTTGTAATTTGCCATACTGTCACCATAGCACGCCCACACTTCATTCTCAAAGACCAACCGTGGGGATCTTTCACGTCCATCAACTGATGGCAGACGGGACACCCAGTTTAACGTACATCGGAGGAACGGCACACACATTGATTATTCACCCAGTTGAAAACGGATGACAATAGCTCAGATCTAACCCAGGCTAGTGAGACAGCTTCGAGGCAAGTGTGCGTTCCTGGAGGCCATCCTTTCAGCCCAGGTCATATCTTCATGCATTGTTAAAACAAACTGTGATTCCATGTTGTATTTTATAGTTTAAAACACTCTTTGGTTTTGTCATGCATTTTCTTCTGTTAAACTGTTAAACTTTGCCTGCATGTGGAGCTTTGAAAGCAGTGTGAGAAGCGGCCGCGCGGAACGGGAGACAGCCGAACGTGCGACCTTACAAAATACGGACAGACACCACACTTCACATTATATAATAGTTACTGTACTTCATTTTTAGCTCAAACTGACAAGTATTGTGTTTGTTTCTTGCAGTTTTGGATGTGGCCGCAAACATTTAAAGACAAATGGGGAACGAAAGAGCAGCTGTTCTCGAGGAGGTTCCAAAACGAACAGTGGAGATGCAGGATGCAAAGGAACAGGAGGATAAGGATGATGTTGTGGCAGAGAGAGAATGAAAAACTACAGGAGATGGGGAAAAGTTGCACCAAAAGAGAAGAACTGAAAGAAAGAGACTGTTATTCAGCTTGGAGAGCAAACAGTTCAGGAAAAAGTTGTGCAACAAAAATATGAGGAGAGGAATGGACGAAAGAGAAAGAAAAGCAGAAGGAAATAGAGGAAGAACAGCAGAGGAAAAGCAAGGAGAGGAAATGAGGAAAAAAGATGAAGAGGAGGAGATAAAAAGCATAAGAAGAGCTAAAGAAAAAAAAGCGGAGAGTGGAGGCAAATAGAGGAGGAAGATCGGAGAGAACTCACAAAATTTGTGCAATGGAGGGAATCAGTGTATCAGGAGCATACACGTGCATGGCTTGAGATCGAACGGAAAGACGAAAGAGGTTCTCAAGAGTGAGTACACGTATGAGAAATTACAGAAAGGGATTCTGGAACTCGAGGGAATGGAGCAGGAAAAAGGGCAATTGCGAAAAAAAGAAGGTGTTAAAAGAAGGGGAAATAAAAACATACGAGAGATTGAGAATGCGACAAGAGGAAGAGATTAGAGAACGAGAAAAGGATGTTGAGAAAATGGAGAGAGTGTTGAACCAACGAGAAGAGAGGAGCGTGATCAGCATGAGCGAATTTTTAGAGACAAAAAAGAGAAAGAGCAAGAGTTGTTCAGGAGAAGAGAAGAGGCACAGCAGCATGGAGCAGGCAGGGTTAAGAGGGAAAAAGGTGACCACCGGAACAAGAGTTTGCAAAGTGAAGATTGAAGCAGAGGAAGAAAAACGACGGAGCAGGAAAACCAGAAGACGGACTAACAGGAAAGCAGAACATCGAACAGGAAACAGAACGACTGGAACAGGAAAATCAGAGAAACGATAACAGAGGAAAAAGAGAAAACGACCGAACAGAAAGCAGAAACGAATGAACAGGAAAAGCCAGAAACGACGATCGAACAGGAAAATCAGAAACGACATGAACAGGAACAGCAGACAACGCGAAAACAGGACGAACAGAACAAGAGAAGAAAAGAACAGAGACGACTGGAACAGGAAGAAACAGAACGAGCTAATGGAACAGGGAAGAACAGAGACGACTGGAACACGAAGACAGAACATGCGAGAACAGAGCAGTAAACAGAGTGGACAGAAGAACAGAGACCAGAGAAGAACAGAAGAACAGAGCAGAGAATATCAACAGGAACAGAAAGAACAGAGACAGAGTGGAACAGGAAGAACAGGCAGAGACGAGCTAGGAACAGGAAGAACAGAGACGAGTGAAACAGGAAGAACAGAGACGAGTAGAACAGAGGAAAAAGGGCTAACAGATCGAACTCACAAAAACCATTTCAAAATGGACGAGACCAACGAGGAGGGCAGAAGCCAAAATGTTGGATGCAGAGAGCAGAACTATGAGCAAAATTGCTGATGACTATCAACAGCAAAAAGGATACGAGAATCCAATGAGTGGTATCCAAATTACTGAAACAGACAGGGAACACAGAGTGAACAGACTGCTCAAAGAACAAGGAAATAAATTCTTCAAACAAAAGAAGAAGCAAAGACGGCAGAAAGAAAAGTCAGGAATTGAATTTTATGGGCACACAGCCCAATGTCATATGATGCGTGCCCAGAAGCAACATTTGATCAAAGGCATGAACTTGTACAAGAAACTTCGCCGTGATAGGACAAACGCATCGCACTAAAAACGGATAATGCAATGATTGTTTCAAAATTCCGGAATGAAAACAAAAGGCCTACACACTGACTCAAGACGGAATTTAAAGAAACAAGAAGAAGAAGACAGGCAGCAATGAAAGTAGGATTGAGAAGACGCCCACATTTCGCATCAGACAACGAACGCCATTAGCAAGCACATACAGCACACACAAATTACTGAGATGTTGCAAGGTGTTCAGGAACAGAGCTCTCTGGTAAATACAAGTCTAGCTAACAGCGCAGAAGAGGTGTGAGGCGACCCACTTCGGAATTGAATACAGGTTTTGGAAGATTTCCTTACACACATGTTGTAATACTTCCTTTTGATGAAGAATGGAATTTATCCTCAAATTGTGAGATATTTGTATTATAATTTTGGTTGGGGAAAGTAACTTATTGGCACGTCATTCCTCAACCAGGATACATCACAATAATTTTAACTTCCCCTTGATTGGCATTAGATCAACTAAATTCACCTTTTCCACTGTTACCGTGTTCTATCCCATGCATCCTTTCATGTCTGTATCCTAGACAAGTTATCAAACTGATTGAACATATCAATGTATATTTAAATCTTTTGGTATTTTTATGTTTTCCAAAGACCTCCTCAGAAGAAGAGCGCCCTTTTTCCCTCCTTCCACACCCATACGTCAAACCATTTTACCGGTGAACGTAAGTTCTCAAGATATCTTCCTTACATTACAAATTTATCCGAAACTTTGCTCTAAATAAAATGTTCTTCACTCCATCGTGTCATTGTCGTGCTTCAGAAGTGTTTGAACAAAGTATATTTTGCTTCAACTAATGCCAGACAAGCATACAACAACAATCTACATTGGTAGAAGTCTGGCTAGTGTTCAAGTTCCATACAGAAGTCATTGTGAAACACCTGGTGGTTCTAAAATTAATGTTTGAATAAAATTCTGTTTTTTTTAAATCCCCAACTTTCAATCAAGCGATCGGATGACTGAGTTGTCTTCCATGAAGCACTGTCCATCTTGGTCACTTCACGTCATTGCGATTGAGTTTTGTTATCTTTAATTCAGACAGTAAGTGCGGGATTTGGTGGCTCTGTCTGAAGCACAGAGAATGATGGACCAAGTTTGCGAAATTCCCTTGTAAGGGACAGAATTAAGATTCAGTCAGTGGGAGCTGCGTGATGGAGAAAAAATCAAGTAGAACGTGGAGGGAAAAGTGAGAAAAAACATGAACTGAAGCATGTAAAATGAGGCAGGAGAGAAGCACAGAGAGATTGGGAGATGAGATAGATATTTCATTCCAGGTTGGTTGGACGGCAGGACATGATGGAGATTATATGGAGCAAATGCTCTTGAGTGCTTTTGACTTCATTTGTTGATTGTGTTTGCAAGAAGAAGTCATTGTGATTGCCCTGCTGGGAGAGAGATGCATGTTTGGGAGTAACTCTCATCATCATTCTGCCATATTTAAAAAAACAGATGACCGTTTTACAGCCAATTTTTCCTTGCTGTGCAGGCGGTTGGGCTTTTTCTTGAGGCAATGTTTTTATGGCCGGATTGCCTTCCTGACGCCAAACCATTGTCGCCTCTGACGACACACAGGGATATGGTACACCTATTCAACCGGGGGCATACACCGGACCAGTTAGCACTGGTACTCATTCGCCGACCTCGGAAGGATGACAGCGAGTCAAACCCCCTGGTGTTAATTTCAGCAGCCAACGGGGCTTGAACTCAGTCCTGGATCCCAAGCCACCACCCTAACACGAAGCCAACCAGGCTTACACTCTGCACTATAAGCTCTCCAGAAATGTAAAAGAAATATCAGGGCTCAATAGCAGTTTGCCCATTCAAAAATGCTCAAAATGAACGTCTCCAGAAAACTAAGTAACTGGAAACACTCGGACTTTTTTCATCACCTGAATCCTTTTTGTGTCGTCCATGTTTGTCAATCTGTCACTTCCTTGTTTAAAAGGATGCGTGACCGGAAACTAATAATACTGAGTGTGGAGAATTTAATAAATTCAATGAATTACATAAAGCAGGTGAGGTCCCCTCCCTGATTCTAGCAATCATTGCCAATCATGAAGGCAGCTGCAGAGTATGAACCTTGTGTTCACTGCTGACTCTCAATACTGGACAATTATGCATGACCTTAATTACTGTATATCATTGCATGACTTCATTACATGTATATGCATGCATGAACTCATTACTGTAGTATCAGGCATGACTTTCATACTGAACATCACTGTGTGACTTCATTACTGTAACATCAATGGCATGCTTCCATTACTTAATCACTGCATGACTTCATTACTGTACATCATTGCATGACTTCGTTAAACTGTACATCACGCAGTAACGTCATTATACGTTACACAATGCGTAACATTACTGTAATCATGCGTGATTCATTACTGTTCATAATGGTGTGACTCATGACTGATTCATGCGTCACTCATTAACTGTACAATCATGCGTGAACTTCATTACTTGTTCATTAATGTGTGACTTCATTTAACTGTTACATCATGCATTTAACATTATTGACTGTACATCATGCATGCACTTTGAAAACTTCATCATGCATGACTTCATTACTGAACATGCATGTGGACTTTTAATTACTGTTCATAATTGTGTGACTTCATATACTGCACATCATGCATAACATCATTACTGTACATTTCATGCGTTATAACATTATATACTGTACATCATGTGTGACATTTGTTACTGTTCATCAGGCGTGACTTCGATACATGAACATCATGTGTGACTTTCGAATTACCTGAACATCATGCGTGAACTGTCATTACTGGAACATCATGTGTGACTTCATTACGTAATCATGCGTGACTTCATTATCTGAACATCATGTTGACTATTTATGAACAAGATGTGTGAACTTCGTTACTGAAACGATCATGCCACGTACATCTTTTACTGTAGCATCATGCGTAACATCATTTACTGTACATCATGTGCGACTTCATAACTGTACATCATGCGTAACATTTATTACTGTTACATCATGTTGTGACTTAATTACTGTTCATTAATGTGTGACTTCATTACTGTACATCATGCATAACATTATTACGTACATCATGCGTGACTTCATACTGAACGCACTTGTGACTTCATTACTGTTCAAAATGATGTGACTTCATTACTGAAATCAAGTGTGACTTCATTTACTGAACTCATGTGTGACTTCATTACTTGAAACATCAATGTGTGACTTCATTATGAACATCACTGTGTACTTCCGCTACTTGAACTCTGCGTAACATCAATTACTTCATACATCAGCGTAACATCCATTATGTACATCAATGTGCGACTTCATAATATGTACCATCATGCGTAACATTATTTACTGTACATAAGTGGTGAATTCATACTGACATTCATGCTGTGACTTCATTAACCTGAACATTCATGCTGTGACTTTGTTACTGAACATCATGTGTGAACTTTGTTACCTGAACATCATGTGTGACCATCATTACTGACATCATGTTGACTTATTACTGAACATCAGTGTGACTTCGTTACTGAACATCACGTGTGACTTCATTACTGAAACATCATTTGATTCGTTACTGAAATATCATGTGTGACATCATTACCTGAACATCTGTGTGAACATCATTACTGAACATCAGTTGTGACTTTCGTTTACTGAACATAATGTGTGACTTCCATTACTGAACATCATGTTTGACTTCGTTTACTGAAGCATTCATGTGTGACTTCATTTACTTGAACATCATGGTGTGACTTCATTACTGAACATCATGTGTGACTTCATTACTGAACTTCATGTGTACCTTCATTAGCTGAACATTTCATGTGTGATCTTATTACTGAACATCATGTGGGACTTTAGTTTTGACCCACATGTGGACTTCGTTGGCTGGAACATCATGCATAACATCATCACTGTAAAATCACTGCGTAACATTCATTACCTGTCACATCACATGTGACATTACGTACATCATTTGTTGACTTCATTACTGTATTCATTACTATACATTCATGTGTGAACTTCATTACTGTACATCAAGTGTGACTCATTACTGCTACATTCATGATGCAACTTCATTACTGAACATCATGTGTGACTCGATTACTGAACCATCATGTGTGACTCATTTAACTGAACATCATGTGTGACTATCGTTACCTGAACATCATTGCGTAAACATCGTTACTGTACATCATTGGTAACATCATTACCTGTACATTCATGTGCGACTTCATAAACTGTACATCATGCGAACATTATTACTGATATTCATGTGTGAATATTACTTACATCATGGTGACTTCATTACTCTACATCATGCAAACGATTATTACTGACATCATGCGTAAATTATTTACTGTAATCATGCGTACATTAATGACATGTACATCATTGCGTAACATTATTACTGGAACATTCATTGTGTGGACTTCATACTGACATCATGCGTGACTTCATTACTGAAACATTCATGTAGTGACTTCATTACTGTAACATTCATGCGTGACTTCGTTACGGACATCATGCAGCGGACTTCGTTACTGAACATTCATGCTTAATTCGGTATACTGAACATCATGCGTGACTTCGTTACTGATACATCATGTGTGACTTCATTACGGTACATCATGTGCGACTTCATTAACTTGAACAAATCATGCGTAAATTCTTTACTGGGGGGAAAACCCCAATTTTCCAATTGGGCGTCTTTTTGAAACTTTCGTTTTTTTACTGAACATCATGCGTGGACATCGTTATAGAACACTTCATGGGACTCGTTACTGAACATCATGCGTGACTTCATTACTGTACATTCATGTGCGACTTCATCACTGAATATCAATTGCGCAAAATTCTTACTTGAACATCTGCGTGACTTCGATTACTGAACATCATGCGTGACATCGTTACTGACACATCATGCGTGAATTATCTACTGAAACATCATGCGGTGACCTTCTTATACTGAATCATCATGCGTGAATTCTTACTGAACATCATGAGCGACTTATTACTGTACATAATTGCATGACTTCATGCTCATCGATTGTGTGACTTCATTACTGTTCATAATGTGTACATTCATGACGACATCATGCCTACGTTACTGTTACATATGCTGTGACGTTACTGTACAATCATTTTGTAACCTTCATTACTGGTTACATTCTGGTGTAACGTTCATTACTGTACATCATGTTGACTATAATTACTGGAACTCATGTGTTGACGTCATTACTGTACATTCCATGTCTGACTTCATATACTGTACAATCACGTGTGACTTTCGTTACTGAACATCATGTTGGACTTTGTTACTGAACATCATGTGTGAACTTCTGTTACTGAACCATCATGTGGACTTTGTTATGAAATCATGTGTGACTTCATTACTGAACACATGATGTGACTATTACGTCATAATGTTGACTTCATTATCTGCCACATCCTGACGTAAATTATTATGTACATCATGGCTGACATTATGTACCTGTTCACATGCATGACTTCATTACTGAACATCATGGTGTGATTATATGAACATCATTGGTGACCTTCATTACCTGAAGATCATGTGTGACTTCATACTATACATAAGCATGACTTCATTACTGCTTCATAATGTGTGACTTCATGACTGAACATCATGTGTAACGTTACTGTAAATCATGCCTGACATACTATACATTTCATGTGATACGTTACTGCACATCATTCGTGACGTTACTGTACATCATGTGTGACATTACTTACATATGTGTGACTTCAATACCTGTACATCTGCATGGACTTCGTTACTGAACATAATGAGAGGACTTGAATTACTGAACATTTCATGTGTAACATCATTACTGTACATCATGTGTGAACTTCATTACTGCTACATCATGGTGACTTCATAGCCTGTACAATCATGCATGACTCTCCTTCTGTACATCACCGCCGTAACATCATTACTTACATTCATGCGTAACGTTACTGTACATCATGCATGAGACTCGTTACTGTTCAAATTGTGTGACTTCATTACTGTACATCATGCATAACATTATTACTGAACATCATGTTGACTTTGTTTACTGAACATCATATGGGACTTTGTACTGAAACATCATGTGTGACTTTGTTACTGAACATCATGTGTGACTCATTGTACTGTCATAATGTGTGACTTCATTACTGACATCATCTGCGTAACATTATTACTGTACTCATGTGTGACTTTGTTACTGTTCACATGCTATGAATTCATTACTTGACATCATGTGTGACTTCATTACTAGAACATCATGTGTGACTTTCATTAGTGCTACATATGCAGCTGAAAAAAAACTTTTCATTTTTTACTGGGGAAAAACCCCCATTTTTTACATGTGTGACATCGTTACTGTACATCTGCGTAACATTATTTCTGTTACATATGTGTAACATCATTACTGACATCATGTGCGACTTCTAACTTACATCATGCGCTAACATCTATTACTGATACGTAATGTGTACTTCACTTACTGAACACATGGATGCTTCCCGTTAACTGAAATCATGTGTGACTTCATTTACTTACATCAATGCGTGACTTCGTTAATGAACAATCCAGTGTGACTTTCGTTACTGAACATCATGTGTGACTTCATTACTGCACATCATGTGGACATTTGTTACTGTATATCAAGTGTGACTTCATACCTGTACATCATGGGTGAACTTTGTACGTAGTATAATGTGGACTTTGTTTACTGTAACATTCATGTTGTACTTCGGTACTGAACATCATGTGGACTTCCCGTTACTGAACATTTATGTGTGACTTCGTTACTGAACATCATGTGTGACATTCTTACTGAACATCATGTGGACTTTCATTACGTACATCTGTGCGACTTCATTCCTGAACATTCAATGCGGCGAATTCTTACTGAACCATCATGCGTGACTTCGTTACTGACATCAGTGTGACTTCATTATGAACATACATGTTGTGACTTCATTACTGAACATTCATGGTGACTTCGTTACTGAACATCATGCGTAAACATTATTACTTGTACATCATGTGTAACAATCATTACTGACATCATGTGCAACTTCATGAACTGTACCATCATTGCGTAACTTATTACTGTACGTCATGGTGACTTCATTTACTGAACATCATGTGTGACTTTTGTTACTGACATCATGTGGACTTTGTACTGGAACGATCATGTGTGACTTTTGTTACGAACATCATGTGGTGACTTCATTACTGAACAGCATGTGTGACTCATTACTGTTCATTAATGTGTGACCTTCATTACTGGCAACATCATGCGTAAACATTATTACTGTACCATCATGTGTGACTTTAGTTACTGTCATCATGCATGACTTGCATTACTGAACATCATGTGTGACTTCAATAGCTGAAACATTCATGTTGACTTCATTAGGGTACATCAGATGCGCGACTTCATACATGAACATATGTTGTGACATCGTTACTGTTACATTCATGCGTAACATTATTACTGTACATCATGTGTTTAAACATCGATTACTTGTACATCTGTCGACACTTCATAACTGAACTCATGCGTAACATTATTACGTACGTCATGTGTGACTTTTCATTACTGAACAATCATGTGGACTTCGTTACTGAACATCTGTTGTGACTTCATTACTGTACATCATGCGTGACTTCGTTATGAACATCATGTGTGACTCTTACATGAACTCATGTGTGACTTCATACTGCACATCATGTGTTGACTGTTACTGTTTATATCAAGATGTCGACTATCATTACTGTACATCATTGTGTGACTTGTTACTGTATATAATGTGTTGACTTTGTTATGTACCTTCATGTGTGACTTCATTACTGACATCATGTGTGACTTCGTTTACTGAACATTCATGTGTGACTTCAGTTATGAACACTCTGTGTGACTTCGTTAATGAACATCATGTGTGACTTCGTTACTGAACATCATGTGGTGACTTCGTACTGAACATCATGTGTTGACTTCGTTTACTGAACTCATGTGTTGACTTCATTAGCTGTAATCATGTGCGACTTCATTCCTAACATCGATGGCGCGAATTCTTATCTGAACATCATGCGTGACTTCGTTACCTGAACATCATGTGTGACTCATTTACTGAACATCATTGTGTACTTCATTACGAACATCATGTTGACAGTTCGTTACTGAAACATCATGCGTACATCGTTACTGTTACATCATCGTACTATTACTGTACTCATGCTGTAACATCATTACTGTACATCATGTGCGACTTTCATAACTGTACATCAGCTAAATTTTACTGTACGTTTCAATGTTGACTTCATTTATGAAATCATGTTGTGACTTCGTTACTGAACATCATGTGTGACTTTCATTACTGAACTCATGTGTGACTTCATTACTGTACATCATGTGGACTTCATTACTGTCATCATGTGTGACTCAATTACTGTTTAACATCATGCGTGACTTCGTTACTGACTATCATGTGTGACTTTGTACTTATATAATGTGACGTTGTTACTATACATCACGTGTGACTTCATTACTGACATTTCATGTGAACTTTTGTTACTGTAATTATGTGTGGACTTCATACTGTATATCATGTGGACTTTGTTACTGTATATCATGTGTGAGCTTAATGTACTGATACATTCATTTGGTGACTTCATTACTTGAACATCATGGTTTGACTTCGTACTGAACAATCATGTGTGACTTTCATTTACTGTACATCATTGTGCGACTTCATTCCTGAACATCATGCGCGAAATTCTTACTGAACACATGCGTGACTTCGCTTATGAACATCATGTGTGACTTCATTACTGAACATCATGTGTGACTTCATACTGAACATCATGTGTGACTTCGGTTTACTAACATCATGCGAAACATTCATTACTGTACATCATGCGAACCCAAGAATGACACAATGTCGATAACGTGGTCACAGTGCATGATGACCGTGGGATTGGGAAAGATGATCACAGTTAAACAATGAAGAATAAATTCTCAATATAGACACAAGCAGAGACATCTGAAGGGCATTACCATAAAACAGACTAAAAAGAAAACCATTGATTTTTATTATGTTTTTTTTTTTTAACTTTCGTGCGTTTTCTTTTAAGTCGTGTTTTATGGATATGCCCTTCAGATGTCTCTGCTTATGTATATTTTTAAGTTTTGTAGTAGCCGAGCTCTTTTTAAATATTTTGAAGAATGAAATCGTTTAGATTGCCAGTTTTTCGCCAATTGTAAGAGAGCAGTTGTCACAGTGCATTGATGACGTCACCAGATCGAACAATATGGAATTAAATCATTAAATTGTCAGTGTTCCCCAATGTAGGGAGGTTGGTCCACAGTTACATGGATGACCGTCACAGTTGAACAATGCAAGATACTCGTTAAAATTGCCAGTTCCCAGTTTGAATGCTTGGCATGCACCAGCCACCAGAGATGGACGTGGAGTATCATCGTTGGTTTGCTGCTCTACGGTAGTGAAAACCTTCCAGATCACTCCGGCACATAAGTGGAGGATCTGTAATATACCACAGGAAGGTTACACCACAAATACCACACGTTGTACTTTTTCAAGTAGGTAAAACCAGGATGCATTTGTGGTTTTACAGGGAAAGAACTGTTTGGGACATTTTATTGTCTTAATCCGAGTTTATTCATATTAAATCGGATCCGACGATAAAAAGCTGTCATCTTGTGGCACCACAACCAGGATATTTGCCTCACACGGGACAGTTCGGCCTAAAATTGCCATTTCCTTCAGAGACCAATTAAGTGGCGTGTCTTGTCAGTGGCACTTTTTTGTAGAAAATTCTAAGATTCCTGGAGATAGCTTTTAAAAGAGTAGGCATTGCTGTATGTTGGTGCACAATTTAAATCCCATATTTAATCTTTCGCTTGTCTGTCCTTTAAATGGTTAGTGATCCTCATTGCCATTAGATGTGATGCAGGATTATAAAGAGAGTTTATCTTTGGTTGAAACTGCAGGTAGGTTGGACTTTTCCCCATCAGGCAGAAGTTGGATCTGTCCCTTCACGGCAAAAGTTCCTTACATGGTCGTGTTGATGGAGGAATCTTCATGGCGTTTACTTTACTCGGTGGACGTTAAAGACCCTTGGTGTTTCTAGCAAGACTAGACAGTTGATTCATCAGCATTCTGACAAATCACACAAATTTGCTTCCCAACCCTCTTGTAAAACTGTGCTTGACAGCATTTGGTCAGCTACAATGTACCCAGTGTGAGTTCCAATAACACCTATACATCCTGCTGAGGATTTGAAAACGGTGCTGATGATTGCATCGATGATGAAAATGCATCTTGAAAAAGTTGGCCTAAACCGCTATTCTCTAACAAATGATTAATTCTTCTACATTCATCGACCGTTGTGTTTGTACTCTTAGAGTACTAAGCGGCCTGAAACGAGGTCCTGTTTCTCAAGCTGTAAAAAGGGTCTAAAAAGGTTACTGCGTCTAAGCTCGCAGGCTTGTCAATGGTTCCAATTCTTAGTCTGAAAGGTGTAAAAAGCATCCAAATTCTGTTTAGGTCCAAGGGGTCCAAAGGGATTTCAGTGGTGAATTGGTTTTAAAGGCTCCTGTGCGGGTTTTCAAAAGGTTTTATTTTTGTTTTCTCCAAGGTGAAGGGGTCTTAAAGGTGTCAAAGGGTCTGAAGGGTTGTGGGGGTTCTTAAGGTTTTTGGGGTTCTTGAGCGATCTTAGGTGCTTAGGGATTTTCACGTTATTTGAGGGGTCTAAAGGTCATGGGGGTCTCAAATTTTGAAACATTTTGGGGGTCTTCAAGTTCGATTTTACGTCTTGGGGTCTTAGGGGCCTTAGCGGTCTTTAAGACTTATTAATGGAGTCATAAGCGCCGAACAGTCTTCAGGTCTAAAAGGTCTTCGGGGTGTTAGGGGCTCTCTAAGGTTAGTAGATGTCGTCTGGCACATTCCTTGCAATCACAGACACAACGCACAGCTCCTTTTAATCGAGTTGGCTTGCAAATGTATTAAACCCCCTGCCCACCCCCCCCCTCCAGAGATTTTTCACATTTTTGATGCCATCTGAGCTTTATTTTATGATGTTTTTAAATAACTTTATATAGGAGTCATCACAGAACTACTCCAAAGGATGAAGCTGAATGAAAATCAGGATTTGAAAATGTGCATAAGTTTGATTAACAGAAAAACAGATTTATTCTCAGTTGAATAAGTATTCAACCCTTTGCCTAATATTACCGCAAATCACTTCAAGGGAGTAAATTATTTGTTCTAAGGTTACAAACTACATGTAATTAGGGTTTCCACTAGCACGTACATCGTGGTTTAACTTAAAATTAAAACTCCCTACTTGTCTTAGAGGAGTTTAAGGTGCAACTTACTGGTCAACTAGACAAGGGTAAACTGAAGACAAGGAGCTTTCCAAAGAAGTCAGACATGAGACGTGGTGGAAAGCACAGCTCAGGGAGAGAGGTTATTAGAAGATTTCAGCGACTCCATATATCCTTTTGGAGTACGCGTTCAAATCTCTCTC
>CM068963.1:78630496-78647526 GCA_035128595.1 Eptatretus atami | reverse complement strand
GCCATCCTTTCAGCCCAGGTCGTATCTTCATGCACTGTAAAACAAACTGCTATTCAATGTTGTTTTTATACGTTTAAAATGCACATCATTTGGTGTCATGCTTTTCTTCTGATTAAATGTTGAGCTTTGCCTGCATGCGGAGCTTTTGAAAGTTGTTGTGTTTCTTTCTGTTATAAAATCAGTGCGTGTAGGGGGATTTGGATTTTGTGTCTGGGCGTTCTGCGTTCTGTAGTAAAAGCCTCGCTCGTTAGGGCGGGCGGGGTACGGCTCAGAGGTCATGCCCCGTTAAAGCATTGGCCCTAGGCTGGGGGTACCCAGGGTGTCTTGTCTGTGAGGCATTAGTTGGTGGATATTCACAACCGATTCCGCCATGCAATAGGTGCATTTATGGGGGGGATTCTGGGAATTAATTGAATGGGCGAAAGGAGTCGAAATTGTCGACATCGGACTGGGGGTAATTGGGGGTTGGATGCTGTGAGATATCATATCAGTAATCCTTCCAGTGTAATAGCATATTCGTCGCAGAAACTGCGTTTGTTATAAAAGCAATCCAGAAAATGTATCTAAAGGAGAGTGGATTTAGAGAGGAGGAGCGAGAACTAGTCACAGAACAACTTTCATTACGAGATGAGATGATATGTCTGGCTATGGCTACTGAGCATAGCAGTTTCTCCACAAACATAATCCGCAACTGAAAAACACATGCGGTAAATTAACCTGGCATGCCCCAAAGCCGCCTGTGTCATAAAAGCTATCAACAAAAACCAAATAACTTTATGGCTTTAAGTTTCTTTGATTGGCTTTCTTATGAATTTTCCCAGTCAAAAGATTCACAGATTGATAAATGATGATTGAAGTGCCTTCCCAGGTTTCTTTAAACCTTTGTGCGGTCCATATGGTGTAGTTTAGTTTAATCTCACTTTGATCATCATGTGCTTTAGCGCTCAGGCAGTAAAAGCTGATGGCTGGGTATCCCAAAGACTTTAGAAAATGGAAGTTTACTTCCTTGCCTTGATGCTTCTTTCACCATTTATAAAAAGGATAGAGGCATGGCGTCAATTAATTCACCAGTCAGGGGGCTTTTTTAACGACTACGCAACTAAATACAGATGTTGTGTTGCGTCAATGGCTCGAATTGGTCCTGCCCTTCGTTTTTGGGGTTAGGGGATCGTATGGGGTGTACATTTTCCTCTGAAGAGTAGAAGCAAAGGGAACTCATATAGGTTAGATCAGGGTCAAAAGTGCCGTCAACATTTGCAACCACTCCAACTGCAGACTGCCAGCACTGTTTTTGGGCCTCCGGATCATAGCTAAATATCGCAAACAACACACATTTCGGGTCATACTCGGTTACAGAGATTTGCCGTGTATCATGCAAGATGCTCCTTCCGTCGTAAACTAGGCACCTGGGATCACCCTCAAACCTTCCATCTCAATAGGGGCAGAAAATCATACGCGCTAGGTAATACCAGCTATCTTTCGCGACAAGTTTTTATCTCCCACGGGCAGCGTGAACGTTAAGGCATGCAGCGAATGAGAGGGGCGACAGAAATTGGGGGTTTTCACTTGTGGCCTTCGCAGTCTGTGTGTGTATCTGGCAAAATGATCGAGTTATTTGATTCAGAGGAATTCTTCCAAAAAGAATTTTCAGCTTATTTGATCGTGGTTCTTTTCTTTTGATTCCCTCTCATAACCACAAATTTTGAGACTAAGATAAAGAATAGCTATATTGAAATGTAGATCCTGTGCTGATCGTTTAGAGCATCCTTTTCATACTGGACATGGATGATCTCTGTAGGATTCCTCATTCGGAATCCCTACTACTTCTGCCCTGATCTGTTTTATTGTGTGGATCCAAGTTTCACAATAGGTTCAGTTTTCATTGATTGAGAGGGAACAATTAATTTCACCAATCCAGTATATGTATGTAATTTTTCGAAACACTTTTCTCCGCAATCAGAAGATTGATATCCTCATAAGACGTATTCCTGCGAGCAGTTGGGATGAGCAGTACTTCTTGCTCCCTGACCACTTTGAGCAAGATAGGTAACGAAAGTTACGAGGTGCGGCGAGCCCGATCACACATGCGCAGCCTCGAGGAGTGGAGATAAGGTGTGTCCTTAGCCCTGTCGTGAACTGTCATAAGCGGAGTCTAAACAGAACTCTAAAAATAATTCAAAACAGGAAATCTGACTCGATTTTTTTCTTAGATGGAACGTCATACGAAGGACAGAAAACAAACAGGCGGAAGATACTTTAATTCATGTAAGTTGTATTTAATAAGGTGGTGAATAAATAGAACGACTTTGGGTCTTATGAATCATTGGCGGTACACGGGAACACTCTGGGGAATTTGTTGGGTTTTTTTTCATGTCGGCTTAACGAGGAGGAAAATCTTTCCTATTGGTTAAAATTATAAATTGAGATTATGTACTCTCCGGATAAGGGTTTTTTGGCAGGACACAGTCGAAATTTAGTTTTCTGGTCCCCACGGCTGCGCGGAAGTCCGCGCACCCTCAACTTGTCCTGCACTTAGATCAACTTTATATCGTCTGGTCACTATAATAATAAATTTGAACAAAAAATTGCATTGTCGACTGGTACTCTATTTGTAAATAAATTAGCATTCAGAGATGTTTAAAGTTCCCAAACATACACAACATAGTAAATAAATTATTATTTGCCAGAGTTCATGTTTGCTCGCAGTGTGGGGTGTAAGGCAATAAAACATTAAGTGGATTTCCGGCTGCAACTGATGCATGCAAAACGTCCGAGAGGGATACACTCGAAAATGTGAGTGCCTATCCTCTGCCCAGGGACTGACTAATAGGGTTTATTGGGGATCGATTTTGTTTTTTATCCGCCAGCGGATAAGGAACTTTGGTGATTCGTGAAAGAATTCGGTACTGACTAGATTTTCATGCGGGGCATGATATTCTTGTACAGCGGTATTTTGATCTACTCATACTATAAATTTCACCCCCTCCGGTAATGGAATGTCGGCCGTACCCTCCATAACTATTTTGTTAGAGGGTATACGTCGAGAACTCCGTTTTGAGCCGCAACGCATATGCACTCCTCGCGAATGTGTGAAGGATCTTGGCTGAAGGACATTCTGGATCGAGGTAGGGTCCAGATCTGTCACTAAATAGAATTTTGGAATCACTATCTCTCTTGTTTCTGCAATTACTCTTTCAGATGGCGGCTCCGCCCATAAATCAGAGGGAGTTTTCATCGCGAAATGCCGGAGCAGGTTCACTAGCTCTTTTTGGAGAGGATGGGAATCATTATTTGTTTCAATCAGACACAGAGCAAACAAGATACGGCAGAAAGACTGTCATTACCGCATAAGCGTGATACTTGCATAATCCATAAAACACACTATTTTGACCTCTAACAATAATCTGCGTACGTCGGGTGAATGGAATTTTCCATTCAAATGACCCAAATGGAGCATCAATCACTGACATATCAAAATTTAGAAGTTCTTCAGTTTAATGTAATACATTCAGGGCATTAAATAATCGATAACTAGTACTTACAATGTTATACTCGATTTGCGTATTCTTTGTAAGACTACAGAGATTCAAACAATAATGTTCAAAATTGACAAGTAGAAATTTGGCCTATGTCAACTTCTTGGCTATGGTTCTCACCCGGGGCAACAGGCCATACAAAAATATTTTTTCGTTACCATTAAGAAGGTGCTGGAGTGTGACCTAGAGATTGCACAATTTCTCTTTGTCAAGATATCAAATCATGTGGTTTAAAAAACACGAGGATTTTAAGAATGTACCCTCAAAGAGTCCCAGGGTAAGATCAGATAGCAAGGAGGCTCTAAATAGATTTTTCCAATATCTATAATTTTAGATTATATATTTATTTTGTTTCTTTAGTGTTAGCTGTTTCTTGTCCCTTGAGCTTTGGCTTCCTGAAATCAAAAATTAATGATGAGAGTTGGTTCTAATTCAAATGAACAACACTGATAATAGAATCCAAGTTAAAGTTCTTTTACCGGGAGCGGCCTTCCCCAACAGAGAGAACAGGGAAGTAAGAAAAAGAACGAAAAAAAAGTCTAACAAAATCTTCTCCCCAGGTAAGAGCGTGTAGTGCAAAAACATGTCCTGGCCCGCAATATTGACTAAATATGTCTCGGAGATAATTTATTCACTTTAAGTGAACCTGATATTCTCTATTTCATGGTCTGGAGGTAAAAAAACCAGAGATCTCCACGCAAGACATAACTCATACTGACCACAACGCATTGAATTATAACTATAACTAGATTCGACACGCATGTTAGTATGGAATGAAATACTAAACACAAAATGCGAATTTTACTTGAAAAAAAGTTGCAAAATTTCTTTTTCTTATCTTTCTCTATTTCTGAGCGGGGAAATTTATTTTTTTTGGGGGGAGGCTGGGGGGGGGTCTGGAAAATCACTTAAAACATGTGAGAAGTGGCGGAGAAACACAAATCAAATATTTTTCAAATAAATCAGGACAACATTTTCACTTTGAAGAGACATTGGCACAAGTTGCGAAAATTTTGTTTTTTGTTTTTCTCCATAACAAATTTATTTTTTTTTTGTTGGAAATCAAACTTAAAACATGTGAGGGATATATGGGTCAAAAAGCAGGAATGATTTTTAATATATTTTTTCGAACCAGTGAGTTCCGCCTGCCATAGCGGCCATATTTGCAAACTCTTTGGGACCAAGTCCAATAATGATAATGGGCATGATCCTGTTAACGGAGCTCATACACTAAGTGCACCCCACCCCGGGGTAAAGTTTTCGTTTTCGAATCATCCGTTTGCGAGGAAGTTGGGTCGCCCTAGCAATACTGGGTTGCCACTTTAAACCCACAAACGGAACAACAGCACGAGGGGGTCGTAAATTACAGTTTTAACCATTCCGTCCATCCTTTTCCCTGTATTGGATCGGAGGTTTATAGAATGGGCAAATCCTCTTAAATGTCAAGTCCAATTTGCGATTGAAAATTGAACAATTTTAAGAAATTCAGCCGATGTTGACCTCAAAATAATTGGTGGTTGAATTCAGTAAATCTATTCTGTAAATCCTGTTGAAATTTTCTTATGTGCAATTGGATGATACAATATCAGAGGTTATTGGGGGGTCAAAAGTTATAATCTTTTTGCCTAACCAAGAGTTGTATTGACCTCTTATGAGTGCTTCTTTACCCGTCCATGGCAACGCTTTTTGACCTCGAAAACCACAGTATTTCGAGTCATACTCGCAGCAATCGCGCGAGTCTCGCAGAATGTTGGGGGTGTTGAAAAAGATCGGCGTTTTTATTAAAAGCTCACCTGTAGGAACTGAAAATATGACTTACAAAAGGGACAGAAAAACAAACGGAAAACACACAAGACCAAACCAATATACCTTGAAATAATCTTCAATTTTCACAAGTAACCAAACAAACAAACGTGGGTGAAAACATAACCTCCGTCCACCTTTCTTGTGGTGGAAGGTAAGGTTCATCAACAATGCAAGGGGAACTAACAAGCACAATTTGCACATCATCCAAGTATTAGAACTACTTAGATCCCCATCCCTTATACAGATCTCAATCCATGTTCCCATTCCGTTCTCTGGCCACGTTCAGGTTTTTACAAGCGAACCTACTTGTAGGAAATGTTTGTCGGGTGCAAAATGCGGCTAAGACTGTGGTTACAGGGTCCTTCTAATGTCCTACTAAGTGGCTAAATCCAATGGCAGGCAGTGGAGGAAGGGAATGAAATGGGGCATTAAGCTTGCTGAAAGCGTGCGCCCAACGAAGCGGTCCAGCGTTAAGGAAAGTTTAGTAGGAAACTAAGAACGCTTCAACCGATATCAAATGACAAACTAATGAGAGCTGCCGTCATTATTATTAATTCGATCGGGATCCCGGATTTATGCTAAAAACAAAGAACAAACGCGATAATAATTGCATTTTTGAAGCAATATGGCAGGGACGCGCAATGAAATCTACGCTTTTGGTCTAAATGTTCTCTACAGTTTTGGCTACAACTATACACTCTTAACCTCATAATGAAGTATAACATGTATATCTCTTTTAGAAAAGGTCCGAGAACAAAATTGTAGGAAGACAAGCAAAACTACTCGTAAGACAACAATGTGGAACTTCGAATTGATCCTGTTGTGGATTTCCTCCCTATGAGAAATATATATTGTATACCAGCATAGCCATATCGCTCTCTTGCGATAAAATTCTATGTATCGTTTGTCCTATAAGAAACTCACAGGTTCCATCAGCACAAGGCATTGCAATACAATCATTATAAGGAAAACTTGGAGAGTCCACGTCTATTGATTAACGGCACGGTGGTCGGTAAAACGCTTATTTTACGGGGCGCGATTGCATAGTTAATTTGGTTCACGGTTTGGTTGGGTGCGACTACGGTTGCAGGTTGTAAATGGAGACATGGTCTTCCACGGTCTTCCGACCACAACTTTTTATTCCCTTATTGCAATTGCGCGTTATTTAACTATAGTAACCGTGAAGCATCTACTGTGAAGGGCAACCAATATTGATAATTCACGTAGTCTGCTTCTTTATCAATTATACTGATTTTTATCTAATTATTATGACTTTCCTGGCATCATATATATTTCAAAGTCACACTTGATCTGTCGCGATTGGATTGTTACCATATTTAATACAGTTCTAAGTTATTTATTTCCATACGTGACTTCTAATAATTAATAAAAAACATTTAGAATTTATTAAAAGAGACCTAGACAGCACTGCATTAATTAAAGTGGTTCGGCATATAAGATCTTCGCCAGTGGCGCGGCACGCTATCATTCTGAAACAAAAAATACATCCTAGATATAATACTGTATAGACGGTGTTCTACCGATGGGCACCACTCTAACTTCGAAGATGACATATATCATTTTCTTCCATAGGCCTCATTTTGGCGCTTCGGATCGCTTCCTCTGGATAGGCACTGCATATATCCGAAAGAGATCACGTTAAATTTCCGGGCGACAATGGAGGCAATCTCAGTGGCATTCTCACGAAAGAGCCCCACATCCACCGAGTGTGTGAACCTCTTCAAGAGAGTCCAGAATCAGAGCATCTGGATCCATTTAACCTCGAGAAGTGATATGAATCACCTAAGATGACAACAATGCCTGTTTCTCAGGGGGTTGCTCAAACTAGTCTTGGCCACTCCTCCAAAAGCTTGATGGGCCATAAATTATTAATGTGGCTAGTCTGAGTGTTCATTGCTTCTCCCCTTCATTCAGCGCCTCCCATGGTTTCTTTTACAAATGGTACCAACAGCCTGAGTCACTCTGGCTACGAAATGAGAACGACTAGATTAGGGCCTCCAATGTCTGTGTTTGCTTCCAAAATCTTCAAATTACTTCCAATCATCGAAGGTCATGGATATCCTATCATCTGACAGCTTGATATGAAAACATCGCTTAATTTTCTCGCAATACAACCTCAGTGCTCAGATCACCAATTTTGGTTTCAGCATCAGGAAATACACTCCAACGCCCTTGGATCATTCTGGCGATACTAGATCCTTGGGCCAACAGTTTGGGTGGGCGACGGGGGCAGCGCCAAGCGAGGATGATGACGCGCGCAGGAGTGTCAGAACAATGGACTCATGCGGGCGACAGGGAATTAGAGTGGTCTCGGGATACCACTGGCTATAATCTCAGATCCGCTTATTGTATAGGGGAAACGTCTTTGGTAAATCTGCGTTTTACTGCCCCAAACTCTGCCTATGGGCAATCCAAGGCCAACCTCTAGCGATTGCGATGCTGTGCGTACTGTCTTTCTTTATGGGCTGCTCAATACAGCCATGTGTGGCTCGGATAATCGCAAGATTCCTTTCGAGGTCCTCCTTCCCGTGTAGTGAGGCTGGGGGTACCAACAAACAGGGAGTTGATATCTGACTCAGGTCTCATTTTATGGTATCTACTCCCAGTCACGCGGTCAGCACAACGCGAGGGCTAGCAGCCTCTTTCCTCAACAATGAGGTTACCATGAGTTTCAGAATAGGCCACAAGCTGGTCAGACGACCTGGAATAGTTATCCTTATCTTAATCGCAGCACGAATATCCGCACACTTGCTCAGGCGACGATCTCCATCAGGGAAGGATCTTCTGGCACCGCCCCATCACATCCCGCATTTACTTTCTTCCCAAAGTCAATCCTCCCCTCCTGGATGGGAAGTTGCGAGGTCTTCAAACTTCGCCTGGGGTCTGCAACTCATCCGGAGATAACCGGGATCCGGATACTTTAGAAGGAATCCGGGCACTTAAATACTAAAAGTTGGGCCTCCAATAAGCCCAGACTATTGTCTGGGGACATTGGGCACCAGACCTCCATCGTTTGCAAAAATACTTCCTTGAACGAACACCCCTGGATTTCTCGCTGAGTCAACAATTCCTATCACGGCTTTCAATCATAGATGACCAATTGGATGTACATGAACTCTGCCTCCTCACTCCGCCACTGGGCCTACCCTGCCTCACATTGCTACTTTTCTGCTATGATCATCGTGGAAAAAAGTGCCCTCAGCCCAATGAACGAAAATCTGCAATGAAGCTGTCACTCCGACCACCCTTCTTTCACCTATACACAAACCATACACAGTACAGGTTGGTGGTCTCTCTGCTCCTTCTAAAGCCTGCCTTTCTGGTCTTGCAACCCCCTCTGATCTTTCTGTGCTCGGTTGTATCCCGGTTCTGCAGAGTACAAATCTGGTCCATCGTTCAGAGCACATCGCGCTGCTTCTGGGCTTGAGAGAAAGCGCGACCTGCTTAGGAAATCCTATGGTGCACAGCTGCAAGCCCCTTGATGAAATTCAGGGGTCTCACTAACTCCATTGTATATACTAATACTTCTTTTATTTTCTATCCGCCTGCTGTGGACACCCACTAACCACCCTATTCTTTTTTCCTCAATTTCTCTTCACTTTTGCTATCCTATCCAGGTTGCCCATGTTCAAGACCCACCCTGGGGGTTATTTAATTCAAAAACAGGCCAAAGTTGGGCATTTGGAAACTCAGGATTTCTCAGATCCCGCAAAGCCTACAGACATTCCCCAAGACAAATGAAGCATAACACTAACCAGGTGCAGAATGTTATCCAAGGTGTGGGGTACAAACATCAATTCAGGGACAGAGTAGACTACAAGGTGGTCTAGTGATCATCCCTTTTTCATGTCAGTAATAGCTGTTCTCTTAGGCGGTGAGCATGAATCGATGAATAAAGTACATTCATCTATAAATGAAAAACGCTGTGTAGTGTGGTGTGTGTGGTGTGTGTTGTGTGTGTGTCCCCGGTGTGGTAAGTGTGACTGTGTGGTGGTGTGTGTGTGCCGTTTATCACGTCGAGGGCCCCGTTGTCCATCTGAAACCAGATTTTCCTGGTCTGCACGTCTTGGAAGCTATACACTGCATGAAGCCATCTGCTTGAGCATTAAACCTTTGCGTTCAACCCAAGTCCACATTCTGGCCAGCCTGGGGGACTTCAAACGTTATTTGTGTTTAGGAGGCAGGGACAAAAATACAAATGGTATTATTATTGTGATGAAACTAATTGAGTTTTAGTTAAGCAATGCATTTGTACAAATGTAGTTTGGTCTCAGCGTGGTCATTTGGGTATTGTGGGACTTAAGAATCGTGAGGATTCAAAGGTCCTCAAGGTTGGGGGTACTCACATACATTTCTAATAGACGGAGTAATTAATTAAAGACCACAAAAGCTGAAGAACCCACGGACCAGGGGACATCACGACACGGGGACACACACACACGGGACACTACACACACACATACACGGGACACACACACACACACAGACACGGGCACACACACCACACAACACACACCATGGGACACCACATGATCACAACGGGGACACAGCACACCAGCATCGGGGACAACAGCCACACACGGGGACACACAACACCTCGGGACAGCATCACACACGGACACACACACACAACATGAGGGAAACACCGTACACGCTACCCCAACCCCCCCACCACCACCGGACACAGCACATACACCGTCATCCATTTATGTAATGTCGAATAGTTGGATGTGTTTAAAATCATTCTAACAAAAAGTCCAGATGAACAGTGTTTCGATGTGATGTGTTGCTGTAGTGGTGTCCCTCGTGGGTGGTGTGTGTGTGTGCCCCTATTGTGGTGTTGTGTCCACATGTGGTGTGTTGGTGTGTCCGTTGTGGACACCCGTTGTGTGTGTGTCCCTATGTGTGTGTTTGTGTGTCCCCATCGTCTGTGTGTGCTCCGGTGTGGTGTCACCCATGTGTGTGGATCCCGTGTGTGTGTGTGTCCATGGTGTGGTGGTGGTGTGTCCCGTGTGTGTGTGTTTCCTCGCCTTATGTTGTGGTGATACTCCTGATAGAGTGACCATAGCCCAATTTGGTGATGTGGATGTGTAAGAATGTGTATTCAGGGTTGTAAAATGTGTAGTATCTGTTAGAAGATTACTGATGTTGTGTTGTGCGTATACGCTAGTGTATGTGGGAGGTGTTTTCACGTGGCTGCTGTGTTTAAGTGTATGTGGCCGTATATAACGGTGATCTTATATATGTTATTGTTTATCTATATTTGGTGTGGATCTATGTAGCACCTGAAAAGTCGTGTGTTAGGCGTCGTGTCCGTTGTTATATTGGTTGGTCCGTGGTGGTGTATGTGGTGTCCGGTGTGGTTGTGTGTCCGTAGTGTGTGTGGATAATTGTGTGTTGTGTCCGTAGTGGGTTTGTATGTTGTCCGTGTGTATATTCGTGTGTCCCCGTGTGTGTCCGTCGTGTCTGTGTTCGGTGTATGTGTGTGTGTATAATTGTGTGTGTTTCCGTGTTGTGGTCTATATTGGAATGTTTGTGTATTGTGTGTACTTTGTTCTGTATATGGTTGTAGTACGGTTGTGTGGTCCGCTGTGTGTGTCTAGGTGTTATATCGTGTATGTGTAATGATGTGTTGGGGTCCCCCTTTGTGTATATGTCGGTGTATATTGTTATAGTGTGTGATTGTGGGTGGTGGTCCGGTTGTTCCGTTGTGGTCGTGTAATATTTTGACTAATGTGGTTGTGCCGGTGTGTGTCCGTGTGTGTATATGTGATGTCCGTGGTATATGTGTTTGATATATGTGTGTGTGGGTTCCGTGGTGGGTAAGTTGTGTTATAGGTGTGTGTGCCGTGTTGTTAAGTTTGTATATGTTTGGTGCCGTGGTGTGTGTATAATATGTGTGTATATGGTATATGTGTGTATATTGTGTGTATTGTGTTGCATAGGTGGTGAATATGTGTATATGTGTAGGGTGAATGTATAATATGTGTATATGTGTGTAATTGGTATAATGTTATACTTGGGATAGTGGTAATGTGGTGATTGTGTAGGGTATTTAGTATTGGTATATTTGGATATGGTAAGGGTGGTCCCATGTGTGTGTAGTAGTTTATAATGTAGTGTTATAGTTTGTCCGTGGGTGTCCGGTGTTGGTATAGTGTGTATAGGTGGGTAGAGGTCGTGGGTAGTATATGGTCACGGTGTAGAGTGCGTGTAATATTTATGTGTGTCCTCGTGTTGTGATATAGTGTGTGATATCAATTGTGGGTGTGCGTGATTGTTGATTATATGTGTGTGTATATCTGTGTGTGCGTGTGTGTGAATAAATGTGTTGTTTAGGTATGTAATGTTGGTCGTGTGTGAGAGTTATGTGTTAATGTGTAAGATATTGAATGTGTGTAATGTGGTAATGTTATTTTTGTGTAAGTGGTATATGATTAGTGTATATGTGTGTATAGTTGTAAGTATGACTATATGTATAGATGTGTATTTGAGTGTCATCCCCGTGTGATTGGTATGGTTATTGTGTATATGTGGGTGTGTCCGTGTGTGGCCATGTGGTGTATGTGTGTGTATATATGCTTTGTACGTGGTGTATTGTCCGTGTTGGTGTATTGTTCCGTGTGTGGTCCGTGGTGTCATGTGTGTGTGTATGATGTGTGTGGTCCGTGTGTATATGGTGTGGTGTAGTAGATGCTGGTGTTCCGTTGTGATAATATGTTGTATATGTGTGTGTGTGTGCCGTTGTGTGGTATATATTGGGTATAGGTTGTGTGTGCCGTGGTGGTGTGTAATATGTGTGATAGTTTATATGTATAATGTGTGTGTGTTTCCGTGTGGTGTCCGTGTTTACTGTTGTATAGTGTTATAGGTGTGTGAATGTGTGATTGTGTGATATGTGTGTGTTTTGGGTAATTTATATGGTTGTTATTTATGTGATCGACGAGTTAAATCGTGTGTGTGGTATATGTGTTATATTTGTAATGTGTGATATGTGTATTGTTGATACCCTGGTGTGTGGTATATGATGTGTGGGTCGTTTGGTATTGTTTTATGTGTTGCTGTTGTGTGTATAGTGTTATGAGTGGTGTGCCGTGTTTGTGCTCCGGTTGTATAGTGTGTCCGCTGGTTATATGTTGTAAGGTGTGTGTGTGGTGTATTTGTCGTGTGTATATGGGTTGTGGTGTGGTGGGTTGTGTTGTGTGTGTGTGGGTAAATGTGTGTGTCGTGTCTGGTGTGTGTGGAAGTCAATGTATTGTTTGTGATCCTTTTGGGTGAAAAATAGGCGACGGGTGATTTCACGGTGTAACCTGATCCTCCATGAATGTTACATCTCGATGGTGATGAAGGGTTCACAACAGTATGTTTGTTTTCTCTCAAGAGTAACAGTACAGGTTGGTTCACGATAAACAGTTCTCCTCACCTTGGACGCCCGCTCCCCGTCCAATCTCCTCCATACCCTACACCTCCAGCTTTGTCCGTACTCCTCTCTGAGTGTTCTCGAACTCACTCCAGATGAAACTACTCACAAAGACACACTCTTTTTCATCAACGCCTAATCCTCTTCATGCTCTCATGTCCCTCTTCCCCGGATCTCTCTTCGAGATTTTTTTTAACGCTTCGTAGAGACAATTTACATTGATTTACAAGTTATCTTTATAACTTAATTGAACATCAGAATGTGATATCACAGTGACATGATAATGAGGAGGATGTGCTGCTGCCACTCGATGAAGATCCTGCCAGCACAAGCCGGTCGTACTGGTCCCGATGCTCGATCTCTGACATCTTTTGAAGGAAACATTGTTTGTTTGTTTTAAGCCGCGATGAGAACCTAGAATGACGTCACCGCTGTGAAACCCGCCCGCCAGACTTCCGCCCACAAATACGCTCACAGGATGTCAACGTCTCCGATAATGTAATTCAGTAAATGTAATTTTACTATTACAACAGTCAAACAAGCTGATTAGACACAGGAAGTGACTATGCGTCACCATGCAATTATGTTATTAAATAATCCGAGTTTTGTTAAATGCTGGTGACTGAACCATCCTGAAGAGTTGCATTGTCATTGCTAGAGTCACGTGGTGTAACGTGTGATGTTATGGTTTGGTTACATGGTACTGGTATCATTTACACTCAAGGGACGCAAATTGTCAGTTAAAGGTTGGGACGTTAACTGTCGATGATACGTCAAGTGGACATTTACCGACCGGTATTCTCAATCAGCACGCGACCAACTGGAAGTCGTCCATATAACCTTTTTGGGATTAATCGTCTAAACCATATGGTTTTACCCCTATCTCTGAATGGTAAGATGCGTAAAATTAAAATATTCTCCTTTCGTCTTCCTTCCCCGATCCGGATCAAGACGTTCTCGTCTAATGACCCACCTCGACACTGCGTCCAGAGAGGTTGTTTTGACGGTCACAATGGAGATATCGAACAAGTTATCAGAGTCACGACGTATTGTGACGTTCGGTGTGAGATCGACGGACGGCAAGAGGTCTTCTACCGCCGCCTCTCTTCGTGCTGGCGCGTTGGTGGACATCGCCGACCCCGCAGCCAGGAAGGGATTGTAAGAGATACGGAGTCGGGAACTCAACACGACGAGTTCGTTGTTAGTATTGTGTGCTATGTAATAGGGAACGGGTGGTGTATTGAAGAGTTGTATCCATGCAAGTGTTTGTCCCTCTGCCGCAGCATCACACGAAACGATTGGAGCGGGAATAATACAAATGGCGGCTGTATCAGGGCCGGCAGTGGATAACGACTCAAGATACCAGCGGTGAGTAATTAATGGACCGAATGGCGGCGAGTGATTCGTGAACGGTGGTTTCGATAGTACCATTTCATACGAGGGGCCCGTAATAAGTATAACTGTAAAGTTGGATGATGCGCTGGGATCAATGGGTAATTTAACGTAGGGGATTGGAAAGGTGGAAGAGGAGTGTGTGCCTGTTGGGAGAGTGCATGGCATTGTTTATGAGTGGGGTAGTTGTTGGTATTTGTGGGAGTTTTGTGAGATTGAGTAGTGTGGTGTGGTATGATGAGAGTGATCATGAAGTTGATACTTAGTGTTGGTAAGTTGTGATGGTGGCGGTAAAGTGAACATGTCAATCTTTATATTGTTTTGTAATTCGTTCATTGGGAATGTTTGTTGTCTATCGAGTTAATTCATTGTAGAATCATTCCATTCTATAAGACTGTCATATGGCAGCCAAACCAGGATGATCCGTACATATGACGCCCGGCTTCAACGTTCTATTCCCTGTCAGAGACCAAGTTTTAAGAGGATGTCTTGTTCCAATTTGTACTTTGGCGAGAAGTCAGAATGTTCCCCTGTATGTAAGCCTTTAAAAAGGGTCGGCCAGTGTGTGTGGTGCAGCACGTTTACGTCCATATGTAATTTCCGTTGTCTGTCTTCAATGGTTGATTCTTCCCATTGCCATGAGAGTGAAGGAATAAAGAGACAGGCTAAATCTTGGTTAGAACTGCAGTTGGTTGGGTATCTTTGGTTTTTTTCGTGGTCGCTGTTTCTTTTCCTCCGCTCGCCCTCCACCAGAGCATAGTTTGTGAATTTCGTCCCTTCAAGAGTCTCGATGGTCGTGTCGAGGAAGGAATATCTCAGGGGACCCTTTACTCATTGGGGAACGTGTTAAAGCATCTCAACGTGTGTGTCTCAAAGATCGGCCGAGTTTACCACATCTGAAGCAGATCATCCAAATTCCCTTTCAAACGCTGATTTACAAAAATCTGTCTTGTCTAAACGATTGGTCAGCGAAACAATGTGACCCAGGTGAGTTTCAAGATCACTCGATCCTGGCAGATTGGAAACGAGGATGATGATGAGATGAGATGATGGTGAGAAATGTCCTGAAGAATGTGCGGTCAAACTTTAACTTAACAAATGATAATTCCATACATCCATGCCCGTTTTGACCTAAAAAAATAAGTTCACATGCGATTTCTTTTCTGTGCATCAAGTTGTGATTTGTTTAAAATAATGTAATAATAATGTTTAGTTTCAATTTGCAACATGGTAATAACTTCTCTCTGCTGTCGCCTTGCTTTTCATCATGAATTTTGTGCGCACGAAAGTGCTGGCGGAGGAACATGGACTCCACATTCGGATGTGGTGTCGTCGTCCATTGCGAATCGCTTCTAATTTTGTTGGTGTCGAGTATCGTTCGTACTACGTCTGCTTCAATAGAAGAGGAGTGCCATTAAAAAGCCCACGTTCCTGGCAGGACCCATTAAGGATATTTCATCAAATATTATATTCCGTCATCCAGGGACGAGCACAGCTCAAAACAATTTATAACGAACTTTACTTACTTTTTCAATACGACGCAGAGTACCCACTACCGCCCTCTGGGGTCGAAGTTGATGTACATTCAATCGGCTTTCTTGCTGAGAAAGGTGAAGTCTGTGTTTCAATGATGAGCGATGGTTTGTGTGTGTTGTTAAATAGGTTCCGTGTGGTGGCTTTCGTCGGGTTAAAGGGTATTTCCAATGGAAGTAGGTAGGGTTTGAAAGGGTCCAGTTCTCAGGTCGTGTATAACAAGGTCATCAAGTTAACGGGTCTATAGTGAAGGTTTCAATTGGGACTGTGTGGACAGGTTGGATCTGAAAAAACGAACCCATTAGAATTTATTGAAATCCATGGTCGATACTTTTTCAAGTGATTCACGTTGAGAGATTAAGGCGAAAAACGATTTAATGTAAAAAGTTGAACGATTAATATACTTTGTGGATGAGGTGTTAAGGTAGAAACCTGATTAGATCTGTTTCAGGTCAATCCACGCCTATCAGTGATCCAAAACATGAAGCTGTAGCCGTGGATAGTGTCGACGGAGGGCTCTGTTCTAGTATTAATTAAAATGATATGCACTTGCAGAACCTTTGTCAAGATAGGAAAGCTCCATTATTAACACGCTGGCACATTGGTTGTCAACAATACATTTTGTATAATCCTCAACTCACCTGACATGGTGTCGACTTGCGAACAGGATGCCTGGCAAGGTTATGACGGTGTTGCAAGCTCCATCAGAGTCAGAAGTAATTGGCAATACTGTACCAGTATACACGCCACACTCATTCTCAAGACCACTATGGGATGCTTCACGTCCACAATCTGATGGCAGACGGACACCGCCAGTTAAATCTACGTCGGAGGAAGCCCACATTGATTCCCCAGTCGTAGACACCAGGATGCTAACGCGTCTAGTGAACGCTTCGAGGCAAGTGTGCGTTCCTGGAGGCACCTCAAAAGCGCCAGGTCCCAATAATCTTCATGCCATTGTTAAACACACGGTGATCCATGTTGATTAGTATATTCTTCGTTGGTGTCATCTCTCTGGTTTCGAAACGTTGCCTTGTGGAGCTGGAAACGCAGTGGAGAAGCGGCCGCTAGAACGAGACAGCCAACGGGATTCCTTGACATACATACGGAGTACAACACACCTTCAGGCATCATTTATAGTTACTGTATTCATTTAAGCTAAACTGAAAAATAGTGTCTTTCTTGCGTTTGATGTGGCGCCATCATTTAAAGAACAAATGGGAAACGAAAGCACCGTTGCTCGAAGGAGGTCCAAAAACAGAACAGTGGAGATGACAGGAGCAAAGGAAGCAGAGCAGTCATAAAGATAGTTGTGGCAGAGC
>CM068963.1:78597310-78606191 GCA_035128595.1 Eptatretus atami | reverse complement strand
ATATATTGCATTTTGAGTCGCATGACTTGCCATTTTTTTGGTCATTCTTTGGTTAATTATGAATATGCAGCATTTCAAGTTTGTCTTTTGGCTTGCACATCATTGTAACCTCGTGCTCTTGAATGTAATGGTCGTTCACAAACCACTTCATTAAATATATAAAGCTCATATCTATTATGTCTGTACGTAGGATGCACCCAACTGCTGTCGTTGCTGGCAATGTGCAAGCTTGCCCCACTGGTATCTTTACTATAATGGAGCAAACGTGGATGTCGCCGAACCTCCAAAATTGACATGTGGCAGAAATAGTGCCGGTATTACAAGTCATCTGGTATTACAAATCATCATCCTATATATTTTGTCATGTAGAGTATCACATGTCGTGATCAATAACATTTCTTTCAAAAAATGACAAAAATTATAAAGTGCATTTCCAAGACTGTGCCACAGCACATTGCCCACCAAAGGTGGGCCGAGAAGGGTACTCCCACTCTACGGATGGGAGTTCCTGCTAGAACATGTAAAACACTTGTGGATGGTGAAGCCTCGTCAAGGTGAAGCCTTGGTCGTCCCAAATGAGTTCAATATGTCTATTAATTACATACTGCTTGAATGTGAGTTGGACTGTGAGTGTGTGAATATTTATGTCTATACTTACACACTATTGGAATGTATTTTTCAGATCTTTAAATACTTTAGACACTTTTGTACCACTTTAGACCCTTTATACATTATCGATCCCTTTGGACGTTTTGGAACCTTTAGACCTTTTAAGACCTATTGGATACTTTCGACCCTTTATACTGCTGAAACCCCTTCCAGCTCTTCAACCCATTTGCACCCTTTATACCCCTTTGACGCCATAGACCCTTTAGGCCCCTTCAAACCATTTAGGCCCCTTAAGACCCTTTTGACCATTTTAGATCCTTTTAAACCCCTTAGAACCTTTAAACCCCTTTAAATCCTAACTACAATTGGAACGTACCATTTAGACCTTTCGACCCCATAACTCATTTGGACCCCTTCAACCCCTTATGTCCAAGAGACCCCTTATACCCATTAGATCCCTTACACCATTTAGATCTGTAAACGTTTCGACCCTCTGGACCAATTAGACCTGTTAGACCCCTTTAGATGCATGCCACAAAAATATTTACAGAGTCTTCTTGCAATATACAAACTATACTTTTTTCAGCAAGTAATGTGCATTCTCTGTCCACCTGGAAGGGTCTGCAAATTTGAAGATAATTTGTTTATTGGGTCGCATAATTGGAATCCATCATCACAGTTGATATGAAATCCTTCCTTTTCTCCATTGACCTCATCTCAGATCATCAATTCGGATTCAGACAAGGTGACTCCACTTTGGACATGCTGCTCCTTCTCCCTCAACAATGGATGAAGGCCCTCAATGTCAGATATGAGATCAGGGCAGTCTCTTTCGACATGTCTCGAGCTTTCAATCATCTGCCATCCAATTCCAAACTCTGCCGATGGTAAACTCCACTCTCCATATCCAAGGCCAACTCCACTCTTGTGTTACTGACTTCCTCTACTCTCATAGCCAACATGTGGCTCTCAACGGAATACTTTCATC
The DNA here is from genome assembly GCA_035128595.1 of Eptatretus atami. Classification (NCBI taxonomy): domain Eukaryota; kingdom Metazoa; phylum Chordata; class Myxini; order Myxiniformes; family Myxinidae; genus Eptatretus; species Eptatretus atami. The sequence continues at coordinate 78,604,594 of CM068963.1, read as the reverse complement.
TTCTCTTCCTATCAAGGCTGGAGTGCCCCAAGGCAGTATTCTGGGCCCAGTCCTACTCTTAATCTTCATCAACGATTTTTATGACTCTATAGAAAATCCTCCTTATCGAGTTGCTGATGACTCCACCCTCTGTCAGGACATCCCCCATCCTTCTAACAGACAGGCAGCAATCTCTTCCCTATCTATAGACCTTGACAAAATCACAACTTGTCAAACACAGAATATGTCCTTCAATGCAGACAAATCTCATACTCTGTCTCTGTCTCTGTCATCTGTCTTACGACTCTTGTCTCTCTCTCTCTCTCTCTCTCTCTCTCTCTCTCTCTCTCTCTCTCTCTCTCTCTCGCTCTCGCCCTCGCCCTCGCCCTCATTCTCGCTCTCTCTCTCTCGGCAAACTCTCCCATCTACTTTCGCAACAGTCTTCTTGAGGATGTTCAGTCCCTCAAACTCCTGGATCTCAATATCAGCCATGATCTTTATTGGTCAAACCACATTTCAAATTTGGCCTCCAAAGCTAGTTGCCGACTGTGTATCCTCTGTCATACAAAGTCCTTCCTTGGCACTCCTGAACTCCTATCCACCTAGGAGGCCCTTCATCCACAGTGTGATGGAGCACAGCTCTCTCCTCTGGGCTGGTGCCCTCACCTCACACCTCTCTCAACTTGATGCCATAGAAACCAAGGCCTTCAACATTATTGGTGTTTACACCTCTCCCAGAACCGAAACGTGTGTCAAGAGTCAAAGAGAAACACGGGTTACCAGAATGCCGCTATTGTCCAACAAGCTTTTAATCCGACCATCACACACCAGGCCTGTCCACGCATGCGCAGACGCAACATTGCAATACATCACAATTGGAATGTCCCATGATTAAGCCAAGTCGATGGGCCTATATCACTTTCGCATCTCAGGCAGTTTAGTGGTCTATCTGTCTTCTTCTGCCACCTTTCTGATCTTGTACCCTCTGCTCTTACCATGCTTTGTCCCCCCAATCCACCATCAACCCCCTCTGGTGAAACTCCCAAAATCCAGAATCACTATTCACCTCCACTCATTTGTATGTCTTTTATCCCACCTGTGGAGCCAACTTCCACATTCTCTTCAATCTCATTCTTTCTTCTAAGTCTTTAAGACAGCTGTTCACCACCATCTCAGATCATCCCTCATCCAAAAGCATGATCTTTTCTATCCCTGTTAACCCTCCTCCTACCCCTACCCCCAAGCCACCTCCTTCCAAATTCCCAGTTTTTCCTTCCTGAGAATTTGCTTCTGTATTAAGCGTGTTCACCCTGTGTGTGCTCCCCTACCTCTCATTCCTCCCCACACCCATTATTTGTCCAAATCTCCCTCTATTTTGTCCTTCAACCCTGCTGGTGGTGTTCCCCCTCACTCTCCTGTTCCTTTTGTTCTGTTGCATCCACATCCATTCAGTGTTCTAACTCTTCCACAATCGTTGACCTTGTATACAAAAAAATTGCTTCCCCAACCAAAACTGAGAAGCATACTGTTTTTGAGTTCAAAATGTCAAAGTGGCAAAGGTCAAGGTCGCATAAAATCGTCATCGTTCATGCAATTGACTTGATATTTGAACAGAATTTGCATATTGAAGCACTGAATTGGTTCACCAAAAATCAGAACGATCGATTTAGCAGTTCTGACATGTTTCCATGACAACATTTGAACCCTATTATAATAAAATGGAACTTTTTGCAAATTTATTATTGCCATACCTCAATATTATTTCAAGATGTCAAATTGAAACTTGCACAGCTCTTTTGTCCACATTTGTAGTATATGTGCGTAAAATTAGGTCAAAATCAGTCAAAGGTCAAGGTCAAGGCTACTCGAACATGCAAAACACCTATTGGGTCGCAATTAGAAAATTTATCAGCCAAATTTATCACGCATAGCATTCAATCATTTGATGGGTTAAATTTCTCTCAATGTGAATGTGCATTCTTTGGTGCCACCTGGTGGGAGTATGTTTTACAAATCATTACCATAGAAGTTGTGGAATGACATTTGTGTGGTTGTTTGACTTTATAAATGCACTCCTGAACCGCTTTACGGAATGAGTTGAAAACTTGTGGTTGTACTCGAGGTACGTACGGGAAGCTTTTTGGCAGTAGAAAACAATTCCTTCTCCCAGAAGTTTGAACTACCATGCCAAACATGTTTTGATGTTAATATTATGCCGCTAAAGACAACACAACAAAGCTGAGCATGATGAACAAAGTAAAGATCGACTTGCCAAAATAATCCTACTCCCAGAATTCGGGACTGTCATGCAAACTTATGTTTTCACATTTCAAGAGGCCTTTATGTTTGACTTATGGATGAAGTCAATATGCACTCCTGAACAAAAAAAAGCTGGATGAAATAAGTTGAAAACTGGTGATTGGACTTGGAGTGTTGGTTTTAGGCAGTAAAAACTACCACAACCCCTGGATTGGAGTGAGGGGAAGACGCTAATAATTATCTCCACGTAAATGTACGTCATATACCTCCACCTGGGGGAGCCGGTATTACCAGTCAGAAGAAGAAAAAGAGAAATCGGAGATTGCAGACCCTCACCAGGACTTGTTTTCTTGTGGTGTTTGTGTAGATTTGTGTGATGTTTGTGTAGTTTCGTGCAGTGTTTGTGACCTTGTGTGTTACGTAATTAATAATAAACCGAACTAGAACTACCACTTTATAACTGCTGGCAGTGATGACCGGGTACCAAGACGTCCCCCTTTGTTGCAACCCCGCTTTGATCGGACACTTGACCTTGACCCATGACATTTATTATTATTCGATTGAATTTAGAATGGGATGAAAATAAATTAAATTCAAATCAAATGGAAGAACAAATAGGTACAGCCCTGCATTAGAGTCTTCAGAAGGAACCCGAACAAGCAAAAAGCCAAGATGAAGTCATCAGGAGGAACTTGGATAGGATTCACATTTCGGTTGCTACTCCTCTACCCTCAAAACACGCCCAGGCACAGCCAAGTGAGCCTTTAAAAACAAATTTTTAAAAAGAAAAAAAAATAAGAACCCAGATTCAAAAAATTAAATAATTCTGGCTGCCACACCATGCGTCTGATCAGGTTGAAATTCAATACATATATTCCCCATGACAACTAGATCATAATTTCGGAAGTTTGACGACGATTGATGAAGTGGTTCAAGAGAAAGAGTTTTTAAAATATTTTTGCTCAATCCAATATGGCTGCCAGACCATGTGACGTGTCAATTGTTCGTGAATACCTTGGTATGCTCAAGGCTTGGGGAACATTTGTGTGAAATTTTCCCTCGATCTGTCCAGCTGTTCTGCAGAAGAAGATTTAAAAAAAAATAGATTTAAGGCTAAATCAAATATGGCTGAAAAACCATTTGACCTATGATGTCATATGTGTGAACCTTTTGTTCTTCATGGATAGGTGGTCATACGTGTAAAGTCTTGCCTCGATCTGTTCAGCCATTTCAGAGAAGATTTTTTAAGTTTTTTTTTTTTTTTAAAGCAATATGGCTGCCGAATCACGTGACTAATGACGTCATCAAATTTTTTCCCTGTGGACCATTTTATCCCTAGATGACCCTCAAAAATTTTCATACCGATAAGATTATATCGGTCTACGTATCTAATTATGATGTCAAAACGAAAGCGGCTATGACGTCACTAAGAAATCACACTTATTCCCGATGAGTAGTACTTGCTATTTGCCAAGTTTCAATTTTTTCCTTGGTGTGGTTTCAGATAGAGGTCCAAAGTTTTTCCATTTTTCCAACATGGCCACCACACCACGTGACCTATGACGTCATAATTATCATTAAAACATTCCGCATGAGTTGTCGCTCCGATGGTGAACATTTTGTCTCAATCCGACAAGCGGTTGTGGAGAAAAATACGAAAGTTCTGGGCGGACAAACAAATGGACCCAAACGCAATACCCTCTCCTCTGGCGAGCGTAATAAAATAGCCAACTCTGCATGAAAACCATAGACCTCCAAGAACAAAAGAACAATCATTTTGCTATCTACCTTAAGAGACCAACATATTTTAAAGACCGTTTTAAGTTGAAATGTTAGATGTTTATGACCTCAAACATTCAATTCCCATTTACTTTGCTGCTTTTTGTGTTAATGATTTTCTTTCAATCAAGTTTCCCATCACCTGTGAAACTGATCATTATTACCAATGGCATGTTCAGTTAAGTGGCATTGAAGAACTCTAATTGAACAACGTACTGTTTTGTCCTTGCTTGGAACCTTATTACAATGTTGATTACAGAATTTATGAGGAGCTTCCAGTGTAACATAACACGAGGAAGTACATTTTCACACCTAGCGGCAAGTTGTATTGTTGTGGAGCCGGGTATCGGCTGCGAGCACGACCGCTAGGTGGAGCAGTAGGGTCGACTCCACCGAACACCCGGAATCTAGATCGTACTTTTCGGAAAACTCCGACAGATACGGGTCCCTTACAGGACCGTGAATCGTCAATAAATCAACCACATGGGACAGGGTTATTTGCCAAACTTCAAACTACCTAGAGGCCCACGTGGCGAACTACCGAGTATTCACACCCTCGACGGGACTCGAACAGGACGAGTCGTTTCCGTGCTCGACCCGTGCGTAACCCGGGCGGGTGGTTACCGAGGTCCCGTCGGTCCAAATGCACACTTTGCCGCTTCCCAAATTCCCCAACACGCACCGTGTTAAACCAATGAGGAAAACACAGAAACGATCTGATACATTTAACGGGGGATTTATTTACAATAGGGAAAGGGAAAACACAGAGCAGAATTAACACCGACTATAAAGAATGCAAATAATGTACAGCAAAAGCACTTTAACAATTCCTACTTACAGACAGGGCCCCAGACACACACGCGCGCACACACAAATACCCCAAAAGAAAAATGGACCTTCCCCCCTCGTGCGGCCCTTGTCGATCCGATTCGGCGGGACTTGAACCCGCAGCTCGATGCCACTGCAAACACCGGGTACGGAGGCAGCATCGGGCTCCCGCACGCTCTTCCTGCACGCGACAAGCCCACAGCCAGCAACGAGACAAGAGCAGATGCCGGCGACCGGACGAGACCAAAAGACCAGAAGCAACGATACGAGTCCAGAAGGCCAGCAGCGACGACACGAGTTCAACACCTCCCGACACCGCGCCGTCCCATCTATCTCTTGTCGTTCGAGGGAGGCGCTTCTCTTTTCGACCACTCGCCTCCCGCTTGGACGAGTGGTCCTCACGCGACTCGTGGCGGCCTCCCGATTGGACGAGGGCGCGCGTGTAGTGCTCGCCCTCCGCTCATTGGCTAGAGCTTCGAGCCGAAGCGACGGAGGCTCTGCCCATGTCCTCACCTCTGGCCACGTGCCTAATGGCGATCGCGCTGCGTTGAAAACGGGGTGGGTGAGACGCCCGCTCCTTGCCGATTGGCTTAGAGGGACGCCATGCCTATGTTAGGCTCCGCCCACGTGCGCGCTTGCTGGCGAGCGCCCGAAGAATGCCGCGAGCGTTATGGCATCAGGATGGAGCTATGGTGGCGTTGTTATCGTTGTTAGAAGTGTAAAAATCCTATCTATAAAAATAACTCACAGCGCATGTACATTTAATTACCCATTAAGCAAAGGAAAGGGAGCTATCTATCCACATTTACTTGTTAAAATAACTGAGCTCCGGGGACCTGAATGTCTGTGTGCACAAGGCTTCCAAATTCGTAACAGTATTACATCTCATATAGTGCCAGTTATTTTGAACTCATCACATGGTGAGCACCCGTCGTCAATAGTAGCACCGTTCTAAAGGGCTAATATGTAGCCTTTTAATGTCATGGTTATGGTGAAATACTGTTACGTGGAATCGGTGGTCAAGGGTTGGCTGATCTGACCCTCTGTACAGGTGAGGCCAGGTGAGGTCTTGTGGGCACAAAGGCATTAATAGCGATATAATTGCACACGCAGGGTTTTATGGATGCTTTGAAAGGGCCACGATCAGACATGGCAGTTCTGCTGAGGGCTTGCAAAGGACCGCGGGATAAGCGGCCTTGTGTGCTGTCGGTAGATCCTGGATGGGAGCGGGGCGGACACTGGGGAGAGCGCCACTCTGCTTTGATCGGACACTTGACCCTGACCCATGACATTTATTATTATTCGATTGATTTGCAAATCGCCAGCCCATCCCTTAGGGAAAGGAGTCGATCTACGGACGCATTTCTAATATCCTGGCTGTCATAAGCACAGAGTGGATTCCCCTGAAGAGATGAGCTGACAGACCATCCCATAATTACCTCCACCACTGAAGGTCGACGGAGGTTATGTCTTCACCCCTGTTTGTTATTATAAGATAATATAAAGATTGTAATATATTGAATGACTTCCGTCCTCTGTTTGTGTGTGTTTGTGTGTTTGTTTGTTTGTTACTTACGAAATCTAAAGATTTTGTAAGTATATTGATGATTCCGTTTCTGTTTGTTTTTTGTTTGTAATGTTTTGTTTGTTTGTTTGTTTGTTTGTAGGCACGATAACTCGAGAACGGAAGAAGCTACCAATGTCAAATTACACACGTGATTCAGGAGGGTGATGGCAAGTGCTGATTAGATTTTGGTCGAAATCGGTCAAAGGTCAAGGTCACAGTGAGGTCAAATATTCGATTTTTGATGGTTTGGTACAGATAATCGAGAACGGAAGAAGCTACACAATGTCAAATTAGACCACTTGATTCAGGAGGGTGATGGCTAGTGCTGATTAGATTTTGGTCAAAATCGGTCAAAGGTCAAGGTCACAGTGAGGTCAAACATCCAAAAATGATAACTCGAGAACGGAAGAAGCTACAATGTCAAATTACACCAGTGATTCAGGAGGGTGGTGCCTAGCGCTGATTAGATTTTGGTCAAAATCGGTCAAGGTCAAGGTCACAGTGAGGTCAAACATCCAAAACATTCGATTTTTGATGGTTTGGTACAGAATCATCGTAGAAACTTCTGGTTTGCGTCGCTACCTTCTCTAGAGACAGCTTTATTTAGACAAGGTCAGAGGTCAAGTTGACGATTTCGTAAGTACCAGTCTATGACTGCTTGTTTGTTTGTTTGTATGTTTGTTACTTACGAAATCTAAAGATTTCGTAAGTATATTGATGACTACCGTTTCTGTTTGTTTGTATGTTTGTTTGTTTGTATTGTTTGTTTGTTTGTAGGCACGATAATCGAGAACGGAAGAAGCTACCAATGTCAAATTACACCACGTGATTCAGGAGGGTGATGGCTAGTGCTGATTAGATTTTGGTCAAAA
>CM068963.1:78571273-78582398 GCA_035128595.1 Eptatretus atami | reverse complement strand
AAGGAGATCTCATCCGCCAAATTCCATGAAAAAAGATGGCTTCGATGAAAAACCTGTGATTTTTCTACTCCCATTAACCCTTCCCTATCCAAGCTTTCTTCATTACAGGTTACTATCTTCCTCCCTTGTTGCTCCTTCCTTTCATAATTCATTCCCTGCTTATTACGTCCATCTGTTCTGCTTTTCTTCCTCCGTCACATCATCTTCCAGCTCTTCCATGAGCCTAGACTTTATATACTTTTTTAATACCCACAATAAGGGGACAATCCCAATGGGAAGGAGAAAAATAAGAGAGATTAATAGGATAGTGGAGACAAAGGAGGTCTGGGATATGTAGGAAGAGAGTGAGAAAAGGTTTTTTAAAATTATATTTGTCGACATGATTGAGGCTCATGGAAAGTAGAGCAGAATGGAAGGAACAAAATAGAAAGGGGGAACCACCACACAGCAGAGTATAAGTAAGAGTGTGATCAATGGGGTGGGGAGAAGGAAATGTGTGGGTAAACAAGATGCACACAAGCTGAATGAAATGCAGCCAAAGGGGTAAGCAGGGATGAAACAAAGGGAACAAACCAACCAACAATGAACAAATGGAAAGAGGTAAGTGAGGGGGGGAGGGGGAGGGGGGAATCATAATAACCAGGAAAAAGGGAGTGCTTTGGAATGGGGTCATTTGGGGCAAAAGAGATCATGAGTGTGGATGGGGGATGATCTGAGGTAGCTGTACTTACTCCCATCAAGCTAACCACATCAAGTAACAGACCTACACACTCAGTTTCATCTGAGGCTGGCTGCATTCACAGTGAAATATCACCCCATTGTGTGGTCTCACCCGTTTCTCTTTCTCTTTCTCTTTCTCTGATGAATGCTTTGTAAATGGTTAGAAGCTCAGGTGTGCCAAAAAATGACTTTGCACGACATAGGATGCCCAGTCGGCGACTGGCTTTGGAGGCCAGCTTGGAGATGTGGCTTTCCCAGGAAGGATCGTGGCAGATAATGAGACCCAGAAGCTTGAATGAAAGGACTTCTTCAAGGGGAGACCATCTTGGAAATATGGTCTGCGCTAAGAAAGATCATGGCTGATGGTGAGATTTTATATATGTTTTCTTTTTTTCTGTATACCAAGTCGAGGCTCGTGTTAGAGCTCATACACAGAAACATATATCAAGGCAGGAGACAAGAGGGGCGGGAGAGGGGAGCACAAATTGGTGGGGAACAAAGACGATAGGAGATCTGTGGAAGAAAGAGGGATAGGTGGGAAACAACATGGGGAAAAGAAGATGGTACCACAGGGACTTTCAGGAAGAAAACAGGGAATTTGAAGGAGGTGGTTTGGGGTGGATTCACGGGTAGAAAAGATCAAGATTTTGGATGGGGAAGAATATGGGATGGTAGTGAACGGCTGTTTTGAAAGACCTGGAGGGAGGAGTGGGATTGAAGAGAGTGGTGGGAGTTTGTTCCAGAGGTGGGAAAAAGAGTAATGAAAGAGTGAAGGTGAGCAGTGATTTTTGATTTTGGCAATTTCACCAGAAGGGGTTTTTTTGGTGGACTTGAGACCTCTGAGGAAATATAGGGGGACAGATCACAGATAGAGCAAGGGGGGCAAGGAGAGGAGATGGTAGAAGACAGAAAGACATGACCTGCCTCTGGTGAGAGTGAGAGACCGAAAGACTCAGCTTCATCATGGGAGATACCATGATCCGAAAAGCCTTGGTTTCCACACCGTGAAGTCAAGCTGGGTGTGAGGCAGGAGCACTACACCAGAGGGGGGAGGAGTACTCCATCAGACTGCGGATGAAAGCTTTGTAAATGGTTAGAAGCTCAGGTGTGCCAAGAAAGGACTTTGCACGACATAGGATGCCCAGTCGGCGACTGGCTTTGGAGGCCAGCTTGGAGATGTGGCTTTCCCAGGAAGGATTGTGGAGTCTTTCCTAGGAGTCTGAATGACTGAACTTCCTCAAGAGGATTGTTAAGAGTTTGACAGACAGTCCTTTCAGAGAGAGATAGGAGAGGTGTGAGATTTGTCAGTATTGAAAGACATATTCCAAGTGTTTTCCAGATTGTGATGTTTTTTTTAGGTCTGAAGAGAGGGAAGAGGCTGCAGCCTGTCTGTCTGAAGAATGAGAGATGTCATGGAACAGGGTGGAGCCCATTGGCAAAGAGATAAAGGGGATTTTTCCATAGTCAGAGAGAGGTCGTTTAAAAAGATCAGGAAAAGGACTAGGCCCAGAACACTGCATTGGGCACTCCAGCCTCGACAGGAGAAGAGATGAAAGGATTCCATTGAGTGCCACATGTTGCCACGAGAGTAGAGGAAGTCAGTAAGCTATGTGTGGAGTTGGCCTTGGAATTGGAAGCCATCGGCAAAGAGTTTGGAGAGCAAAGCGAGATGCCAAACTGTATCAAAAGCATTGGATATGTCCAGAGAGATGGCCCTGATCTCATGTCTGACATTGAGGGCCTCCATCCATTGTCGGGTTAGTATAAGCAGCATGTCCAAGGTGGAGTGACCTGGTCTGAAACCAAACTGGTGATCTGAGATGAGGTTGTTATAGAAAAGGAAGGATTTCATATCAGCTGTGATGATGGATTCCACGACATTGCTGATGATTTGAAGTAAGCTGATAGGTCTGTAGTTAATGGAATCAGTTTTTGCACCTTTTTAATGTAATGCAGTGATATTGGCAGATTTCCAAGCAGATGGAAAATGACCTCGGGCAAATGACAAGAGTGGAAATGGCAGAGAGAGGTTGTGAAAGAACAGTGGAACAGGAATTAGGACATGTGAACTGATGCCACCGGTCCAGCAGCAGAGTCAGAATTGAGGTGTGAAAGAACCTTCTGAGGTGCAAAAGAGAGAGAGAGAGAGCAGGAGCAGTTTGGTATGACAGGGAAGGGTGGGTACCGACCGAGAGTGAGGGTTGGAACACAGGATTTGGAAGCAAACACCAATTGAGGCATTCAACCTGTCACCCTCTCTGAATGCTGTCAGATGCATATGTTAAACTGAATCTGCCAATCTGTTGCCCAATCTATGAATGCATTAAACTTTCCTGAATTGTTCACCCCCTCTCTGCTATTACCTTAGTTCCAAGATTTATATCATCGACAAATTTAGAAAACCTACTCTTTACCATATTTTCCAAATCCTGAGATAACAGATAACTTGCAACCTTCTATGACATGACATCTCCCACTCAGGCCACTCTTTGCCTCCTATCACTAAGACAGTTTCCAATCCAGTTCGCTACCTTATCAGCTATTCTGCACACAAGCCCTAACTTTAGGTGTGAGCCTTCCATGTGGTATCTTATCGAATGCCTTCTGAAAGTATATATTTATTTTAACTATATCCACTGTACTTCCCTAATCCACACAATCAGGAACCGTTTTATAGAACTCCAATAAATTTGTAAACATGACCTCCATTTCGTAAATCAAAGCTGACTGCCTTTAATTAGTTTGAATAGTTTGAATATATTTAAATGGTTTCCCATTTGATCCCAAATTAATAATGTGTCTCAGCTCTTCTCCACAACTGAAGTTTAAACGAACAAGTCCATAGTTTTCATTTCCTCTTGAGACGATTTCTGAAATAATGGTGTTACATTTAGTCGTCTTCAATCCTCGGTATCTGTCCTGACTGTAACAAGCTGTTAAAAATGTCAGGTAACATCATGCCTATCTATCTGTCACCTCTCTGAATGCTCTCACATGCATATTATCAGGACTTAGAGCTTTAGCTTCTCTTACAGTTCCTGCCTGTTCTTTTCTTCCTCCATTCCCACCTGGAACTCCTCTAAAAATCATTCCTCACCTCCTACGTAGATTCCTCAGCAAATGGAGGTTCCCCAGACTGTTCTCTTGCATGTAGTGATCTCGTCTTGTAAGCCTGCATCTCATTTTCATCACCAACCGATCTCCCTGTGCGATAATACCTCAATTGCCCACACTTGTCTTAACTTCCTTTTTTACCACTTGTTAACTTACAAAAAGCATTGCTATTATGTTTAATATCATTGGTCGTGTTCTTCTCGTATTCTCTTTTGGCTTGCCTTGTTATTTTCTTAACAACCTCGGTTTAGTCCTATATTGATCTGAGTCCAACTCTAGTTCTGTGTTTTTTTTTTATACCTGATGAATGCTCTGTGTTTCTCCTTAAGCATGAGTCACATTTGCTCTACGGCTAGGATACGGCGGCCGTACCCCCCCCCCCGAATTGACAGAAACGTGCGGCGGCCGCAGAGTTTCTGAGGTGGCTCAGGGTGGCCCTACGCCATATGGCTATCTTTTACAGGCCGTAGGGGTCTCCGTGGAATTGTAGCGCGGAGTTATAACTTTTTTCATTTATAGTTGGCCGTAGCAATTCGACAAGCCGTAGCCATGACGTAGATGTGTCCACGTCGATCTACGTAGGCGTACGGTGGGCTTGCGTTATTCGTGCGGCTGCCGTAGGCTCTTATCAATGAAAAATGAATTTTGCCAACCCCCAAAAATTACGGCGCCGCACTATTTCCAGGTCGCCGTAGGGTAGTCCTAAGGTGTCCCTGTGTTCACCGTACGGTGGCCTTGCGGTCTGTGTGACTACCTGCGGGCACAGCAGGGTCGACACGGTTCCCCTACGCCCGCCGTGCTCCTAGTACGGCCTCCGTGGCAGTCTGCGTCACCGTGCGTCCACGTGCGCTACCGCTAGAGATCGGAGTATAGGTGTTTGCCCACACATCATCACATTTCACCAGCAGCTCAGACAGACACATCACCATGCCTCAAAAGAACGGTGTGAGGACTAACAGCCTCTGCTGTTGAGGAACGCCATCTGTATATAACCTGGTCCACAATCTATATGACAGATATGATATACATATGAAAAAGAACTGGTATATATATCCCACTCGTTACCGTCCATCTGGCCGCACTTCCCTTAGGGCCCCCCTGCGGTCGCCTTGTGGGCACCTTGAGGCTACCTTGCGTCTGCCTTGAAAATTCTATGGCCGCCGCAGGGATGCCCTAAGGTCACCGTGCGACATCAAATCAAAGACCGTACAGCACCCCACGTTTTCGGTCTCCACAATTTCTAAATACCCCGTGCGGCTACCCGAAAATAAAAACATACATATGTGACTGCTACATTGTGTGACCGTGGAAATACCGCGGCCGCCCTATAATTGCTAGTGGCCGTAGATGTTTTAGACCCTACGGCCGCCGAGCCAAATGTGACTGAAGCATTAACAGCACTCCTTCTCTCCCTGCTCAGCCACACTGGTCCATTTTTCCAGCTTTAGCTTTACACCTCACTGGAATGTTTGCTGCATATTTGCTCCTTGAGGGTTGCCCACTTTTCTGATACCGATTGCCCTCCTGTGTTACCATGTCCAAATCCGCTAATGTCCAATCACTTCCACACAATTGAACAATGGACAAATGTGGACCCGACCCTTTCTATGGTCAAATAATGTGTTATCAGTGGCATATAGTCAACTGTACCCTATTTATTCCACGACAAATTGAGGTCATACCTTGCTCGTAAAAATGAGTTGTCTTTCATTCGGGTTGCCTGCTGTGGGGCAGCAAGGTCATTGTACCGCCCAAAGGTCGAAACAAGGTGTGTGATGAGCTACATGAATCTCATCCAGGGATTGTAACCATGAAGTCAATTGCCAGGAGCCATGTTTGGTGGCCGGATATAGATGAAAGCCTAGAGAGAACATTCGCCATTGCTCCGTGTGTCAGGCCACTGCTCTGAACTCACCTGAGACACCGCTTCACATTGTGGTCCTGGCCTTCTAAACCATGGTCTCGAATTCAAATCGATTACGCTGTCCATTCTTTGGGAAGATGTTTTTGGTTGTTATCGATGCTCATTCAAAGTGGATTGAATGTTTAGCCTTATCATCCTGTACGAGCGAAATCACGGTTGAAAGTTTACGTGCCATGTTTGCCACTCATGGTTTGCCAGATTGTGTAGTTAGTGATAATGCCTCATGTTTCACCAGCGCTGTGTTTTAGGATTTCTTGAAACAAAATGGTGTCAAGCATATGCAGTGCTCCCTTCAAACCTGCTTCGAATGGTCAGGCTGAAAAGACTGTCCAGGTGATCAAGAATGGTCTCAAAAAGGCAAAGACGGTTCTTCTCTGCAAACCAAGTTATCACGTTTGTTATTTACATTAGGACACGTCCGCACACAACCACTGGACGCACACCCGCAGAAATGATGTTTGGTCGAATGCTAAAGACACGCTTAGACCTGATTCATCCGAATGATTCGCCAGGGTTGCGGACCACCAGTTTAAACAGAAGTGGTACCATGACAGGACCTCAGTTCCACGTGCCCTCAATGTGTTTGATCCTGTTTTTTGTGCTGAATCCCGGCCGTGGATCTAAATGGCCACCACTGGTCTGTTATAATCGAATTGGCAACTCTTGATTTGTTGTGGAACTGTCGAATGGACAAACAGTACGTAAACATATTGACCAGCTCCCCTGAGGCATTGTGACCCCAATCCTCCAAACTATATTCAGCCCTTTGAGGGTGATTCCCTGGTGTTCCTGTTCCGATTGTGAGCCAAGTGCCTGACCACTGAGTCCGAGCCCGATGTGGTGTGGTGGAGCCTGCTCCTCCTCCTTCCTCTCCATCTCCTCTTGAGGCTGCCGCTGTGGTGTTCCACAAGAACAGTCACCCATCTTGGACGCTCTGCTCGCACATGCAAGGTGCCGGAGGGTTGAATTTGTGATGATTTTGTGATTGTACCTAGTGTACCACTGTTGTCTGACTTAAGCTGTTGTTGACTAGTATAGTGTTGTGTTGGGGGAAAATGTTGTGCAAAATTTTATCTAGGGGGAAATGTTGTCATGTTCTGTGAAGCACCGCCACGCGCATGCGCAGTGTGCGCCTCCCTGGAAATAAAACGTGGAGCTTCGACTTAAATGTTGTCTGGCCTTTCACTCCGCAATGCTTCGGATACGCCACAACAATGAAACAGTTAAAAACTGAAAGGGCACTCAGTAGAGCGCATACCTCCACCCCATAATGCCTCATCCATGAGAATATATCAGGCCCAATACATTTTTGAAATATCATGCCATACAGTACTATATCGTTTTTGGCCCGATCTCTCAATGCTGAAGAACTAGTGCGTGCCCGTAGTGCGTGGCAGTAGTGCAAAAAAAAAAAACTTTAAAACACGTGCCAGAAACAACAACCACACAGGCCGTTCCTTCGCTTCGCGTGGCCGTACGTGCAAAAAAAAAACAAAAAATTTCAAACCGCGTGCCAGAAACGACAACACACAAGCCGTTCCTTTGCTCTCGCGTGGCCGTACGTGGGAAAAAAAACTTTCAAACAACCACACAGGCCTTCCTTCTCTCTCGTAAACGACGACTGGATTGGGGCATTGTGTTTATCTATAAATGTGCATACGAAATCGAGAAATTATTACAATAAGTAAGTATCACATCCGGAAGTCCATACGTTGTAACCAGTAATGGGGAACGTGGCTGAGGATCTCTTCCCAATGGCCAGCCTAGCAGCAACGTGTCTGTCATTGGTTTGGTAAATAAATGGCCATAACTTGGGAACCACTTGTCCGATTAATATCAAACCTTGAAAGGGCACTACTCAGGTCCCCAGCAATATATCTGGCAAGTTTAATTAGATCGGACCAGTGGTTGTCGAGAAACAGCAGTCACACACACACACACACACACACACACACACACACACACACACACATTGCTGGAATTATAGATAGATTACTTTAAAATTATCGTAGTGGGATCCGGATCCGGATCTTCACCAAAATAGAAGCAATTCTTCCCTATCGAACACCAACGTGTTCACCAAGTTCATCCGAATCCGTCCACAACTTTTTGAGATATTGTGTTATATATCGTTTTTGGCCCTATCTCTCAATGGTGAAGAATCCTTAAAAATTATAGTAGTCGGATCCGGATCGGATCTTCACCAAAATCTATCAGTTCGTCCTTGTCACACACCGAACCTGTCCACAAAATTTCATCTGGATCCGTCCACAACTTTTGAGCTATCCTGTACACAAACAGACAGACAGACAGAAAGGGGTGAAAACATAACCTCCTTCACCTTCGGTGGTGGAGGTAATAAGTCGATGGCAGCAGTACTATATCCGTAGTCAGGTCAGGTCAGGTATGGGAGCATGCATGGGAGGAGCGCATCACTGCGTCCACTTTCCGCTGGTACTCCAGGGGCCTCCGTCTGGTCATCCCCCAGGCAGATGCCTGGCCCATCCCCGTCTCCTTGAGATCTGATCAACCTGCTGCAACCACGAGGCACGTGGTCAGTCCATTGGCCTCATCCACTCATGAGGCTCCCTCGCTGAGGGAATCTGGTGAGCAGGATCAGCGTCAGGAAAAGGAGCCACATGTCCAAACAGCCGCAGCTGACACTCACGGACTATGCAGGTAACAAATCTCATTTGAGTCTCTCCCAGCAACTGCTCATTGGACACAAAGTTCGACCAGCGATAGCCAAGGATTCTCCGAAGAGACCTGGTACCAAAGGAATTAAGTCTCCGTCTCAGAGTCCAAGTCACATCTGTAGAGCAAGACTGGAAGCACCAAGAACCTGAAGACTCGGACTGTCGTGCTCCCGCACAGGTACCGCCAGTACAACAACCCATGATCCAGTGAATGGTTGACTTCTCAGGCCCGACCCAGACATCTATTAACCTCTGGCTCACAGCCAGTAGACAAATGACTATCACTGCCAAGATAAGTGAATCTCTCTGTGACCTCAACATGCTCACCACAAACAGGTACAAACAGGATAGCAGCATCCAAGATGTCATTGAAAGCCTGGATCGTAGTTTTGACCCAGGAAACCTGTAATCCCAGCGGCTCTGACTGCTCATTCAGCATCGCGATGACCCCCACAAGGATATCTAGAGTCTCCGCAAAGATGACTGCATCATCTGCGAAGTCAAGGTCAGAGATCTTGACATTCCCAAACGATGCACCGCAGCTTGATCTCTCTGACATCCTCCCTAGAATCCACTCCATACAAGTGTTTAAAAGTGTGGGGGCCAGTACACACCCCTGATGAACTCCAGTAACAACTGGAAATAAGTTGGAGATGGTATCACCAAATCTCACAGCAGTCTCAGTACCAAAGTGTAGTTCAGACATCAGATTGATCAGTTTTGGTGGCACCCCACGAAGACCAAGAATCCTCCAGAGGGCATCCTGATTCACTGAATCAAACGCTTTACAGAGATCAACATAAGCTGCAAGCAGCCCCTACCGAACCTCTCGTCTGCGTTCGGTGAGGACCCGAAGAGCAAGAATACGGTCAATCGTTGACCTCTTTGGTGTGAAGCCTGACTGCTCTGGACGCTGGTGCTCAAGCAGATGGTGGCGAACCCTATCAAGAATTATCAGAGCAAAGACCTTGCCCGACATTGAGAGCAGTGCCACCCCTCAGTATTTGTTGCAGTCTTGGCGATCACCCTTCCCTTTCCATAGAGGAACAACAAGGCCCCTCTACCAGTCAGGGGGATGATGCCTGTGTTCCAGGTAGAGCACAGAACTGCATGCAACGACACGAGTGCAGCATTTCCACAGCCTTGAGAACTTCAGCATGGATGCCACAGATCCTGGAGCTTTACCCCATTTCAACCGGTTCACCGCAGCTGTGTTTCCACAAACAAGGTGGAATACACACACACACACACACACACACACACCTCGTCCATTTATAGGAGATAAGATATCCGAAAAGACAAGACCTGCAATTTTGGCAGGAATTTGTAATTTTACCAGGTGATTAGTAATGCCTAGGATGCTGACATCAACTTCCTTTCTTCTCTTGAAAGACACTGTTCAGTGTTCACTTCTGTTGGAAAAGAAGATACCACGTGTCAGTGGGAAATATTTCTTTATTTCATCATTACCGAGCCAAATCGCATCTGCTAGCATTTTTTGGTGGACGTTAAAGGTCCCATTGAGTCTTTTGTGAAGAGTAGGCGAGTTATTGCGAGGCGACCAAATTACAAATTCCTGTCCAAACTGCCAGCAGGCAGAAGGTGGTCTGGTGTAATTGGAATGTCCTTGACATCAGGTTGTTACAATATCTCATTCTCATAGTGTGCTTGTTGTCTGGGAAGCAGGTCCTGCACTCGAACCAAATTCAGACTCTCAGTCTCAGGTGTTTGGCCATCTTCGGAATTAGAACGGCGACCCAACACCAAGCGAAATAATTAAAGAGATACATTCCTCATGGGTTGTACCGTCGTACGACCATGTGTTTAGATACATCGAGCTTCAACAAATCATGACAGTGATTCCACACGATGGCACAAGACATCCATCAGCACAATTCAATGTGACGAATTTCAGTGAATTCCATGGGGATGACCCCCTGGTCTTGGGGGAAGAAGGTGGGGAGAGGTGGACAGGAGTCTTGCCGGGAAGGTGATGGTGGTGTAGTGGGGCAACTTAGCTAAATATAGCATAACAATTGTGCATTTTGTGAGGAAAGCACCAAATTTGGCACACTAGTAGCCTATAATATTATGAACAGATTTGGATATTGGGCCATCTCAAATTCAGCCGCTGATGGCTGTGGCAGCCATTTTCCACTGCCATCAAAAATTTTGAGATGGCCCAATATCCAAATCTGTTCATAATATGATAGGCTACTAGTGTGCCAAATTTGGTGCTTTCCTCACAAAATGCACAATTGTTATGCTAAGTTGCCCCACTAGTGGTGGTGGGAGATTTTGGGAGTGGTGTTCGATCTTCGATGACTTCATGAATCTGCCACCGAAGGTAGACCAAGGTTATATGTATTCATCCATGTTTGTTTAATTGCTTGTCTGCTTGCTGAGCAGGATATCTCAAAAAGTTGTGAACGTATTCAGACGAAACTTGGTGGACAGGTTGGGTATGCGACAAGGAAGAATTGGTGAGATTTTTATGAAGATCCAGATCCGGATCCGGGAATTAACGATATATATATATATATATATTTAAGTGATTCTTCACCTTTAATGAGAGATGGGACCAAAAACGATATGGAGCACCATGTTTCAAAACAGTTATGGACGAGTTATGACAAAACTTTGTGGATGAGTTGGGTCGGTGATAAGAACA
>CM068963.1:78556273-78566273 GCA_035128595.1 Eptatretus atami | reverse complement strand
AGGCTTTGCATCTCAACCTCCTCTTGAGTAACTCCATTTAGCCTCAGGGCCTTGGATTGCACCGCTTCCAAAGGTGCGAGGTGTGATCTGGCGGCACCATCCCACATAGGACATCTGTACTCCATGACACTGCGGATGAAAGTTTTGTGCATTGTTAGAAGCTGAGGTTGGGCAAGAATTCACTTAGCTTTATGGATCCAACACACCTCCCCTGCTTTTGAAGCTTGGTTGGACATGTGATCTGTCCAGGAAAGGTTATTCAGCCAGATTGGTCATCCAAGAGGCTCCAAAGACTGAACTTCTGTTAGAGGTTGATTGCACTTCAAGTAACCAGGAGTGTTCACCACACATTATTGATGCAGCAACAGAGTGAGTGTGTAGGATTTGGAATCATTGAATGATACATTCCAGGTTATTGACCAGCTTCATCACAGTATTTTATCCAACTCGGCAGAAAAGGTTGTTGCTGCGGCGTGCTTGTCATTGGTTTGAGACACTTCCCAGCGTCTAATGAAGTCATCTCCAAACTTGCGTAAAGGGTTTCCCAAAGGGGATTAGAGGTCATCTATGTTAACTAAGGAACAGGATCAGTCCTGAGACTGCCTTGGGGACTCGAAAGGCGAAGGAAAGTGCAGGCAATAGAACACCACCTATGGCTACATGTTGCTCGTAAGCATGAATGAAATCCATCAGCCGGTCAAGAAGAGGAGCTCAGATGCCATGGGCAGAAAGTTTAATGATAAGAGCTTGGTGCCAGATGATAAATGCTGAAAGAGATATCCAGTGAGACTGCTCTGACCTCTTGCTTGAGGTTTCGTGTCCATCCATTGTTGAGTTTGCAGTGAGAGCATATCTCAGGTGTAGAGACCAGGAATTAACCCAAATTGATAGTCTGATGAATGATTTTGCGTAGAGGTTGAACTGGATGTCTGCTGAGATTATTCATTCCATTACCTCGCTGCTTATGGGGAAAAAGGCCTATCGCTCTGTAGTTTGGAGGGTATGTCTTAGCACCCTTCTTGGGTGGAGTAATAACTTTGGCCACATTTCAAGACGGGTCTATGGAAAAGTCGTGAAAGGGGAATAGCCGGGTCTGATGCACAGGTTTTGAGGAAGAGTGTGCTGATGCCATTTTGACTTGTTAGTTGCCGATGAGTCGTGGTTGTAGGTTAGAAGCACACTTTCTTCAGAGAGTTACCTATAAAGGGAGGGAGATTTGGAAAAGGGGCCGGGGTGGGTTGGGATTGGGAACTCGAGCCTTTATGACACACTGTTCAAGTATTCAGCCTTATCACAAGCACTGTCCATTATGCCTCCTTCCTTGACTGAAAGGACTGAGGAAGAGCATGTTCCTGAGTCAGTTTTAACCATTTGGAAGATGGAGGAAGGACTACAAGGTGTGACCTCAGGTGAGGCTGGTGTTTTGGTCTCATTCTTCTATGGACAGAACAGAAAGAGAAAGAGAAAATCAGAGACTAGGCTGGTCAGACATGGTATGCTGTGATGGATCAGGGAAAACTGCCAACAAAATGGACAGTTTCTCAAACGTATGATCAGATCAGATGAGATGCAAGATGTTTTACCAGGAATGTTTGTTTAGCATTACTCGGTCAAGAATAGAGAGTGAACGTGTTGATGAAATCCCGATTTGAAAGTCAACTGAGTGCGTGAGATTTGCTGCCTTGCAGATGGTTTTAGTACCATTGCCATGCTTGGAGATCATAGGACCCATGACCAGCCATTCAGCATGGTGACAATTAACATTGCTACTTCGGAGGAGATGTATGTCATTGTCAATTGGGAGGCGATGCAAAACACACCAAAACAAAACGTTGATGTGGAGGGAAAGACGCAACCAGAGATACTCCGGGGCATTAGGATTATGAGAGGGAGGTACAAGGACTGTGGGGAAGGTGATTAATGAACATCAAGGTGATGCTGCCTCCATTGTGTGGAAAGTGCCGGTCAAGGTGGTATGGAGAGTATCCTTAAAGATGAATGATGGAGTCTAATACAGCGCTTGAGAGGAAGGTTTCTCAAAGACAATGTCAGGTGGTTATGATGATGATGATGTGGTGGTAGTGATCTGGTAGGTGAGGTCTCAGCAGTTGGATCTGAAACTGCAGGCCATGTTAATACCAGACACATCAGGTCAGAATAGGATGAGATGGGGGAGTTGGTTTCAGGAGTAGAGCAGGAGGGAGGTGGCAGAGCAGATTGGAGAGGAAGGGAGGGCCGTGGCGGGCAGCAGGGAGGGGGGGGAGCAGGAGGAGGAGGAAGAGAAGAGGAGGAGAAGGGACTTGGCAGAGCTCGGAGTTGGAGGGAGAGGGGGATGGGGGAGTGAAGGGTCTTGGCCAAGCAGGAAGGGGAAGGGGAGAGGGAAAGCCAAGTTCCACAATGTATGCTTGCACCTCAAAGCAAGACTTTAAATGCAGGTTGTTGCACACAAGCAGGATCTGAGAGCTGTGGGAGTGCTTGACCAGCTCACCAAGCAGGGTGTCGAGACGTGCAGGAGGTATGAATGCATCGGTATACAAGCGAGAAGGCTAAAATGGAGGGGGAGGGTGGAAGTCTGGGTTTTTGCTGGGAAAAGCTACAGTATCACACATCAGAAATGTAAGCTGATTCTTTGCTTTTCTAAAAATGTGCATGCTGACAAGGTTGTGTGTAAAGGACTATTGTCGGGCAAAGGAAACTGGTTTCTGGGTAATCACAATTTTGAACGATGGCATTTAACTCATAAGCTCAGTTATTGCGGAGCCTTGATGTCGTTGTGCTAATTAAGTTGGATCTGATTGTGCAAGGCACCTTGATTGTATTAACTGATATTAAATTGTGTTGTAACATTATTATTGTATTGCCGTTTGGGGTTTGCTGGATACATCCGAGAGGTAGCCTACGTGCCATCGAGTTGTTTAGTTCGGGTTCAATCCCCAATCCAGAAAGCGTCACCCTTGTGCTTCGCAAGCAGGGAGTTCTATCAATGGGTGTACTGTCCTTCAGACTCTCGGAGGATCATCATTGTAACACAGTCTTTGCATCGTGTCGGTGCTGCCAAAGCAGTTCCTGGGCAAAGATTAGGGTTTATGTTCTGTTGGGTGGTTTGCCATTGCCTTGGGTGGTCAGGGCAGGAATTTGGAATTTTTTTTCAGAGTGCCGGCGTTGGCTCACCTACTCTTCACGAAGGACACCATGGGATCTATAACGTCTCCCAATTAACGCCGGAAGACGGGACGCCCACTTAACGTCCATCCGAGGGCTGGCGCACACTTTGATGAATCGCCCTGCATGGAAGACACCTGGGTGGTAGTTCACAGCTGGGCTGGGATTCAAACCCAGGCTCGACACCTCAGAGGAGAGCGTGCATACCTCCAGGCCAGCCTGCTTACGTGACATCGTACAGCGTGTGCATTTTTCAGTCGCTCTTTGACTCACAAGTACATGTGTGATCCCACTTGCGTTTCATTGTCATTTGTAGACAAGACACAGCTGACTCCACAGACTTTGGTAAATTCCCTGAACTTGCTTTTGCCGCTTGGTGATGCAATGGGCTGGGGGGGGGGGGGGGGTGGGGAGGGAGTTCTGTTGATTATGGTCATTCTAATATTTGGAAATCTGACCCAAACTCACAGAAAATACTAATCTTTGTGGATGCTACAACCTCTCCTTGTTTATACAAAGAACTTGGACACGGGAGGAGGCTTTTGGCCCATAATGTCTGTGCTTTATCAACACCACATTGATTCATTCAATCGGCTAAATCTACTTCATTTCATTGGGGGAAAGGGGTTGATGGGCGTTCGTGAGAGGAGAACAGCAGGGCATACACGGGGAGGTCATCGGGTTATTTTTGTTTGTCTATCGGGTGTGGGAAAATGTAGTTGGGGTTATCTGGTATGGAATGAACAAATACCGAATGCACATTTACTTTTTGACGAGACCCTCTCACAGACGTCACCATCATTACCCATTTATATAATCAACCTTCCAGTCCTGCCAATGTCCATGTACCCCCTTTATCCTCAATGCATCTAGGTACCTATCCAATTCCAGTTTAAACTTACCAACTGTTTCCAGGGAGACCATTCCATGTATTTACTATTCTCTGAGTGAAAGGTCCCTACCTACCTGATTACCGTGTCTTAATTCTCCTTTTTACTCTCAGGCTGTGGCCCCTGGTATGTTTGTGCTGTGGAAGAATTGTTGACATGTTTTCAACTGCTGATAAAATGTAAATATTTAAAAAGTGAATATTCTTGAGTCTTAATTTTCGTTCTGGAAACATCACTTGTTCTGTTGTTTGCCGTTTTTCATTTGTATATAATACATACATACAATGTCAAGGCCTGTGGAGAAGCCAGAACATAGAATGGATCAAGACATAACAGAACAAGACTAGAACGGCACTCTGTAGAGGGTGAGAGCGCACACCTCCGCCAGGCTGAACAGCTTACGTTTTGTATCTCACTGGTGGGCCGGATCTGCTAACCTGAACCAAAATCTAATCAGCTTTTTCTCGTCATCTAACTAACTAACGTCATCTAACGTCATCTAAGATCACTCGTCCACCAAGTTTCGTCTGAATCCGTCCATAACTTTTTGAGATATCGTACTCCATATCGTTTTTAGCCCCATCACTCAATGGTGAAGAATCTCTGAAAAAATTATCCGATCCGCATTCGGATCTTCACCAAAACCAAATCGGTGCTTCCTTGTCACACGCCCAACTTGTCCACCAAGTTTCTTCCAAATCCGTCCAGAACTTTTTGAGATACCCTGTTCACAGACAGACAGGAGTGAAAACATAACCTCCATCCACCTTTGGTTGCACAGGTAACAAAAGGAGAAGCAGAGAGAGAGAGGATGGCACTAACAGCATGGTTAAAGTGCAAACTAGAGTGATATTTTGAGGATTGAGGGTAGGGGAGTACGCACAGTGTGGACAAGAAAGAATAAAGAAGCAAACTCTCGGGAAGGAAAAACTGTAAATTTGGAAGGAGGTGGGCTTGGGGGGGGGGAGGTGGGGAGAGATGGTTAACGGGGATAGAAAAGGTCATGGTTTTGGAGATGGGATTATCTGAGATGGTGGTGAACACTTGTCTTGAAGACTTGGAGGGAAGAATGAGATTGAAGAGAATATCGAAGTTGATTCCTCAGTCTGGAGAAAAGAAGACCATATGAGTGGAGGTGAGCATTGATCCTTGATTTTGGGAGTTTCACCAGAAGGGGGTTGCTGGTGGACCTTGTACACCCTGCAGAAACCTGTGGAGGACAGAGCACGAAAAGAGCAGAGGGTACAAGATCAGAAAGGAGGCGGCAGAAGACAGAGACCACTGACCTGTCTGCGATGGGGAAACTGATAGGCCCTTCAACTCGGCTTCATCACGGGAGATTCCGATGATCTTGAAGGCTTTGGTTTCCACTGCGTCACGCTGGGCAATGTGTGAGGCAGGGGAGCCGGCCCAAAGAGGGGAGCAGTACTCCATCGAGCTGCTGATGAAGGCCTTGTAGGTGGATTGTATTTGCAGAAGTTATTGTCTCTGAAATGGATAATAATTAATTTTTTTTTGATTCTGCCATAGGAAAGTTTCCTCATAAAGGTTTGTAAGAGAAAGCAGCTCCGGGTCTTTATTTATTAATTACTATCGAGTTTCACAAAGCAAGCATGACGACCACAATGGGCAGGTTGTTTCTCGGAGCACCCGTTGGCTGAATATCGCACGCTTTTCTCCACGGCAAAACTTTAATTGGCAGAGTCGCTGCTGCTTAGCAGGCAAACAACAGTGAAAGCTGCATTGTTGTAATTTTCTAAATTGAGTGCAGTATGTACTCCGTGGATTTGTAGGCCAGAAAATTGTAGGATTTGAGGCTGAAACCAAGCTGCACATAATGATGTGAGGAAAAAATAATTCCCTGTTCTTGTGTTATCACAATATTATCCAATAATTGCATCAAGTTCATGTTGGCAACAGAGTGAGGTTTTTGGCTTTTTTATATATATATATATATATATTTTTTTACTTCCATAATAATGGGACACGCAGTGCTTGTTCAAATTGAATTTGATGTTAATCTGGTGGGTGAAGACTCAGCTAGTTTATGTTCTTTGTTTTGTTTTGTTGTTTTGAAGCAGGTTCAAGCACGTGGTGGGAAAATCAGAGAGGGCCGGGTTGGGGCGGGCGGGAAGGGCAGCAAAGCCAGCAGGGCAACTTATCCCAGGGATGGAGTTACGGAGCTCACTGATCATCCTTGCGCTGTACCTGACCCTCTCCTGGCCATGCCTGCTCACGTTTGCTTTTGCCCCAGAACCTCGAATCACCGTCTCCCATCGCAGTAAGTGCTGTTGGGATCTTGCAGGGCTGTTGTTCAGGGCTGTTGGGATCTTGCACTCCCATGATTGTTTTGAAATATACCAAGGTTGCATTTGGTCTTTGTTAACGTCATTGGCTGAGTCTCAGGTGAATGTCCATATTTGGCCATTTTCTTGTCGTAAAATATCAAAGGGTCACGGTCTGTTATAAACATTCTGCAGATTATGGTGGCTCCGTTTGGCTGCTAAGAAAGAGCATCTTTTAGCCACATGTACACAGCTCATGAAGTTTGCCAGGGCTCATGAGGAGAGGCTTGGTTTTAGAGGAAAGGGGAGTTTCAATCTCGTGTCTTTGATGGATTACATCTGTGTTTGTATTTGGCATATCTTTGCAGCTGTTCTTGATTCCGCTGTTGCAATGTCCATTTTGGGTAGCTTTCCTTGGTTTGTACTTGGCCGGAGATATCATTATGTGAGCAACACCGAAGCTTTTCATATGTGATGCTCCTTACAGACCATTTGCGGATGATGAGTTTTGGTCTTCAAGTGTTGTAGTGCAGTGCAAAGTGTGAATTTATTTAAAGCAAGAGTGGGAACTTTAAAATCCCCTCATCTTCTTCCAGCTGACACTTGTTGCCTTTGCCTCCCTCTGTATGCTTTTTACACTTCAGTACATTTTCCACGTGGTTATGGTCAAAATGGTTAGCACTGATGTCGAGAAAACCGTTCATTGAAGGGCTCGAGAGAAGGAAAAGATCAAGATAAGGAATTCAACAACCGAGATAAAAGGAAGGAAATAGCATTTCAAGTGGCCAGTGAAGCAAATCTGCATTTGGGGTGTGTAGTGGGTATTCTCCTCGGTGACTGTCGAGAACCGATACATAACATGAGAAAGTTGAGTTTAGTTGTGATCAGGTGTCCAATGAGCAATTGAAAAGACGAAGTTTCACAAATCCAATCGCTCGCAACTAATCCTGCCATCAATGTCCCGGAGTTTTGTTTCCGAACTTGCATCCTCCTCTGTCTTAAAAGTGTTTGTTGCTTTAGTTGAAGAGGCCTGACGGGGACTGCCCATCTGGCACCTGCCAAATGGCCACAAGAAAGTTAGTTTTTCTTCCTGTTATGGTGTTTGGATGCAACTTCAACAATTAACAGCATTGCTCCTGGTTAGAGCTTTCCTGTTGTGAAGGCAGCATGTTTCTGAAGATGAAATGATTTATCCATCGATGAAAGTATCTTCCTTTGCAGCTGCATTCTAACATATCTACATTGAGGATCGTGGAGGAGCGAGAACATAGAATGGATCAGGACATAACAGAAGAAAAGGAAGAGCAGAAAGAGAGTGGGGGGAGGGGGGTGGGGGACACTAACAGCAGGGTTGAGGGAATACTTGGATGGATGAGGGGTCAGGGAGGGTGCATGGGGTGGACAAGATGAACACAGAAGGAAAAACTGGAAACTTGGGAAGAGCTAACGAGGGTAGAAATGATCATGGTTTAGGATAGGGTACGATCTAATGTGGTGGTGAACAATTGTTTGAAGACTTGGAGGGAAGAATGATATTGATGAGAATGTGGAAGTTGGTTTCACAGGGGGAGGAGACCAATTAAAGCATTCTTTGTAGCTTTCAACATTGCAAATTAAATCACAGGTTTTTGTGACTTCCTGACTGTAAACAGAATTTGGACACCAATGTGGGACACTACTTTACTTTACTTTATGGGTAACCCTTACATACAGTCTTTAAATAAGAAGAACGTTGTTTTACAAGCACCCCAAACCAGTCTATTTAAGTCCACTGCAAGATGAAGGTCTCCCTCCACTCATGTTGAATAGTGTTTGAGACATCATCGCCACCTTTGCCAAGTTCAGGTTGGCTCAAGTGAGCAGCCGTGGGAACGAAACTCACACCGGGTGACGAAAGAAATGTCTTCAACCACTCGAGCAAACAGTCATTCTGTTTGCAAGTGCACATGTATTTAAATGGCAAACCTCCTACTCGTCCTCTTTGCTTCATAAAATGACAGTCAATGTGATTAAATGCATTCTCAGCAGACGCAGCTGTGAGACTAAAGCCACACAGCAGATTCCATGAGAAATTGCCTAACCGAGAGGACATCCATACGCATAATTTCCATTGCATTGTCTTCATCCGACGGTTGCACAGTGTTACCAGTGCTTGCTTTGAGTTTTTATTTTCTTCCATGTGCAACTTCAAATGTTAGGTTACTGTAATATACAATGGGTATATATATATGAACAAGAAAGACCCACCCACATCTCTCACCTGTGAATGGGGGAATAGCCAATCAGCTCTCACCTAATCAACTAAACCGTGGCTAGGATTATATAAACAATTGACCTCTCCCACACTCCTTCAGCTGAAGAAGTTGCATAAAGCAACCCAAGAAGGACCTCCACAAGGTAAGTGCTATGCTGTTTCAAACCTTTCCCAGAGTTCCTCAACAACTACAAAGACATTCACACATGTTACACACATCAGAATCCCAATGCTGAGTATGCTAATAAAAGGCTGTGTCATCTGTCTGTCTGTCTGTCTCCTCCATAACTCCAAAACTATAACCGAGCAGCTGAAACTTTGCATGCATACTAAGAAAACTCCAAGGAAATGCAAGAGTGAAAATTGGGTGTTTGGCTTAATTAAAACACCCCTTTTGAAGATAATTAATGGCCCTATTTAATTATATCCTTCATCAGGCAATCCTCGGCCACCTCGCTGTCTGGGTTCTTTAGTCGTTTCCTGGGTGACCTCGCTGGGCTCTGAAGCATGTTTTTTGGCCTGCTCAACCATGCCTTGACTTGGAACAGGCTGCACAAATTTCTTAACGATAAATAAAAAATTTTTTTCCACTTTCCTCACTCGTATTATCGAATGCCTGTTCATCATAGCTACAAATCGCTGGGTATATTGCAATGCTTTGAACGCCCGGAGACGCCAGCGTTCATGGCTTTATTTTATTTGCGTATATGAATAACTGATAGAATCTCTTAAACCAAGCATTGTGAGAAAATGTAAGCTCCAGATTTGAAAGTATCAGCAGTTCTGACTCCGAAAAAAGTGTTGATTTGTCAAATTCGGACATTGCACGGGCGTTTCCGGGTGCAGAGTTGGATCGACGGCAATTGGTAATCGCTTGCCAAGCCAGGTGTTCCGTTGGAGTGCTTGCTTGAGTGCTGAAGCCACTTACTGAGCTGTACAGTACAGTCCGTGTCCTGATCGGGATGTGCAGTCGACAGTAACTATAAGGTAAAGGTACGTTTACAGCACACACGGACGTGGTACATACGGGTATATTTGGATCTGTACGGACTCTCCGTGGATGTGTGGACATGCCATGCCTGTTACGGGTGCCGTGGTGGCAGTTTCATCCCTATCTTATGGAGGTTCTATCAGTTTTTCCTTTGTCCTCACGTCTGTTTCTAAAGCATTTGGTTCTTGGATTTGCTTTACAAATGTGGTTTCTGTTTGTGAGTTTATAAGCAAAATATATTTGATAACGCCTGATATCTGAGCAGTTTGCTGTATTAACGTGTTTTCAAAATTACCGAGCCAAAATTGTTTTTTTCCCACCCATCACACACAGCTGTTTATAAATAATAATGTTTGTGATCATATCCCTGAAACGTCTATATAAATGTAGCGATGTTTTTCGGTGAAAGCTACTCAAG
>CM068963.1:78533883-78550354 GCA_035128595.1 Eptatretus atami | reverse complement strand
TAATCTCTCACTCTATCTCTTTTATACTCACTCTTATACCGCATACATCACCCATTAGTCACATCCACATGCTGTTTCTCACAACCCCACTAATCCTCACTACTTTATCCTCACCGAACCACATATGCATCATGGCCCCGTCATACAATACTCTCTGCGAGCTCATGTTCTGCCCTTCGTGCTATGTTCATCTCACACATTCTTGTGTCCCTGCACTAATTTGCTCCTGCACTTCTTCTCTCCACACGCGCCTAATCTCGCTGCGACTTCTATCCCTCCTACCATTCTACCGTCAACTGCTTTCCCGCGCCATCTTATATGACTGCCTTCCACGATGCGGTTTACACCCCTCTATCTGCCTCACTCTTCTCCCACCTCGTTGAGTATCCATCAGCCATGTTCCCCGTCGTATGACTCAGCTCGAGCTACAGTGTCCCCTCGTAAGTACATCCTTGCAGCTCCGTTGACACCCGCCTCGTAGTGGCGTCGCTTCAGCTCTTCTCGCTCTCTCAATGGGCTCCGTCTAGCTCTCGACTAGTCGCCCCCGTCCTATACTCGGTCGGCCCTCCGTCGGTATGCTCCGGTCACGACTCTTTCGCGCCGCTCGAACTCGTGCCTACGAGCGTCTTTCCGCCGTGGGCTGATATCCTCTACTGCTGGTCTGCGACACCTGCGTGACTCACGCCGACACTACGTGTGGCCGGCGCCACACGTATAGTGCGCACACATAGCTCTGATACTATGCCCGCCTCCTATATGGTCCTCTGACGTCTTCTCTCGCCCCTGCTCGACTAGGTGGCAGTATGGCCGCATCAGCGTCCTTGTCCTCCTTGTTGCGTGCCACGCGAGTCGGTGCATGTGTTCCCCTATTCAGGCGCACAGGGCGTCGGCGGGCGGTATCGGGGGTGGCGGGCAGGGCTGGCGGGCCAGGTCGGGCGCGTGAAGTCTGTTTGCGCGTAGGCTGGGCTGGATTCTAGAGGTTATCAACGTAATTAGAACGGCGAAGAACCAATCCTACTCGTGACAAAAGATGTGTCAGTGTGGCGAGTCATCCAAAAACCATCTGTCACACCTATTGACAGATAGCCAAAAAATTCAATAAGTATATGCCACACTTCTGCTATCGTGGATGAAAATTACCAACGGCCATTAGCGTTACAATAATGAAAGGTACTATACTCGTACTTCATAGGTCTACAATGTGTTTTGCGAAGAAATTTTACTATAAACTTATTACAATGAAGAGCACTTGTTATTTATATTACACAGGCGAGATATAATTTCACTTATATTAACCACAGTTGCATCTATCCAACAGTCCATTTATAGATACATGTTGTGTTATGACAGCAATCATTTCTTAAGTGTTATTTGACTTATTTCACTTTAAACCCTTGTCGTGGTGCACTATTGTATCCAAAAATTGCTGATCCCAGAGTTCAAAAAGTGTTCACTATCTTCCGCCTGCTCTACTCCAACACACACACATAATCTATCACACTCATAGACGTCTGTAGAGCGGTCCCCAAGAGATCTCTCATGGAGAGACATATCACTGAACCCACTCAGGCGCGACGCATACATTCTTGCGCGCGCAAGCATAAAATCCTACTTCCAGTATATGTGACCATATCCCTTCCTATCTCTAATATTCGTTGAAAGAGAGAGAACCTCACCAATACCCCTCCTACCTAGGTAATAACACAAGATACACCCAGCAATGGAGCTGCGCGCACTGCAGTGAGAAGAAGTTATCATATCTTATTATATCTTACAAAAAAGCCACCATATGCTTCGCAAAGCCTGATTGAGCTCATAAGAACATCCACTGCTTGCCAGAGGGTTACACGTTACGCGATCGTGAGCGAAATCTTCTCTTGCTAGCTGAGCGATTACAACACAATATATACACACAGTGGTGCAAATACTCCCTCGATATCATTCTGCATGCGTTTTGCCTCCATTCTGACCATAATCTTTTACTGGTCAAATTGCCGCACTGGCGCAACGGCCAGCTTTTTCCTGTGAACTTGGAACGCGAAATTCTCCGGCGCGAGAGCACACACTTCCACCAGGCTATGCCATTGCGACAGCTCTCTCTCCACATCTTGGGTGGTATTTGTTGGTATATAATATATATATCGTGACAATTTTGTAGTTCATCCTCCAAATGCAACGAGAAGCAAAATTCAAAAGTTCATTTCTTTGTGACCGATTGGCGCATAAAGGTCATGCCGTCGTCAGTGCATACTGCTGTGCATGTTATTAGCACAGGTAGTTCCATAACCACAGATGCTTCCTCCCAGAGTTATGTGGTGATGACAGCAAATCTAAGTTTGTTGTTGCCTTTGGGCACAGTGGGAGTTCAATTATGGCACCAGTGCATTCCCTGTGTGGTCAAGGAACCATGGGGAAACTCTCTGCTCGCTTTTGTGCCAGAATTGCTTTCCTCGTCCCACCAAATGGGTCTGTTAACCAAAACAGCATGGGGCTCTGAGATGATGAGAATTTTTTTTAAAAAAAATCCATTTGAAGCTGAGTGTTGCTCATTCTCAAGTTTATGTCCATTTGGGAAATCTTGTGTCAAGCAGTCATTTGCAGTGGTGCAATCTCCTGATCATCTGCATGCGTTTTGCCTCCATTCTGACCATAATCTTTTTACTGGTCAAATTGGATTGGCATGTCACAGGCAGGGTGATGCGTCAATGTGTGTGCCGTCCCTCGGATGGACGTTAAACGGGTGTCTCGGCTGCCGACATTAGCTGATGGACATTAAATATCCAACAGTGTCCTTCGCAAAGAGTAGGCGAGTTGCTGCTGGCACCCCTAACAAATTCCAAATTCCTGCCCTGACCGTAGTCGAACGTCAGGCCTCGCCAGCCGGTTCATGAAAGACTTCAGCCACGCTTCTCCCAGCCAACCCCCATTTCAATTCAAGGTCTTTGCATGAATTACAAGGACACGAGTAGATAATGGACAAATCGCCGCTGGTTTAATTGACTTTGACCCGATTTCCCAACATTCATGGGCTATCGGCTCAGATTGGAACACTAAACAGGTAAAACCGTTTTGGAAAATTCTTTATTCAGAAAATAATTTGTTTAACCTGATGATGATGTACTGTTGTCCATATGTTTCTGTTACACACTTGAGAACCTTCCAGGTATCGAAGCAGAGGTTTAGCATCGTGATGTAAAATGCAGTACAAGAGAGAGAGAGCAAAGTGGTTTTTTGTTTTTGTTTGTTTTACTGGGAGGAGTGTTTCATGGAGCTGACCCACGGAGTTATTAAAGAAGCGTGACGTCACATCTTGCAAATTATCCGATCCAAGTAACCTTGTTTTTGATATTTATAGGTTGATTAATTTTGTTTACTTTTTTTAAGAGGAATTTTTTTTCTGCTTCATTGTATGCAGATGATTTGGAGCATTGGGTGGGGGGGAGGTTATTCATCAATATTGTGGAGGACAGTTCAAATCAGCTGTCAGAGACTTGTACAGAAAGGCTACTTGGTTTCTTGCAGACGTATTCGTTGACAAGCCAGAAAATCTTCCTCAAATGGAGGTGGTTGTATTGTGGTGCGCTAATCAGTAATTTATATTTTAAGTTGCTGTACATTCATTACCATTGTAGCCATTTGAGAACCAAAGTTGATGAAGATAAAGCTTACAAGTCCATTTATTTTTCTCCTTTTGTCTCTCCATTGTCTCATCGAGAGGCCATGTACATGTAGCCAATGAAAGATCAGCAAATTCGTTGTGATGTCATGACTATGGTGTTAGGACGTTCTGTGGACAAGCAACATCTCAGCAGAAAAGATGTGGTCACAGTGGAATGGCCAATTCTATAGAAACGGGGAGATCATGACAAAAATTTCAAGTTGGTTTTGGACTTTTTGTCGTGTCATTTGTCTTTTTGTCTGGGGGAATCTTGGCCAAAGTCTTTCATGAACCGGTTGGCCAGGCCTGATGTTCAACTTTAGTGAGTGCATGGATTTGTAATTTGTTCAGGGTGCCGACGATAGCTTGCCGATTCTTCGCAAAATACACCGTGGTATCTTTAACGTCCACTAAGTAATGCCGGCAGACGGGACGCCAATTTAACATCCATCTGAGGCACGTCACACACATTGATCGATCACAGAGCTCTGTAAAGGGTATGGGCCTAATATTAAATACTTGTATTCTCTGGCATCAACTTTACAAGCTGTTTTCTGGTTTAAATCATCGATTAATTAAAGGTCTTTACAAATTATGTATCACTAATGTTGCAAGGTCAACGAAACCCCTTTTACATCCTAACTTTGCTGAACTTTATGATAATCATGCCTTGAGAAAAACAGTAAAAATCACATTGTAATGCATCATTTTCTAAGCACTCAAGATTGGTGCTGGTAAACTAGTCAGCAAATGTAACCAACTCAGCAACTTGTACTTTTTAGTGATGATAAAATCTATACAGATGGACATGTAATGAGACTTAAATTTCTCACTTAACATGAATATATACTTTGCCTGATGTATCGGTACAATAGTTTAAAAGTTATCAGGATGAAAAGAAAAACTGCTTTAAGATGGACACTTCTATTGTTACCCGTTACAGCTGCACAGTCATGATCATACAGGACTTTTTTTGAATTTCAAATACATGAACTCTCTGCTTTATTCATAACTAACAAATACAACCCGTCGCTTCGCTGATGGTAGTGTGAATGGGAGGAGGGTGGAGAAAGAAAAATTACCCCCGTGTGGGGGTGACTGTCATCTCTATAATACCACAAGTTCTCAATGTTCAGTTATGACGAAGATTACTGCGCAGCTCGAACTGCACCGTTGTTAAAGATGACTCGGCATTTTGGCGCGCGCGAGCACGAAATTATATTTTGAAAATAAATGCCGACGTTTACATTTCGGGTTTTGAAACTTTTGCACCTTCGGCGGAAAATGTATAAATATACAAGGTCAGCTGCTATGCACTGACACCATTCACTAACTTTTACCATGCCCAGTAGAGAATATATAGCCTCCTGAAGGTAGGGCCGTTTTTGCAAACTTTGAAGTCACGTGACGCGAAACGAAAAGCGAAATTCGAAAATCCGTCCCGACCAAATTTAGATATTGTCCCATACATTCATATGCCACAATAAAATTCAAGATCGCTTGAGAAATGTAGAGGAGATAGATTTTGAAAATCGTTATTTTCGCATTTTTTGCCAACTTTGAAGTCACGTGACACGAAACGAAAGCGATATCGAAAATCCGGCCTGACCAAATTTAGATATTGTCCCATAGATTCATATGCTACAATCAAATTCAAGATCGCTTGAGAAAATGGCGGAGGAGATAGAATTTGAAAATCGTCATTTTCGCAACTTCAAAGGCCTCGTGACCTGACTTGACCTTCGGTGACCTTGAAAGTCATACCATCGTGTACGTCTCATCGACCTCATCAGATCACTAATGACCAGATCTCCCGCTTCAACTTCATTGTGAATGGACGGACGGACGGACGGATCGAAGGACATCGACACCCATATATTAGGTCATGCTCGAAGAGATGACCTAAAAAGGGAGAGAGAGGGGGAGGGGGAGGGGAGCAGAGAGGACGGAGGGAAGGGAGCGGCGGGGAGAGGAGGGAGGAAGTAAGGAGTGGGTGAAGAAGGGGAAGCTAGAAAGGGAGAAGAGCGAGGAAGGGGTGGAGGTGGGGGAGCAACGCCTCACGGAAGGTTCCTATACACTGCGGGAGGGCAGAGACAGAGACAGAGAACGATCGAATGATCCCATCGAGCGTGAACATCGAAAACAAAGCGTTGCGACCAGACAACAAACTTAGGTACAAAAAAGAGAGAAGAAGGCATTGCTGAGTGAGGTGTTAATAGCAGTGATTTTGAACTAAACAATGCAGAAATCAACAAAATGACCAAATACCAAGACCTCAAGAATGAAGTGAAAATTTCCTGGAAACTGAAGAATGCCAAAGTTGCAGCAGTGATAGTTGGAGCTACGGGAATGATGCCGAAAAACCTCACAGATGTATTGAAAACCATCCCTGGGAATATTCTGACAAACAAACTACAGTTGGAAGCTGTCTGGGGCTCAGCAATGATCCTGAAGAGAGCCCTCGGCACAAAACTTTGAGAACAGAAAACTTAACAGCTTGGTCCATGAATCGTGACTCCTTACTGAAATGAAGGTGGATACTTTGAGCCCACCCTGGGAGGACTCCATTCCACATTCTGAAACTTGCACATGAAGATACCAATCAACGAAACACACACACACACACACACACACACACACACACACACACACACACACACACACAACACACACACACACACACACACTCAGGTGGATACTTTGAGACGTGGTTCGTCTATGTTTCACCTCCTGAAACACACCCACATGTGGAGATAGCAGGAAACAGCAACTTGCACGTACACACACGCACACATACACAAACACACACTCATACTGGAGTGGATACTTTGAGACCTGGGAAGGCTCCATTACACTTTCTGAAACCTGTATATGGAGATATCAACCAACGACTTCTCTCTCTCTCATCAACTCTCTCACTCTCTCACTCTCTCACTCTCTCACTCTCTCACTCTCTCACTTCTCATCTCTCATCACACACTCTCACACTCTCACTCTCTCACTCCTCTACTCTCTCACTCTCTCACTCTCTCACTCTCTCACACACTCTCACTCTCTCACTCTCTCACACACTCTCACTCTCTCACACACTCTCACTCTCTCACACATTCTCACTCTCCACACACTCTCACTCTCTCACACACTCTCACTCTCACTCACTCACACACTCTCCTCACTCTCACACTCTCACACACTCTCTCTCTCACACCTCTCTCTCACACCTCTCACTCTCACACTCTCTCACTCTCTCACACTCTCTCTCTCTCACACACACCTCACTCTCTCACACACTCTCACTCTCACTCTCTCTCACTCTCTCACTTTCACACTCACTCTCACTCTCACTCTCACACTCTCTCACTCTCTCACACTCTATCACTCTCTCACACTCTCTCACACACTCTCTCTCTCACACTCTCACTCTCACACTGCTTTTATTAGTATAGATGAATTAACAATTTTCAAAAAACCATATGATTTAATTGTCAAGTAGAAGTTTCAGGAAATCATTTTATTTTTATTTTTTTTGTATTGTATTGAGGTTCGTGGAGGAGCTTGAACATAGAATAGATCATGATGTTGCTGAACAAAAGAAATAGCACAGAGTGAGGAGGGGGGTGAGGAGATACACCAACAGCAGGATTGAGGGACAGAATAGAGATACGTGGGAAGATGCAGGGAGTGAACAAGAGGGATACAGCCGTAAACTCTCAGGAAGGTAAAAAAAAAAAAACTGGAAACTTGGGGAGGTTTAATGTGGGTAGAAAAGATCATGTTTTTGAATGGGGATGACCGGAGATGGTGGTGAACAGCTGTCTTGAAATCTTGGAGGGAAGAATGACATTGTTGGGAAGAATGAGAAGGAAGAAGTTGGTTCCAAAGTGGGGTGGGGTAAAGAAGATTGAATGAGGGCAAGCAATGATTCTGGATTTTGGGAGTTTCACCGAAGTTGTGTTGCTGGTTGACCGTGTGCACCCTGCAGAAACCTGGGGGGGAGGAGGACAGAGCAAAGAATGGGCAAAGAGTGCAAGACGAGAAATGATGATGTATGATGCAATTTGCATGAAACATGCCGTGCCAAGTATGAGAACAAGACTCAAGTGGAACAAGCTCTTAACATTTTGAAGTAGCTTAATAAATATTTATATAATTGACATTATTAATTTATTCTCCAATCTCATGAAAATGATTTATGAGTGGCAGCTATTCATTTTACTATATGCGACACATGTATGTGGTGCCTCTGCCCGGAGATGTTGTACATTTTCAGGATTGTAACTGCAATGGCTAAAACTACGAAAGACAGTGTGACCACTTAATGAGCAAGATTAAAGGCCGACAAAGAGCATGCAACACACCCCCAGAACGAAAGAGAAACAGATCAGAAAAGACGAGCCAAACAAACCTCTTTTTGCATTAATTTAAAAAAAGAGGACCATGACCGAATGGACAAAGGGTGTGAAAGTGTAGAGAACCGAGTTGACAAACTAAAAAGAGAAGTTCCACTTTCAACGATAAACTTCAAATGCACCATTACCTCTCGTATCTCGGAGGCCTCAGGCACTTGGCAAGGCTGTATCTATGGACCAAAAACATTTGCCCTTTCGCCCTAAAATGCGCAGAGAAGTTCTCAAGACACTTGCCAAATTTGATAATGTCACAAGTGAAAAGTAAACTCGCACAACCTCAAACTAACTTCTTCTTTCTTTTTTTCCACAATCTCAAATTAATAATCGGTATCATTTGATATTCCCAGAGCTCACGACTGCTGGATGTATATGTATCAAAGTGACTGAATAGACCCAGGTGCGATACGCAAGAAAGTTCTCAAAAGCCGCATTAATCGAGCTGCAACTTCAAAGTAACTGGATGAATTCAGGAAAGCACATCGAATGAGTTGATTCCGCACGCTGTAAGACTTGTCACAAATACAGTAACACCCGTAAAAGTGGTATTGTCGACCTGTTTTTCTATTGAGCACGAAAACTTGCCGAGAAGTTAGCCGTGGTATGAAAGATTAGTTGGACTTGTTGGACGAGTTGAAACAGAAACACAAACTTGTTTTTTGTGTTTAAACATTTCAGGCTTTTGTAATGGAAAGTTTTAGATCGGTCCTTTGAGTGTAACATGGCATAACAACATTTATACTGTCGGACCCCACTATTCACGGGGGATCCTTTCCTGAAAAATGCTGCGAATGTCGGGGCATTGTTTTTTGTTTTTTGCATGGTCTAGGCTCATGGAAGAGCTATTACACAGAAAAAATTAAGACACAACATAAAGGGAACAGCATGAGCAAGGGGAAACAACAACAGCAGGGCGTATGGAGAAAGTAGTCAGAGACAGACAAACAATGGATGCAGGTAATGATGAGGGGTAAGGGAGAACACAAAGGGTGGACAATATGGATACATAAGCAAAATTGTGTTTGACCAGTTTGTGATTTTTGTCAAGGTCTGAGTAGAGGGAGGAGGCTGCTGCCTGTCTGTTAGAAGGGTGAGGGATGTCACGGCAGAGAGTAGAGTCATCAGCAAAGAGGGAGAGAGGATTTTCCAGAGTCAGTGAGATCATTTATGAAGATTAGGAATAATATGGGGCCGAGAACACTGCATTGGGGTATTCCAGACTTAACAGGGAGAGGAGACGAAAGGCTTCCGTTGAGAGCCACACGCTGTCTATGAGAGTGGAGGAAGTCAGTAATCCAAGAGTAGAGTTGGCTTTCGATTCCATTGGCAGACAGTTTGGGGAGCAAGACAGGATGCCAGACTGTATTGAAAACTCGAGATATGTCCAGAGAGATGGTCCTGATCTCACGTCTGATCATGAGGCTTCCACCATTGTTGGGAGAGTAGAAGCAGCATGTCCAAGGTAGAGTGACCAGGTCTGAATCCGAATTGATGATCTGGGATGAAGCTGTTGGAGAAAAGGAATGATTTTATGTCAACTGTGGTGATGGATTCCATGACATTGCTGATGATTGGAAGTACAGTTTGCTAATTGGGCTGTAGTTAAGGGGATCCGTTTTTGAATCGATTTTATGTAATTCTGTGATGATTGCTGATTTCCAATTTCTCAAGTGGATATAGGAGACCAGTCCTGAAGTGTTATAAAAATAAATAAATAAGTCACAAAACCTGCAAAATACGCGAAGCACGAATGTAGAAGCAGGTCAAACTTTATGTACCACGAAGTGTGTGTGGTGTGTGTGTGTGTGTGTGTGTGTGTGTGTGTGGTGTGTGTGTGTTGTGTGTTTGTGTGCGCGCACAGTATATATAAAGCTCTTTCTAACCACTGATTGACTGACTGATATTAAAGATCGGGACCTTCCGGGTGATGTAGAAAGCTGAATTTTTTTGTGCCGGTGGACATTGAAGCCGGTGCACTGCAAAAAAAATAAACACTGAATTGTCATACAACATTCATAAATGAAAATATAAATAAATGCAAAAAAATGCAGGTGTGCGACCTGAGACAATGGGGAAGCATAGCAATTTTGTGTTGATGGACATTGAAGCTGATACACCGGGAAAAATCACAGAATCGTCGTACAACATTCACATATGAAAAAAAAAATATATATATGAAAAATCAAATGCAGGTGAGTGACCTGAGGCAATGGGGAAACATGGTTTGTATGTTTACACAATGTGTAAGCACACCCCATGAATCTATATCTATAGCTATTTATATATATTTGTCTCTAAGCAGTGGGTGGCATGTTTCTATATTGGTGAAATAAAATTGTTTACCTTTTGTAAAATGAGGCATGACGTGCTTTGTTTCGAGAATGAAACCATTCGTGGTCTGGGCTGTTGTGCAGAAGGGCTCAACTTTTAATATTTGCAAGATTGTCGATACGTAACACATTCAACACTGGAATAGGGAAACCATCCTTCTGCGTTGAATCCTCCTTTGCTAGTCTTTTATGACCTAACATTACCCAATCCTCCTCTCCCCCTCCCCCACCCCGTCCATAACTTGTCTATATCAGCATTTACAATGCCACGTGGTCCTTTTGATGTTGATCTAAGAACCTGACTTTTAGTGAACTTTACTTCTTTCCCCTTCTTAGGATAAGTTGTGTTCTAGCTGTTAATTTCCCCAGCCCTGCCTTTCATTCTGCATCAGACTTTGGAGACAGTTTGGCTGAGAACATTGGTTGTGGTTCAACAGCTTGCCAGATAATGACAACAAACGAGGGGATTTCATCACTGTGTTGTACCAGTGTAATCATGTTGCCCCGAGTTGTAAATCCTTTCTCCCACTGTTTAAGTTTTTAGCTTCATTCAGATTCTCAAACGTTGAAGAACATTTGCAAATTTGCCTTCTCATCATAAAAGGGAAACTTTGATTTGTTTATTGCATTGAATATATTATTTTGAGAATAACTTGATTTGACAATTCTGACGCTCACTTTTATTTTATTTTTTTTAAACATCATTTCAACCCACACTGAAAAAAATGAAGAAAGCAACCATTGTACCAATGATTATGGCCATATCACATCTTCGTCTTCTTGACGGGCAGCTGCACAGGCTTGGTGTTCAACTGTGGCAGGAATTTGGAATTTATTTAGGGTGCCCGTTGACTTGCATACTCTTCGTGAAAGACACCGTGAGATCCTTGATATCCACCAACGACCAGTACTAGCAGCCAGGCACTTCGGCTTCACGTCCACCCGATAAACGGTGCAATCATTGGTGCACACCCTGCATGCAAAACTTATTTGGGTTAAGATTCAAACCCCTGTTGGGCAGCTCAAGGACGAGTACACATACCTCGAAGCTATCATGCCAGTCATAATAGAAAGGAGTGCAGAAAAGGACTGAAATGTTTTTTTTTTGCTTCTCGGAAGGTTGTTGTGCCTAACTTGCTTTGAAGTATGTACAATACTGTCAAGACCCCAGGTTGCTGATTGTCTATTTTAAGTTTTGGTCACCATTAAATTACAGCCTTAACAGAGGTCAGAATTATACAAGGAAACGTTTCTAACATTATTTTCCTATTACTTGATGGGAAAGTTAGTTCAATGCCCCCTTCAACTTTCATAAATATTTGACTTTCGAGTGCAGCAAAATTTACATTGATTTTATTCCGCAATGTCAAAAGTATGACATTTACCTTAGAAGGCTGGCAAATAGCTTAGAAGTATCCACACTTGACTTTGAGCTGTCTAGCCTGGGTTCAAATGTCAATACATCTATAAACTGCCACCCTAGCATTTCGCAGGCATGGCAATACATCAATATGTGCACCATCCAACAGATAGACGTTAAACCGGAGGGCATGTCTACCAGTACCGTCGGTGTTCGTAGATGTTAAGGATTCCACGCTGTCTTTCGTGAAGTGTAAGCAAGTTATCACCGGTACCCTGAGCAAATTACACATTCTTTCCTTAATCGCTTTCACCCCATCAGGCCGAGCCAGTCAGTTCCAGAAAGGTGGGACAGAAACATCCCTCCCACCTCCTCCCCGGCTCGCATGACATGTAAAGTGGGAACCGTTGGAGCCGCTGAAGAAGAAGTTATATCTTTGAATTTTTATTGAACTACTGCAATGGAAAATTTATTGATATGAAAATGGGAGTTCAATGCTCTTCCCAGCAAAATGTTAATCAAATCAAATTTAAAAAATCACCTCAGCATCTTCCTAAGAGAACTGCTTGCACATGATCAGCAAGGGAGGTCGTATGCTTTTGGGAACGAAGAAGATCTGACGATTATCCGTACACGTCCTGCAAAATGCAATTAAACGTTTTGTTTGGAAGAAGCCAGGGCTGTGCCTCTGGAAATGTCACAGCGGACAATGAGCTACAAATGACCTTTTGCTGACATACTGTTGTACATAATTTGCCGTGCTGTTTATCAAGCACGTTGAATTGCCGAACCCTGTCGAGTGAGGGAAGACTTTGCCAAATGTTGTTGTTACAAATAAGAGCTGCTTGATGTGAGATGTAGTTATGTGGAGTGATGGTTCCATTCCGCTTTGAGTGCAACCGCCTGCTGCCTCGCCATTTAGGGTATTCTTTTGGCGTGTGGCACATGCTCACTTTGCGATAATGACTTGCTCTCGCATCAAGACGTGTGGCAGTGCATTTTGCAAGTGACATGATCGATGCATTCTCTGATGGTCCGGTCGAGTTCTTCTCACAGTGTGCGGATGTTAAGAGCCACACAGATATGTGAAGCCAGTTGTTTTGGCTTTCAACGGAACAGAGTTCCCCATTAATTGGCGTTATGATGCTCGTAGGAGCAGGGCCCTGGAAAGTTTTAACAGGGAGGAAAAACATAGAAAAAAATCAAAATTAGGAGGTGGAGATGGATTGGTCATGTGTTGCGCATTTAGGATCAAGACATACCTAAAAGAGCAATATGCTGGGCACCTGACGGGAAGATAAGAGAAGGGTTGGATGGCCAAGAGACACCTGGAGACGTACCATCGACAACAAAACTAATGGAATAAAGGTCAACTGAAATAAAACCAGAACATGGGCCCAAGACCGAAAATGGCGAATGTTCAAAAGAAGCTCTATGTGCCAGGTCGTATCATTGGATAATAAGCAACGATGCTCAGAGACTGAAAACGTTGTCAATTGTTCACTGTATACCTCCCATGTCCATTCGTCATGCTGACTTCTCATTGTGTCTTTGCTTCTTGACATTGTCTCTCTGTCTCTGACTCTGTCTATCTTGATCTCTCGCACTTTATCTATCTTTGTCTCTCTCTCTCTCTCTCTCTCTCTCTCTCTACCGCATGTCCATAAATTCCATCATTCAAGGGACAAGGACAAAAAAAACAAACAAAAAAAGAGACAGAGACAGAGACAGAGACAGAGACAGAGAGAGAGAGAGAGAGAGGAGAGAGAGAGAGAGAGAGAGAGAGAGAGAGAGGAGAGAGAGGAGAGAGAGAGAGTTGAGAAAGCTTTTATCTGCTATCCAATACAAAATGCCTAATCCTCTTTGGAATGAAGCTCCAGCTGCTCATTCATCACCCTTTGAGTCGAGTGAATACAAGGCAGAACCTGCCCATTTGCTTTACAAGTGCAGGTTCACTTCCAAAATAAATGGTAAATATTACAGGCTCACTCCATCTCTCAACATCACGACCCTTCTTGTGTAGTGTATGAGGTTTTACTTATTACCTATGCCATCTGCGATGGACGGAGGTAATGTTTTCACTCTTCTCTGTTTGTTTGTCCATTTGTGTGCAGGATATCTCACAAAGTTGTTGACAGATCGGATGAAATTTGGTGGGGAGATGGGTGTGTGACAAGGACAAGTTGATCCATTTTTTTGTGCATATGCCTGTCTGTGTTCATAAAGTCTTTCATGAACCTCAAATTATGCATTAAAAATGAAATAAGTGGGTAAACAGTAACAGCAATGCAAATGAATAAATTACAGAAATAAGCACCATCCCCGGGACTTAAAAAGCATCCGTAATACCACAAGCGGCACAAGGTAAACAATACAGCTAGGGTAGGTTGATTATTTACACATTGTAAAACCAGGCACAATTGACAGGGGGAAGGCAGAATCTGACAAGGTGTGGGGGGGGGGGAGGGGGGGGAATATATATATAATACATACATAAATAGACTCCTCCCATGCTCTTCGAGCCAAAGAAGTTGCATAAAGCAACCAAGAAAGGCTACTAAGGTAAGTGGAATAATAATAATAATAATAATAATTGGAACCATACTCTGTACAGAGTGTCGGTGCTGCCGAAGCAGTTTCCTGGGCTATTGGGCACAATCCTGGATGGGTCAGCACTCCGACGCAGGATACTCGAATGGTTCAATTATCCCAGCAAGCTGGTACTCAATTTGCCGACCTCGGAAGGATGACAGGCTGAGTCAACCCCCTGGTGTATTAATTCAGCGGCAACGAGGCTTGAACTCAGGACCCTAGGATCCCAAGCCGCCACCCTAACCGTTAAGCCAACACCAGGCTATTAAGGTAAGTGTGACCAGTAGAAAATGGATTTCAGACATTATTTTGTTTCCATCTTCACTGTTGTTCTTTGCAGTTAATCATTTTGATGAACAGTATGAATTGAGACAGTATGAACACTCCACCGCACGTCTGCCTTCCCTTCCCCCACCCATCCTCACTCTTCTTCCCTCCTTGCACCCACACCCCTCTCTTCCTCCCCCCACCCCCTCCTTTAGTATCCCGTCAGCGAAGCGACGGTGGTATTTGCTAAATATATGTATATATATATATATTATATATATTATATATATATATATTGTTACGGCTGTGGAAATTCGCAACCACCATTCAGGTCCCGTAGGTGAGGTATTTCTGAAGTACATGTGTAGTTAGCCCAAACCCGTTGTTTAGAGGGAATTTATGTGATTCATTCGGACTGCGATCCTTTGAGTTAGCCATTTTTCTGTTCTTATTGTTATGTTGGTGCACAAAACAACAACAAACATCGCCACAACCAACATCTCCACGATCACTCCATTCACTCCATGACGCCAACAACCTCGACGCCAACAACCTCGACGCCAACATCACTCCACTCACGCCACGACGCCACCTTCCACAACTGCGCTACCAGCATCTTCACCACTCGCCATTCAACAGCTCCGTGCGGTTACGATCTCCGCAGAGGGAACTGCGAGGATGCGCAGGTTTTCCCGCCTGTTTCTCCCGTCTGGCTTCCCCGCGCTTTGGAGTGGAGGAGGGGCGATGCAGGTCAAAGGTCAGAGGTCATGTAAAGGAGGGGCCTCTTTTTGGGGAATAATTCCCTGGCCCTGCGCCAAGACTGACTTTCCTCGCCCCCCGCATGGCGCGGGGAGGGGGGAACGAGAGGGCACGCCCCTTTTCGGGAACCCTCTCGAAGGAGGTGGAGCCGAAAACGGGGGCGGAGTGGAGGGCGGAGCCCTGCGCTATAAAGACGGACACGGCCGGGTGCAAGGAGCTCTCTGTCTTTTTCCCCTCTGAGTGGAGCTGTGAGGAGTCGGCGGTAGTGGAGGACGGCGGAAGGAGACGGAGCTCAGAGTTGAGGTCGTGGGAGGAGGGCTCGACGGCCGCACCAAGGGAAGTCCTTTGTTCTTTTCGGGGTTTATTTTGTGTGGAACTTGCTGTTGGCGCCGTGTCTTGTGAAGTAACTTTTAAGTGTTGCCGTGTGTCGGTCTTAGTCGGTGTTAACTCTGCGTCACTGTTTCTTTTCTTTTATTTGATATATGTGCATCTCTGACTGTTTGGCGTAAATACGTGCTGTATATGTGTGCTATCTGTGTGTGAAATAAATGTGCTTTGTGTTGAATTGTTCCCCGTTTCGCTGCGTCCTTTCCTTTGTTGGTCTCCATCTTGCTTCACGTAAAGGGTTCGAGTGGGCGTGATACGCCGATAATTAATTGGAACCGTCAGGGTCGACGATAACTCCGCTCGGTTATCCTGTAGCACGGAACGAGCCGCTTAAGCGGTTCGTGTCCGAAGTCGACCTGTGGCGTGGTACAACCCCTCGGTAGGTTACCCGTGCGAGTACTTAGGTATATCGACTTTCGGCGATTCACCCTATTTCGCGCGGGTAGA
The DNA here is from genome assembly GCA_035128595.1 of Eptatretus atami. Classification (NCBI taxonomy): domain Eukaryota; kingdom Metazoa; phylum Chordata; class Myxini; order Myxiniformes; family Myxinidae; genus Eptatretus; species Eptatretus atami. The sequence goes on along the minus strand of CM068963.1, from coordinate 78,534,148 downwards.
ATGCGGACTGGGTTGTGGTGAGGTTAAACCCCCACCCGTGACTGGCTCCCGGCGTTAGTCCGAGAGGGTCACGACAGAATTGTCCGTCCGGTGGGCGACGTGCCGCGATTCGAGTTACGTGGCCGATCGCACGCCGGCGGGCGCGAATTCGTAACAATATATATATATATATATATATATATATATATATATATATATATATATATATATAATATATATAATATACACACGGAAAAGAGGGAAAAGAAGAGAGAGAGGAGAGAGA
>CM068963.1:78498742-78533513 GCA_035128595.1 Eptatretus atami | reverse complement strand
CCTTCCCCCTGTCAATTGTGCCTGGTTTTACAATGTGTAAATAATCAACCTACCCTAGCTGTATTGTTTACCTTGTGCCGCTTGTGGTATTACGGATGCTTTTTAAGGTCCCGGGGATGGTGCTTATTTCTGTAATTTATTCATTTTGCATTGCTGTTACTGTTTACCCACTTATTTCATTTTTAATGCATAATTTGAGGTTCATGAAAGACTTTATGACACAGACAGGCATATGCACAAAAAAATGGATCAACTTGTCCTTGTCACACACCCATCTTCCCCACCAAATTTCATCCGACTCTGTCAACAACTTTGTGAGATATCCTGCACACAAATGGACAAACAAACAGAGAAGAGTGAAAACATTACCTCCGTCCATCGCAGATGGCATAGGTAATAAGTAAAACCTCATACACTACACAAGAAGGGTCGTGATGTTGAGAGATGGAGTGAGCCTGTAATATTTACCATTTATTTTGGAAGTGAACCTGCACTTGTAAAGCAAATGGGCAGGTTCTGCCTTGTATTCACTCGACTCAAAGGGTGATGAATGAGCAGCTGGAGCTTCATTCCAAAAAATGAGATACGTCATTTATGATAGCAATAAAAGCTTCTCACCTCTCTCTCTCTCTCCTCTCTCTCTCTCTCTCTCCTCTTATCTCTCTCTTCTCTCTCTCCTCTCTCTCTTCTGTCTCTGGCTCTGTCTCTTCTCTTGTCTCTTTTTTTGTTTGGTTTTTTCTCTTTTCCCTTGAATGATGGAATTTATGTACATTGCAAGTGTTTTCTTTGTGTTCATGCTTCATAAAGACCCTGGAAGCCCTGAAAGACTGATGAACTGCATAGCAGGGTCAAGTCATGCAGGATGGTCGGCGATGTCATCGGAAGGGGTTGGGGGGGGCGCGGAAACATTCATATTGTTATTGCACTGCAATCTATGATTCCTTGCTAAATACTAGGTACCTGACTGAGTGATTGCAAGTTTACTAAAAAGTATTCCCACAAGAATACTGTCATCATTTAAGAAGCAGAATAATGGCATGAACAATCATTTCTTGGTTAATTAAGTGTTCATGGAATTCAATATTTATCGGATCTTTTCCAATCTTGATATTTTTTAAAAAGCAAGATGTAAGTAAGCTGTCTAAAATTAGGATAATTAGAATATTTAGAGTATCACTGTTTGTTGGTCGCAAGTGAAACCATCCGTTCCTAGGTGTGCAACACTTGGGACTTGCATCATCCAAAAGCCCAGCAAGAATTAGCTTGGTGAGAAACCCTCCAGGGCATAAACATTTGGGGGGGGGGGGGATCATGTCTTTTACTCACGCTTAGGCACAATAAAATTTTAACAAAAGAAATTGTGTTGTTATGTTTATGGGGTTGGGACTAGTGGTTAGAATGTAAGGTCTTGGCACCGCTTGTGTTTGTGTAGTTTATAAGAATTTTGAACTCGTAATAATGACGTGTTAGGGATAATTGTGTGACGTACTGTGCTCGGGATGGGCCCTGCCCGTTTTAGAGTTAGAGAGGTTAGGTTTTGTCTCGTGGTGAACCAAGTGAGGGGGGGGGACATCTGGGTGCCCTCCCCTCATCCACCCTACCACCCTGCAGTTCACTGGGTGTGTGGTGGCAGTGCACCTGTTGCACACCATGGCGGAAGAGGGAGAAGCACCATTCCTCAGACCTTGCACCATTGGCTGCTTCTGATTGACTGTGAGCAAGGTGGAGTGCTGTTGGACTTTGCTGCCATGCTGCCCATTGGTTCAGGAGCCACACTATAGTTTGTCTGAGGCTGTCTCGATGTGTTGGCACAATGTGTGATTGGCCGACTCCTACTTGGTGCTGAACGAACACCCTCAGGGTGGGGGAAGGCAGGAGTCAATAAAGGCAGTTGCTGTGTGTATGATGGCTTCCCTTGAGAGAGGTAGTTGAGCCCCCAAGCCACAGTTATGAACTTCCCTATCCCCAGCATGCAAGAGCACCCCTTGTCATTCTGGGACAAACTGCAACCTTTAATCGTCTCACCCAGTTTTTCATGCTTGTATGTGCACACAATGCCTTAGGTGGTTAGTTTCCTTGCAGTAAGTTGTGTGTATCCATTGTGTCTGTTTTGGTCTGGGATTCTGTGCCATGTGTCCTGTGCTTTATAAAATACAAGCTGGGTCACCCAATCAAGATGGAGCTATTTGGACTTCGGTAAACCATCAAGAATATGGATGTTTAAACCTGCAGCAAAAAATATTAACCTGAGAGTGTAACATGGCAGTGATGGGCCAAATGGCGGCTCCTTCCTTGTTTGAGGTCATTTTCTTGATTTTCAAATGTACAAACATGCATACATACAGACAATTGCCTTGGAGAGGTTGCTACCAAACCTGACCCTGTGTACACACAGCATGTATTGTGCAAGATTTGTACAGGAATTCTAACATTGATGACCGTTATGCTTAAGAGCACGTCAAAAAAAAAAAAACTCGCCACCCTAAACTGCACGGATCTAATACCATTTAATTGTCATCCATGGAGAGATTTTTAATGTCAGGTCAGGCCAGATTAGATCTGTGACTTGCTACAGGTATCATGTAAACCTGTACTACCTGTTCCATGGTCGGGTTGTCGGCGACTAAACGTCTCCCCCACCAGGTTTATTGTGAGGAGGGTGTTTGGATATGGACACCAGCAGGATTCAAAACAAAACCTGTCAAAGGGCAGAGGAGCTCCTTGTGACCAACGGCCATCCATATCTAGTGCCCAACTGTTCGGCGGACGTCCTCCTGCAGTTGGGTTACTTCTTATGAGGAGGTTGGTGCAGGATTTCACTCGCCACCATAAAACCCTTCATTCTGCAAAACACAAAAACGCAAAGAAATCTGAAAACCCACTCCATGGGAGTACCTCCTGTGCGCTTCCCTTCACAGGGCAGCTCACCGGATGACGGGATTGGGGAAAAGCCTTCGGACCCCCAATCTTTGATGATAGGAGGAAACCACAGGGTAACATTCTCGGGTCAGATTGCAGAGAGTGTCGGAGTGGTGCTGAGGTGTCGTCCACCAGACGTCGTCTCCTTGCGTTAACCTGAGGCGGTCCCTTCGGGTAGGTGCCTGGATGTCCATCCCAAGAGAGGATGATCACCTGTCTCTGTTATATCTGAGCTCAAGCGTTTGGACATCGGTATTGCAGTACTCTCTTGAGGTTCGGAGACCGGATTGCGGCGAGATCATGGGTGGTTACACCGACTATTGTCTGGTCGCTATGATGGTTACCATGCCCAAGGAGTTGCTGTAGCTGTGTCCAATAAGCTGACTCCAATGAAATTGAGGTAACACCGTTCAACGAGCGTATTATGAGACTAAGGATTCGTCACTCCTTAGGTGTCATTTCCCTGGTCTCTGTTTATGCTCTGACTGAGGCGAGTGATCTCATCGTGAAGGACGCATTCTCCGCCACGCTCGAGTCTGTGGTTGATCAGTCCCAGACGAGATACACTTCTTGTCTTGGGGGATTTCAATGCATCGACTGGAACTTATAGGATGGTTATGAGTGTGTGTTGGTCCCCATGGGTCTGGAACTGTGAACCTAATAGCACTAAGTTCCTTGACTATGCAAGAAAGTCATGGACTTAGGGTGGCCGGTTCATGGTTTCAGCGCCCACAAGCTCATCGCTGGAATTGGTATTCCAACGCTGGCGGTGTGGCAAAGGAATTGACCATGTCCTCGTTGATAATCGCTGGAGATGATCCAGAACTGCAGGGTCTACCGGAGGTGCTCAGTTCCTCAATACTGACCACCGGCTCGTAGCAACTCTGAAGTTGCACCTTAAATCCAGGAGAATGGTACCAACGCAGCCTAGGCTGGATGTTGGCAAGCTCAAGGATGAGAGGGTAGCTGAGGAGTTTGCGAACAAGCTGAGGGATAGTTCGGGGTCTGGTGCTTTGGGAGGTCTTGAAGAGTTGTGGAGTCCTTCAAGACAACCGTCTTGATGTTGCCGGTGATGTCTTGGAACTCACCGTTGGGCAAAGAAGAATTTTGTCTCTCAAGCGACACTGGATACCATTGACCAGAGTCGTAGGCCAGGCTGAATGGCAGAGCTGAGCTGTTCAGGGAGCTGAGGCGTAAACTGTGCGTGTGCCAAGGGTGGACAAGGAGCCTATGTGCGAGGAATCTGTGAGGGGTAGAGCATCACCTGTGGTCAAGGATTCTTGTCCTGCTTACAGGGAATTCGTGCATTGCATTCTCCAAGCCTATCGCTTGTGTACTGAGTTAAAGTAGAGTGGTAGTTCTTGACAGAGGAGTCCGAAGTGAAGCCCGCTGGGCCAGTTACTTTGAGCGGTTGTACCAGGCTGATCCACCAGCTGTCGAGTTGGACGTCAGGGTGTTACAATCCCTGTTGCTGACCCTCCAATCAACTGTGGTCCACCTTCGCTTTGGAAACACAGTCTGCGGTGAACCGGTTGAAATGGATAAACTCCAGGGATCTGTGGCATCCATGCTGAACTTCTCAAGGCTGGTGGAAATGCTGCACTCGTGTCGTTACGTGCAGTTCTTGTGCTCTGCTTGGAACACAGGCATCATCCCAACTGACTGGAAGAGGCCTGTTGTCCCTCTCTGGAAAGGGAAGGGTGATCGCCAAGACTGCACAACTACCGACGGGTGACGCTGCTCTCATGTCCGGGCAAGGTCTTTGCTCGGATAATTCTTGACGGGGTTCGCCACCATCTGCTTGAGCACCATCGTCCAGAGCAGTCAGGCTTTACACCAAAGAGGTCAATGATTGACCGTATCCTTGCTCTTCGGTCCTCACCGAACGCAGACGAGAGTTTCGGTAGGGCTGCTTGCAGCTTATGTTGATCTCTGTAAAGCGTTCGATTCAGTGAATCGGGATGCCCTCTGGAGGATTCTTGGTCTTCGTGGGGTGCCACCAAAACTGATCGATCTGATGTCTGAACTCTACTCTGGTACTGAGAGTGCTGTGAGATGTGGTGGTACCATCTCTGACTTATTTCCAGTTGTTACTGGAGTTCATCAGGGTGTGTACTGGCCCCCACACTTTTCAGCACTTGTATGGACTGGATTATAGGGAGGATGTCGTGAGATCAAGCTGCGGTGCATCATTTGGGAAGTCAAGATCTCGGACCTTGATTTCACAGATGATGCAGTCATCTTTGCGGAGACTTAGATATCCTTTTGGGCCCTCGAGGTGTTGAATGAGGAGTCGGACGCTGGATTACGGGTTCTCGGTCAAACTAAGATGCAGGCTTTCATTGACATCTTGGATGCTGCTGTCCTGTCTGTGCCTGTTTGTGGTGAGGATCTTGAGGTCGTGGAGATTCACTTACCTTGGCAGTGATATTCATGTCTCTGCTGGCTGTGAGTCAGAGGTCAATTGACATCTGGTCGGGCCTGGGGAGTCATGGATTCACTGGATAATGGGGTGTGGCGCTCCGATGCCTGTGGGGGAGATGAACGTCCGAGTCTTCAGGTCCTTGTGCTTCCAGTCTTGCTCTATGGATCTGAGACTTGGACTCTGACCAAGGATCTGAGATGGAGACTTAATTCATTGGTACAAGGTCTGTTCGGAGAATCCTTGGCTATTCCTGGTCGGACTTTGTGTCCAACGAGCGGTTGCTGAGAGAGACTCAAATGAGATTTGTTACCTGCATAGTCCTTGAGCGTCAGCTGCGGCGTGTGGACCGTGCTCGTTTTCCTGACGCTGATCCTGCTCACCAGATTCTCTCAGCGAGGGAGTCTCGTGAGTGGAGGAGCCAATGGGCCGACCACGTGCCTCGTGGTTGCAGCAGGTTGATCGGCATCTCACGGAGATTGGGATGGACCCGGCAACTGCCTGGGGGATGGCCAGACGGAGCCCCTGGAGTACCGGCGGAAAGTGGGCGCAGCGACGCGCTGCTCTGGCGCATGCTCCCATACCTGACCTGACGGAGAGATCTCCTCCGTGTTTGTCTCCACGCCAGCTGTTTTGTATTTGAGCTGTTGACGTGTGGAAATATGGGTGGGGGGAAGGGGTAGAGAATTGAGTTGGGTGGGGGGTGTGGGTGGAGCATTTTATATATGATTTTCTTGAAAGATTCTGAACATTTGCATTACATGGCTGCTATTTCTCCGGGGTATGGTTGTGCTGCTGATGCAGTCCTGTAGTTTGGAGAGGAATTTGTCCAGGCTGCGAGAGATAGCTCATCTGCATTTCATTGAATGACACTATAAGATGTTTAAAGTCCACCAGCTCATGTGAGAAGATGGGTTCCAAGCTTTAACATCCCATCGCACTCATTGATGCAACCCCCTACTTGTGAAACTGTGGGATGACAGTTGATATTTAAGTTTCAAACCAAGCCCAGACTACACAGCTCAAAAACGAGTGCATTATCTCTGATCTACCATGCAATTAATTGGCAAGACGCATAATCATAAATTGGTAAATGCCAAATACAGAGGCCTTAGTTAATTTATTAATTTACTTATTTACTTATTTACTTACTGACTTACTCTGACTATTTTATGGACTTTTGCACTTGCATGCCATGATGTAGAGTGGATGAAATGTGATGACATCTTGTTGTGTTTCGATCATGTCTTTATCTTTGCACCGTCGTGATATTGATAGCCCCCAGGGAGCATGCCCAAAACGACCAACACGGTTCTTCATCATCGTATAAACACAGCACCGATGATCAATCTGCAGACATTATATTTGGCTGCTTCGCATGATCTTCTTCACATGAGCTGATCCCCTTTGCCAAACAAGGGTGTGTGTGAATAGTGGAATATCCACTTTCTTCCGGGCTCGTTTCCAATATTTTGTTTTTGTTAAAACAGACAGTTTGCCGTATTCCGTGCAGTGCACGCAAGTAAGTTTGTACACTGGAGGTACTGTTGTTCACAGGCTGCCATGTTTTGGTCTCTGACATTTTTGGAATGCTGCTCGGCACTGCCTTGCTTGTCAGGACTTGATGTCTGTATAGTTTTGCTGCAATTATCAGGTGCGCTCTGCCTTGCAGCGGCCATTCGCAGGTCACTGTTTATCGTGCTCGTGAAGATGGACTCATGCAGCTTTAGCTTTTGTAGGATTCTCAGGAGCGGTGTGTTTAAATTATGCACCAGCAAAACTGCATCTAATAAACTAATATTTTTTACCATGCTGGAACATTGTGGACACCTGAAGCAATGGCCTGGTATCCCTGAGCTTAGAGGCATGTGATTTAATGAAAACTCAAATAAATCTGATCGCCTAAGCCAGTTCTTTGCCCAATTATTTACTGCATTAGTTGTAAAAACCCCAACTGTTCTCAACAGTGCCCTTCAGTCAGGAAGACCCTAGCAATCCTGATATTGTCTGGATGGCATCTTTTTTTTTTCAGTTTGACAACTTGTTGTTTATTCGAATACGTGGGAATAAAACTGTAAAGTTGTGCTTGCAATGAGTTATATTGAATTCCTGATGCTGTGTGGACCGTGCTTCCCCACTGACAGACCTGTGAGTAGCTTGACACATGATGCTGCGTTTGAGCCTGCGGAGTAACTGCTGAGATCTATCTGTCTGGGTTCTTCCTGACATCTTTGTTCCTTCTTCCTTTCACATTTATATGTACTTTTTCACATTTGTCTTTGTTCATTTTAATTCTTGCTTTTTCTTTTCTTTCATCTCTATTACTCCTAGTTTCTCTTTTTCTTTATCTCTCTGTCTCGGAGAAGTGAATTCCTGGAGAAATTTTTCTGTGCCTATGTGGGTTTGAGTGTTGGGGAGTAGCGGCTAAAACCCGAATCCTATCCAGGTTCCTCCTGATAACTCCATCTTTGCTTTTTACTGATGTGGGTTCCTTCTTGGTCTGATGACTCCAATGCACGATTTGGTCTTCTTTTTCATTCAAGACATCCCACTTTAGGTTGCTTGAAAGGATAACTAGGGTATAATCTTTGGAACAAATGGAATGAATGCATACATTTGATATTCTATATAAATATTACAAAGGTATCTTGCAATGATTACGATATTTTACGATAAATAATATCGTAATATAATGTCGATATTACGATAAATATCTTACGATATTTCAAAAAAGTTGCAGACGGATTGGGATGAAACTTGGTGGACATGTTGGGTGTGTGACAATGAAGAATTGATTAAATATTGGTGAAGATAAGAATGTGGATCTGAATCTGATAATTTTTAAAGTGATTCTTCACCATTGAGAGATCGGGCCAAAAACAATATATAGAAAGATATCTCAAGTTGCAGACGGATTGGGATGAAACTTGGTGGACATGTTGGGTGTGTGACCACGACAAATTTATTCCATTTTGGTGAAGATCCGAATCTGGATCCAACTACTTGAATTTTTTACGTGATTCTTCACCACTGAAAGATAGGGCTAAAAAAACGATATATAGCATGATATCTCAAAAATGTATTGGGCCAATTATGTTATCGTGGATCAGGCGTTACGGGGTGGAGGTATGCGCTCTACCGAGCGCCCTTCTAGTTGTTCTTCATCTTGTTCTATGTTCCTCCTGTCCAATCAAATGTTGCTCATGTAAATGAAAAGTGTTCAATTTATATCTGTGACATCCTGATTCTGTGTTATGAATGCTTTGAAAGAGATGAGGATTTGATCATCAATTTCAGTCTGCTGATTGAATCATCATCATTGAGGTGTAGCTTTTCCACTGGTGGAGTTTTCCTGTAGATTGGGGCAGAAATTCTACAATTTTGCCAGGGTGGTGGCACACAAAGGCTTGCTCTTTTTGACCATAGTGGGATCTATTCTATACTGTCCATTAAGAAATGCGAGCAGATGTTGGGCCATCCGGCTTAACGTTCCCTTCCGAACGATGGTGCATTCCGAATATGCATTTTCCTGCCTGCAAAGCACCAGGATAACAGTTTATAGTTGGTTCGGGAATCACACTCCCTGGAGACTCGACAGTATAAAGGCATCTATGCTGCTCAGTTATCTTCTCAGCCCAAATCTTTATTGGTCACATGAGTGTCATGGTGTAATGTGGTACTGTAGGAGTTGCCATCACATTTGTATGTTTTCATCAACAACCTCTCTGACTCTGGAAAATCCTCTTTATGTATTTGATGATGACTCTACCCTCTGCTGTGACATTCCTCATCCTTCAGATAGGCAGACTACAGCCTCTTCCCTCTCTTCAGACCTTGATAAAATCACAAGCTGGTCAAACACTTGGAATATCTCAACCCTGATCTCTCTCTGTCTCTGTCTCTGTCTCTGTCTCTTTCTCTTTCTCCAAAATGTCCATCTGGCAAACCCTCCTATCTACTTTCATGACAATCCTCTTAACTTCAGTCACTCAAACTCTTAGGTCTCATAATCAGCCATTCTTTCTTGAGTAAATCATATTTCTAATTTGGCTTCCAAAGCCATTTTCCAACTGGGCATCCTCCATCATGTAAAGTCCTTCCTCAGCAAACCCGAACTCTTATCCACCTCAAAAGTCTTCATCTGTAGCTTGATGGAGTACTGCTCTCCCCGTTGGGCTGGCTCCCCTGCCTCACACCTTACTCAACCAAGGCCTTCATTGTCATCTCCCACGATGAAGCTCAGCCTATGGTCCTATCACTTTCAATTAATTCCTACCTTCACTCATTTGATCCTCTTTTGTTCCTTCTTGAGGAATCAGCTTCGACATTCTCTTCAATCTCATTCTTCCCTCCACCTTTTCAAGACAGCTGTTCACCACCATCTCAGATCATCCCCCATCCAAAATCATGATCTTTTCTACCCCTGTGAACCCCCACCTCTTTCCTTCCTGAGAGTTTGCTTCTGTATCCATCTTGCCCATCCACTGTATCCTCCCCTACCCCTCATTCTCCCCCCCCCCACTCATATCACTTATTTATCCAAGTCTCCTGTTTTGTCCCTCAACCCTCCGAAAGCCATTTCCCCCTTCTCTTTGTACTTTTCCTTTTGTTCTGTTCCATCCTGATCTGTCATGCGTTCTAGCTTCTCCGTGAACCTTGAAGTGCATACTGTTCTGTGTGAAATCTGGATTATAGCAGCGTTGCTTTGTCTGTTTTTGTTGATGTCCAGCTGGTTGGTGTCGTAATGCCACGCCATGCCTGCACTGGTGACAGTCCTGCACTCTGATGTATATTTTTGCCTAAGTGTATTTTGATATAAATTAAGTCACTGAAATTAGAACGTTATCGCCGAAAGACTTGCCCATACGGCCTCGAAGCAAGACGAAAGGAGAAGATGCTACAGAAAGTTTTATCTTTCTCAGGTACTTCTAGCTATTCCTCATCTTGTTGCCCCCATCTGTGCTTCTCTTTCAGTGCATATTCATATCCTTCCTCATAACTATATGGTTGCAGTTTATTTAGCAACTGATTTCAGTTCTTCCTGGAATGGAAAATGTCATTTTGCAGCGGATGAAATTTTGTGCACACGATTTTGTATCTATTTTCTACGTTCTATTACTTGCTGTGTATCCATTTCCAAAATGACTTTACGTGGAAAAAAAAAAAAAAACGAACTAGAAGTGTTGTCTGTTTCGAGTTTCGTCATCTGATCTTCATTTACAGTCGTTTGGGCTTGCTGTGCGCACTCTTCATTTGGCTCATCAACTCGCCTCGAGTCGCCTTCGGTCCCTCCTAAATATATAGCTTTCTAAATTCCACTCCTCTCACTGACGTCGAGGTGTTTCGAAGTTTGAGTCTTGCCCCAAATTGGTCTCTTTCTCTTTGTAAACCTTGAATTTCTTTCGTTTCATTTATTTTGAGCTCTTTTGACGTGAACTCTGCGTGAAAACGTTTCCGGAACGTGTGCCTTTGATGTGGCGCTGTCGTTTTGAGGCCTCCACTGAAGGCTGCAAACGTGCCGCTGCACGCTGTGTTACCAAGGGGGTGGCCCATTAGCCAAGGCTCGTGAAAGGACGTCGCAGCAAAGGAAAAATAACTTGTAGTTGCATTGCTAGATGAGTGCGTTATGTTTATCAAATATTTAACGTGGCAGTTTTCTCTCGGTTGACCATTATCCTAGTTCAGCTACTTCCGACAATACTGTCATTATAATTCATGATTCCATGTAATTACTTTATTTACTCATTTATTTATTCTTCTATATTCACTGACATGTGTGACATCAGCAGCAGTCTTGTGGGAGTTTTATTTTTTTAAGTAGTTTTTGTAAATCCCGTGGTCAATGCACATTTCCCTTTGGCTGGTATGAGACTATGACTACTACTACTACTACTACTACTACTACTACCACCACCACCACCACCACCACCACCACCACCCAAATTATTCCGCACCTACTTGTGGGGTTGGTCGGGGAACATCCTTGTTCCGAATCTTTGGCGAACTGTCTATTCAGGCCTGACGCTCAACCGAGGGTGGATTTGGGCAGGAATTTGAAATGTGTTCAGGGTGCTGGCGATAACTCCCTTGCTCTTCACCAAACACATTGTGGGATCTTTAACATCCACCTCAACTAATACCGGCAGACTGGTTACCCAGCTTAACTTCCATCCAAGGGACGGTGCACTTTGTCATGCAAAGCCCTTCCTGCGAAACACCAATACCTGCATTTATAATTGTGTTGGGAATCCTAAACAGACCAGACAGCTCGAAGGTAAGTGTGCTCCATCTGTGCCATCCTGCTGGGCTCTCCCTTTGGCTGGTATGAATAATCCATGGTATTGACTTGTAGAGATCACTTTTCCATTCCTCCCATCCCCCTTTTCCATCCCCCCTCTCCCTCCTCTACCCCACAGCAATCGTATGATGTGTCACATTACACATTGTTCTTTGGACTGAAATTTTCACATTTTCACGATAATTCTCATATACCCATGAGCTTCAACGAAATTGTAAGGGGGGGGGGATACCAATGCATCTGTTAAATTGTTTCCTGATAGATTCATACAGACCTATTGGTGGTAGTTTCATTGTATCAAAAAGACCCAATCATATCCCCCCCTCCCCCATCGTAAGATATTTTAACACTTGCAAATGTCCGCAGGCATGAGTCGCTTCTGACATTCGCTCTTAAAGAAAAGCTTGTTCCATGATTCCTTCTTTGTCCACATGGTACTGGAACTGAAGTTGATACAGTCAGATCAGATTCCATGGGAACTTGAACCCAATCACTTGATTGTGCTGTACTGCTTTCAACTCAAGTGACAAGTACAGGCTGCAGGCACATTCTAGGTGGTAGGAATGTTTTGGGAGGTGGTGGGGAGTGTTTTTAAAGAAGGGTTTCAGCTCTTTTTTTTTATAACAAGGCCAACCTTCCACCTTGTAGTATGTATCGTACAGGATGCAGAAATGGATACCTCAATGCAGAAACTGTTTCTCAAAACCGCTTGTGTGACTTGAAGTTCAAATGAGTTGTCGGTAACTTTGACATTGAGATTAGAAAGTTTCATTCGTGGACACATATTGCCGATGCAGTTTTAGGGGGGGGGACTTGGATGTACACAAAAGACTCCAGACGGTAATTTCAACATCATCACCTCTGCCCAAAAAAATGTTTAGTCCAAAAAAGGTGGACAGAGTTTATGTTTTCACCCCTGTCTGTCTTTGTTTGTTTGTCTGTGAGCAGGATATCTCAAAAGGTTATGGATGGATGCGGACGAAACTTGGTGGCCAGGTTGGATGTGGGACAAGGACAAATTTATTCACTTTTGGTGAAGATCCAGATCCAGATCCGGATACAAGACTTTTTTAACCCCGACGTTTGACTCTGTCACTCGGAGGTGTTTTCAAATTGTTTTCTCCTCCTCATTTTCTCCTCCTCATTTTCTCCTCATCCTCCTCACATTTACGTCATTGCTGTGATTGGTCGTCAGACCGTCCACGAGATCAGTAACCAATCACAGCTCGAGCACTTTTGAGCTCCTGTCAATCATAGAGTTAGGCCACGCCCAGGCACGTGGTCAGTCCGTCTTCACCGTTTAAACAGTCACGCACAAAGGACATGTCTTTGTTAAGATATGGATAGATTTGTATTTGTCATCTTTAACTGCAACGTCACCTTACATTGTGTAGTCAGGCAGACAGGAATTTGTATCTACATTTATTTTATCGAAGAAATTGACGTCATGACATTCAAGGGGTGGGGGGTCACGTATAGTCGCCATCTTATGTTTGGTAATCGGCTATGTAAGTATTATCAACGTCATTTAGTAATCGGCTTTTATTTGACCTCGCGATCATTCGTGGTATTCAGCTTGTATTGTCTGGTAATCGGCTGCCCAAGTATCAGCATCATTTGGTAATCAGCTGTCATTCAACGTCGGGGTAATTCGTGGTATTCAGCTTGTATTGTCTGGTAATCGGCTGCGCAAGTATCAGCATCATCTGGTAATCAGCTTTCATTCAACGTCGGGGTAATTCGTGGTATTCAGCTTGTTTATTTTTAAAGTGATTCCTTACCATTGAGAGACTGGGCCAAAAATTATACATAGCACCATATCTCAAAAAGTTGTGCACGGATTCAGGCGAAACTTGGTGGATGAATTGGGTCAGTGACATGAACAAGCCGATTCGATTTTGGTTGAGGTCCGGATGCATATCCGGCCTATCGATGAGATACAAAACGTAAACTGTTTAGCCTGGCAGAGGTATGCACTCCAGCAGGTGCCGTTTTGGATTATTTATTTATTCTGCTATAATATTGTTGTGTTATCTGGATTTGATTTTCTTCCTTTACTCCAGACTACAGTTTTATATGATTAATGACAGCAGTGTTCATGATTGATTAGACATGGTGCCAATTATTTACAGCAACAGCTTTGGTACAATTTTTTTTCGCAGTATTGATGCAATTTTGGAAACGTGATGCAAGTTTTGTTCCCACCACCCTCGTGATAATAGAAACAACGTGTCTTTATTTTTGGGTCATGTTTCTCCAGCATTACAAATGTGCCTATTATCCATCCCAAGACTTTCTGCAAAAAAAAAAATTGCTCCTTTGATGATAAAAAAATATCTCGAGCGAAGTTGATCGGTGATGGCGCACCATCGCAAATCCCCACACTTCCCACCTAAAGCAAAGTCGAAAGATGCATAAAGTTCCACCAGGATTGACCCAATAAATTTTGAGTGAAAAAAACAATTCTACCCCCCCCCCCCCCCCCATTTTGTCCCCTATGACCTCTCAACACCCGTGGGGCATGAACCAGTGGTCAAATCCAAAAAATTGTTCCCTATTTCATGCATCTCCCAATGTTGAATACATATACAAAGTTTCATTAAAAAGATGTTTTAAAATGTGCCTGTAATTGCATTTTTTTTGGTACTCTTAACTTTTCCCCCACCCCAGGGGGCAGGCCCGAAATGATACGACTCTTGCATCTTGTTGACATGTGTTGACCATAACTACCAAGTTTATTGCATTTCTACACTGCGTTTGAGGAGGAGATAGCATGACGGATGGACAGACAGACAGATCTCCCCTCTCCCAGTTATTATTATTTTTTTTTCAAAACGTGTGGGGATAATAAGATATGATGCTGTCAGATATGAAAGATGAGGAGGTTTAAACTCTGTTTTACAATGCTTCAAAACCTGAAACTTCCATGAGCCTAGACTTGATAACAATGAAAGCCCACATTTTGGACGTAGCTTTGGGACGTTCACGGCAAGTCGAGAAACTGCTTAAGGCAAGAAGCAATCCTAGTCGGATTGTCACTCTGCCGCAGGCCGATGTAGTATGTGCGTGTGTGTGCGTGTTTGGTTATTTATTTATTATTATTTATTTGTTCGTAAACGTGTTCCATGTACTGCAGTTTATTTAAAGTTGCATGCAATACCTTGCACACCAATGCTCTGACAATGGTTAAGCCTCCTAGGTGCTTCCCCTCCCGTAAAGCACACAATCACTGGGTAAGGTTCTCGGGTCACGTTTCACCCTGGATCAAAATCTCAGGCACGTTTTGCTAATCAATGCTATCCAATTCCATCAAGTGTGACCTGTGCTACGGAGCAACTTTGAGTCTGCTATTGCCTTACCGAACAACTGCCTGCGCTCGTTTCTAATTATTTGTCATAAGAAAGTCCAACTTTTTGTTTTTAAAGACAGTTGTTTATCAAATTTTCTCCCTGACAGTCTGTGTTAAGCTCTCCTTTGAGCTTCAACAACACTGAAAAAATGTTTAGAGCAAATGGAATTTTCCCACGGTTCATTGCATCAGATCATGGATTCGTTCAAATCCTAAAAGCTTCCTGGTAAAGAGCACCCCCCCCTCCGAAATCCTCACGATTAGTGAAGTTCGTTAAAAATCTGATGTTTGCTGTTTTGTTTTTGTAGTTAGCCTTAAATCGAAGAGTACTGAAATGAGAGACCAGGTTGTGAATTTTTTTGCCAAGAATCTGTGCCAAGCCTTTGTCAAGGTGAGACTTGATTCCCGTGTAATCCTCCGTGCACGTCCTTTCTCATCTGTGTTCACAGAACTGCAGAGTGCATTCAGTCAGTGTAAATGCAAATGAAATTAGCACCTTGTTCATGAAGTAAGGTAGATTGCACAAGCACTTGTACTTGTTTTTATTTTTTATTTCCTCAAGTTAACTTGGTGTGGATGTGTTTTTTTTAGAGCTGCAGCTTAAACTGAAAAGGGTAGAGGTGAGGGGAGGGTATGAAAGGCCGGCAGAGAAAATGTAGAAGACAGGAAGGCCTTGTGTTATCTTTTGGTGGGTGTGTTTGCATTAACTTTTGTTGTAATTTATCGTCTAAGACTTGGGGCCCATACTGAGGAAATCTCAGAGTGCAGGAAGGTTGGAAAGTGTAGGCTGAGAACTCTGCGCAGACCTTTGTGTGTGCACACTCCCCTTTGGACCGGGGGATGTGGTGTTGTGTGAAAATTTGGGAGAGAGGTTGTTGGCTGTGGGTGTACTTCGCAAACCAGGTGAAGGGATGTTTGGACGAACAAGGCATGTGGGAATAGGACCCCAGGGATGGCTGGCTCGGATACAAATGAACTTTGACACCCGCTTCGCCTTCCAATTCGAGGAACGCACAACAGTTTTGCCTTGTTGTCATCCTTCTCGTGCAAGCAGTTGTCTTCTTTTCCTGGGAGGAAGTGGACTTTTTTATATGTTGATCTAAAGCTCGTAGTGGAGTTTGTGCATAAATCACATGCAGGACAAAGGCTTTAGTCGACATCGGTGCATTTTATAATGTGAATTACAAGGACATCAAGAGTCTATGGACAAACATATATATATATATATATATATATATATATATATATATATATATATATATATGTGTGTATATGTACAAGATACGTTAAATTTGCATCTGGGTTTGTGAATCACAAGCCATCGGTACAGATGGTAATGCTAAATAGACTAACCCAGTCAAACATAAACTCTGTTATAGTCAATCTGGAACTGCTGTTTACCTGGTCTTAGAGTTTCTTCATGCTGCTGGACCGCAAAGTTTACATATGCAAATTTTTATTGGCATCCGTTTGAATTTGCATCACAATGGAATTTTAAATCTGGAACAATGGATGTCTTTTCACTTGCCAACTGCCAGTCTCGTAGGTCTGACCAAGCAAGTGTATGCTGAAGGTGGAGACCGGTTGGTTTGGGAAAAAAAATTAAAAAAAGGATGACGTTTTAGGGAGGCAGGGGATTGTGGAGTAAAGTTGAAGGTTGAGGGCATGCCTCTAACTAAGTAAGAAGTCTAAGCTGGTTAATCTGGAGGAGGCAAACCTGTTTGGCAGAAGTCAATACAGAGTTGCCATTTATTTATTTTTAACATGCATTTGGCTAACTCTTCGACATTGTCCTCCAGCAGGCTCAAAAGTAGTTTACTGTTAAACAGGGACATGCTGAAATGTCTACTTTTATCAGTCGTTTGTGTTTTTCACTTGCAGACAGTTATCTTCAACGGTAGTATCTTAAAGCCGAAAAACAATAATCGGGCATCAAGTCTGTCAGCTGTTTGTTAATTTTTTTCACAGGGAAGACTTGTTTATCAATGCCTCCATAATAATAAATGTCAGTGTGTGTCCGTCCGTCAATCCGTCCGTCTTCTCCATAACTCCAAAACCGTGAAACCTAGCGACCCCAAACTTTGCACCTATACTAAGGAAACTCCAAGGTGGTGCATGAATGAAAATTTGGTGTTTGAGTGAATTTAAACACACCTTTTGAAAATGATTTACGGGGTGCTCATCACGAATTGCCAAAATAAGCCTTACCAAGCTCGCAAGAATCTTAAGCTGCCATTTTTTTTGGCCCGCTCAACAATGCCTTGGCTTTGAAGAGGCCGTAATGATTTCTTAAGAACAGTTTTTTTGTTTGTTTTTTTTCTTTTTTTCCACGATCCTCACTTGTATTATCGAATGCCTAATCAACATACCTACAAATCACTGGATACATTGTATTGCTTATAAACGCCGGGAAACATCAGCATTCGTGGCTTTATTTCATTTCTGCACATGCCATAACCTCGAGAATCTCTTGAACTAAGCCAAATTGCAAAATTTAAGCTCCAGAATTGAATTTGGCAGCAGTTCCGACTGCTAAAAAGGTATTCGTTTGTCCAATTCGGACATATTTGACATTTCGACGTCTCTGGGAGGTGTTTAATAATATGACAGCCGTTCCTTATCAACCGTTTCGTTGGAGTGCTTCCTTGACTACTTAAGCCACTTGGTGAGCGTGGTACAATATTCTCAGTCACTGAATACTGTACGGGTGACCCTCATATAACCCGTGTTCTGATGACACGTTTTTGCTGCAGCCCGGATTTAAAAAACAACAACACCAGCGCTTACGTCATCCTGTGCAAGTCGTTCACTCACAGTGGCCGAAACTATGGCTACTGAGCGTGTAACAAGTGGCATTGAAGATAATGATGAATTGAAGAAGAAGTCAAGAAGGTCTCATTTATTGGAGGTGAAATTAAAAGTTTTAGATCAGTTTGATAGAAGTGAGCGCAACATTGATATTCAAAGAGAGATGGGACTGTGAGTCTACAGTGAGAACCATTCGCTACAATCGTGATAAAATCCGTGAGACCACTCAGACAACAACGAATCTTGGTGTTACCAGAACTGCAAGATCTCGGCCTGATGCTATTGAGAAAATGGCAAAGATGCTGACCACGTGGATAGAGCATCAGAACCAACAGAACATGTCCTTGTTTGGAATGGTCGTTCAAGAGGACACGAGGTGTTTTTATGGCAATCTAACCAAAGGTACCAACGATCCAGTGCCTTTTGCTGTCAGTCATGGGTGGTTTGAGTGCTTCAAGAGTCACCATGCATTCCACAATCTCAAGTTGACTGGGGAAGCTGCTGCTGCAGATCATACTGCTGCTGAAAATTTTCCAGCAGTCTTCAAATCGGTGATTGCAGATGGAGGTTACACACCAAGCCAGGTGTTTAACCTCGATGAAACTGGACTTCATTGGAAACGCCTGCCCAGCCACACTTTCATCTCCATCAACTCTGGCCTGAGGCAGTGATTGAGTTCAGAAGTTTCACAGAGGCTGAAGTCAGTGAAGCAAAGGCAACAGATTGTGGACAAGGCCCTGCAAGTGGAACTTCAGGAGGTTGACAAAGATGATGTTGAGGATTTGCTTCTCACCCAGGGAGGAGCTGAGAAATGAAGATCTTCTGGCTCTGGAGGAGGAGCGCATTTCAAGAGGAATTAGAATCGAGTCCTGAGGAGGTTGTGCTTGTTAAAACCCTCACGACGAAGGTCATGGCTAAAGGTTTCAAATTGGTCAATGAAGCCATGGCCATCTTTGATGAGTACGACCCCGACTCCATGAGAAGTTCCAAGGTGCGGAGGGAGATGGAGAATGTCCGAAAATGTTACTAGGAGGTCAACGAACAGAAAATGAAGGCAGCCACTCAAGTCTCCATTATGAAGTTCTTCAAAAAAATCCCAAGTGAATCGGCCTCCATTTCATTTTCTAAGCCTTCAACCTCAAATGGACAGCCTGCCACAAGCAATATGTACTGCATCCAACCCCAATCATGATAACACTTATTAAAAGGTAATTCATTTTAATGTTTTTATTTGTTATATGTTTTACTTAGGCACCGCTTACTGCTTTTTTGAGGTTTTTATGTGGGTCTTCAACCTTAAAAGGTTGAAATCTTTCCCGTTTGGAACATAACCCAGATTTTTATATGTTAAATATTACCCCTATAACACGTTTTCTGATAACACGGCATTTTACTGGAACGCGTTTTGCACTGGCCACTGTAAAACACTTCAATCTGCAAAACCCACGAAAAATGCAAAGAAATCTGAAAACCCACTCCGTGGGAGTACATCCTTTGCGTCTACCCTTCGCAAGGCAGCCCACCGGATGACGGGATTGGGGCAAAGCCTTTGGGACCCCCACTCTTTGGTGATAGGAGGAAAAACATGTGGTAACCTTCCTGGGTTGGATTGCGGTAGTGCGTGTCAGGGTGGTGCTGAGTTTTCGTCCACCAGACGGCGGTCTCCTCGGGTTAACCTGAGGCGGTCCTTTCGGATGGGTGCCTGGAATGTCCTCTCCCGAAGAAAAGATAATCGCCTGTCTGATATCATCTGAGTTCCAGCGTTTGGACATTGGGATTGCAGCACTCTCTGAGGTTCGGACACCGGATAGTGGTGAGATCATGGCGGATGGTTACACCTACTACTGTTCTGGTTGCTCTGATAGTTACCATGCCCAAGGAGTTGCTGGAGCTGTGTCCAATATGTTGACTCACAGCGAGCGTATTATAAGACTGAGGATTTGTCACTTTTTGGGTGTCATTTCCCTCGTCTTTATATATGGTCCGACTGAGGCAAGTGATCTCATTGTGAAGGAGGAATTCTATGCCGCGCTCTAGCCCATGGTTGATCTGTGCCCAGAAGAGATACTCTTCTCATCTTGGGGCATTTCATTGCATCGACTGGCACTGATAGGGATGGCTATGAGGTATGTGTCATTCCCCATGGATCTGGAACTGTGAACCAGAATAGCACTCGTTTTCTTGACTTTTCAAGAAGTCGTGGACTTGGGGTGGCTGGTTCATATAGTTTCAGCACCCACTGCTTCATCGCTGGACTTGGTATTCCAACACTGGTGGTCTGGCAAAGGAGATTGACCATGTGCTTGTTGATGGTTGCTGGAGGATAATCCAGAACTGCAGGGTCTACCAGAGTGCTCAATTCCTCAATACCAACCACAGGCTTGTTGTAGCATCTCTGAAGTTGCAGCTTAAATCCAGGAGAATGGTACAATCCCAACCTAGGCTGGATGTTGACAAGCTCAGGGATAAGAGGGCAGCTGAGGAGTTTGCGAACAGGCTGAGTGGGGATTTGAGGTGTCTGGGTGCTGTGAGGAATCCTAAAGAGTTGTGGAATGCCTTTGACACAACCATCCTTGATGTTGCCGGCGGATGTCTTGGAACGCACTGTCAGGCGAAGAGGAATTTTGTCTCCCAAAGGACACTGAATACCATTGACCAGAGTCACAAGGCCAATCTTAATGGCAGAGCTGAATTGTTTTGGGAGCTGAAGCGTAAAACTGTACGTACACGACGGGTGAACAAGGAAGACTATGTGCGAGGAATCTGTGAAGGGGTAGAGCATCATCTGTGGACGAGTGATTCTCGTCCTGCTTACGGAGGAATTCATGCATTGCATTCCACCAAGCCCGTCCCTCAGTGTGCTGCTGCTCGAGCAGAGGACTCTTGATAGAGGAATCCAAAGTGAAGTCTCGCTGGGCCGGTTACTTTTTTTGCGGCTGTACCAGGCTGACCAGTCCACTGGCTGTTGAGTTGGTTGTCGGGTATAACTATCCCCATTGCTGACCCGATAAGCGTGAATTGCCTTTGTTTGTGGAAACACAGTCTGCGGTGATCCATTTGAAAGGTGGTAAAGCCCCAGGGATCTGTGACATCCATGCTGAACTTCTCAAGGCTGGTGGAAATGCTGCACTGGTATTGTGCAGTTTGTCAGGGGTTTGTGTTGGCTCCCACACTCTTCAACACTTACATGAACTGGATTTTGGAGACTAAATCGGAGAGATCAAACTGCAGTGCATCGCTTGGGAATGTCAATATATCTGATCATGATTTTGCAGATGATGCAGTTACCCTTGCAGAAACACTGGATGTCCTTGTAGGGGCCCTCGAGGCACTGAATGAGGAATCGGAGCCGCTGGGACTTCGGGTTTCCTGGGTCAAAACAAAGATCCAGGCTTTCAGCAACATCTTGGATGCTGCCATCTTGTCTGTACCTGTTTGTGGTGAGGATGTTGCGGTCACGGAGAGATTCACTTACCTTGGCTGTGATATTCATGTCTCCGCAGGTTGTGAGCTGGTCAACAGACGTCTCGGTCAGGCCTGAGGAGTTGTGGATTCACTGGATCATGGGGTGTGCCGCTGTTGGTGCCAATGCAGGGGGGTGAAAGTCTGAGTCTTCAGGTCCTTGGTGCTTCCAGTCTTGCTCTACAGATGTGAGCCTTGGACTCTGACAAAGCATCTCAGACGAAGACTTAACTCCTTCGGTACTCGGTCTCTTTGGGGAATCCTTGGCTATCGCTGGTCAGACTTTGTGTCCAACGAGCGGTTGCTAAGAGAGACTCAAATGAGATTTGCTACCTGTATAGTCCGTGAGCGTCAGCTGCAGCTGTATGGACATGTGGCTTGATTTCCTCACGCTGATCCAACTCACTAAATTCAGCGAGGGAGCCTCGTGAATGGAGAAAGCCAACGGGACATCCGCGTGTCTCATGGTTGCATCTCAAGGAGAAGGAGATGGGGATGGGCCAGGCATCTGACTGGGGGATGGCCAGACTGAGGCCTCTGGAGTTCCGACAGAAAGTAGATACAGCGACGCACTGCTCTGATGCATGCTCCTATACCAAACCTAACCTAATCTCTCCCCCGTGTTATATGAGGGTCACCTGAACATATAAAAAAATTCAACGTTTCGTTTTTTAAAGTTTCTTCAACCGTGTCATTGGAGTGCTTGCTTGGAAAGCTCTTTCCACTTTGGTCTCTACAAGATTTCATGGCCCTACCATGGTGCGGTTGTCCATGTAGACATCTCTGGCATAAAGAAAGCAAAATAAATTCGATGATTACAATGAGTAAAAAATGTTTTCAGTCGCAAAGCAATGAATTGCCACATCATGGCAGGATAGCCGAGAGGCACGCACGCTCGCTCCAACCTGTGTAGTCTGAGTTTTAATCCCGACCCAGCTATAAACTGTCAGTGTGTGTGCCGTCTCTTGGATGGACGTTAAACTGGATGTCACTTCTGCCGGAATCCCCCCCCCTCCTCTCCCCTCCCCCCCCCTCCACCGCATCTTCCCTCCTCTCTCTCCCCTCTGTCTCTCTCACCCTATTCCACTGTTCTCCCTCTCTCTCCCACCCTCCCACCCGTCCCCTGCTCCGACACCACTCCCCCGGAGAGAATCTTGGCTATCGCCGACGTGACTGTAGCATGTACGAATCGGATTCGGAGTGAGCCGACCAGCGGGGTGCAAAACTCGCTGCATGTGTGAGCATAATTGCATACAGGCAAGTCTTTGCACCAGGTAGATAGCATGGGTTTTAAATGCTCCTGCCTGGCTTTATATAGAACCTGGTGGTTAAAAAGAAAATGTTGCTGTTTGGGCATGTTTTATCGCTCTTCCCTTCACTGCTCCTCATGCTCCCTTCTCTACCCTTCCCTTCCCTCACGCTGCCTTCCTTCCCATCATGCTGCCTTCCCTCCACCTCTCCCCATGCTTACCTTCTCCCAAACCCCCCCTCTCCACCCCATGGGCATCTCCTGACAGTCTCCACGTGCTGTTTTAATGTACCCCATTTCATTAAATTCTGCACTACCCCTCCCCTGCCCCCCCCCCTTCCCCACAAGCTTACACCAACTGAATGATTACACCAAATATTCTTTCTTTTATTTATTGGTCTGCTTGATAAATTGATAAATCAATTTTAAGCCTGGTGTTGGCGTAGTGGTTAGGGGAGCGGCTTGGGATCCAAAAGGTCATGAGTTCAAGCCCCGTTGGCCGCTTGAATTAATACACACCAGGAGGTTGACTCAGCCTATCATCCTTCCGAGGTCGGCGAAGTGAGTACCAGTGTACTGGGCCCGGTGTATGCCCCGGTTAGAATAGGTGTACCATATCCCTGTGTCGTAAGAGGTGGCCAGGGTTGCGTCAGGAAGGGCATCCGGCGTAAAACCTGTGCCAATCATTATGCAGATCATAACGCATGATCCTCTGTGACGACCCCTAACGGGAGCAGCCGAAAGAAGAAGAAGATTCTTTCTCAAGTGCATTTCTTCTCCAAGAGGTTTCGCTTTGCAGGCACAGTGTTAAGTGCATGGTCCGACAGGGAGGCCGTTGTGCTTTTTGTCATGTCCACTATAACTTGCTTGTTGACATATAGATGTCCCATTGCATCTTTCACAAAACTACCAAGTTGCCCATGCCACACAGGGTTTGAAATGGGGTAGGGATGAAGGTGGCAAAAATGCAAATGGCATCTTCTGTCATCAAGCCGGCAAGCTGGGAGCAACAATTCACATTTATTGCCATGTCTGATGCAATTTAAATGCTCTGACGGTGAGGTTTGAAACTGTTTGTTTGATATATATATATCAAGGACGAATGGGGGAGTGGGGGCAAAGGGGGTGGGGTGGGGAAGGGGAGCGCGATGTAAAGACGTAGGGGTTACTGCACTCTATGCACGGTAAATTTGTCTTCCTTTCCTTGCCCTTCTCACCCAAATTTTTGGCAAACATGACGACTAATTGGTCCGTCAGCAAAGCAATGGGTAGGCTCTGCTAGCATTTTTATAAAGCATTTACAAAATATGCAATGGGGGAGAGTGAAGAAAGGTGTGTGTGTGTGTGTGTGTGTGTGTGTGTGTGTGGTGTGTGTTGTGTGTGTGTGTTGTGTGTTTGTAAGTCTTTGGCATGACTGCCAGGGTCAGGTTTGAACCGCCGACCTTCCCAGAGTCTCATTATATTTTCTTGTGAAGAAGATTTTTTGTAATACATCATCAGCTAAAGGCCCAGTCACACTTTGACGTTTTAGCCAGCGATGGCAACGTATTAGAATGTATGTAAAACGCTGGCTTACGTTGAACTTTTGATGTTTTTTTTAAAGATTCGGACGTATTCATAACGACTTGGTCTTATGCATAACGTATTAGTAATGGACACAGAACGTTTCGTTGTGTTATAGATAACTTATACCAACGAATGCTGAGCCGTGTGTCGGCCTTCCCAACCTATGCCCAACGATAGTCTAACTCATGCATAGCACGCTGCACGCATCGCGACGATGACGTGGCGTAGGTTATGGAAAGGCTGCCGCACAACGATTCAAATCATAACCGCCGCAGAAATGGAAGTGTCAACATCGCAGTCACACCTTGGCGATCTTGCCAGCGTATGCCGACCTCTGAAAAATGCGTCTAAAACGCTGGCGCACGTCGAATACGGTAAGGGTAAGTTTGGTATGCGTGAATAGAACGCTAAAGTACGCTATCATACGTCGTATTAAATGGAGTACGTCTTGTAATTTTAAGCATGTTGAAAATTTTACGACGTACTTGCCGTATGACACACGTTCCGCATGCGATGGGAATAAGTTGTACGCACGATATGCGATCGTTGACACACATCGACACACGTTACTTGTAAGGTGCTCATAAGTCGAAACACGTCAAGGTAATGGTTAGCGTCAGTGTTCCAGACTCCCGGTTTTTTTTTCTTCGGTATGACGGTGTTCAGTGTACAGTGCGATTATGATTTAAATCGTTGAGCGGCAGTCTATTAATTATATATATTACAACCGCACTAGAAATCGAAGTGTCAACTCACCATCATACCGAAGAAGGAAGAAAAAAAATTAAAAAAAAATAAAACCAGGGAGTCTGGAACACTGACGCTAACCATTACCTTGACGTGTTTCGACCGATGAGCACCTTACAAGTAAAGTGTGTCGATGTGTGTCAACGATCGCGTAACGTTAGTACAACACGTAACTCATAGCTTAGAAATAAGTTTCGGGTACGCTAACATTACCTCGACGTGTTTCGACTTATGAGTAACTTACAAGTAACGTGTGTCAACGATCGCGTGACGTGCCTACAACTATGGCGAGCGTTATGTGGAACGTGTGAGTCATACGCTGGCATAAGTCGTAAAATTTCAAGCATGGAAAGCTTTGAGGACAATCGAAAAGTACAACGTTTAAAGCCAGCGTCAACGACGTATGGCAGTGTTTTTCAGCGTGCTCTCAATGTTATCAAAACTTACCCATAACGTATTCGACGTGTACCAGCGTTTTAGACAATTTTTTCAAAAATCGGCATACGTTGGCTAAAACGTCAAGGTGTGACTGGGCCTTAAGATTGGATAATCTATGCAACCTGGCTTGTTTCTTTGATAGGTTTGTGCAATTTCATCAAAAAAAGGATCTTGGCAAGTGTATGGATGATATATGGCTTTTAGATGGGGAAATTTCTTCTAGAGGCTTGAACTGAGATTAAATTCAGCTCAGGGTAATTTGCTCCCTAAAAATACAGATAATGGTTTCTTTAGTTTGACAGAGACCAATGTTGAGCTCACAGTTAATGGAAATGTCCAGATATGTTCTTTCTCGGCCTGTTATTTTTTCAAAATTGAATCTCTTTTCACACGATCCTGCTATTCAGTGCTAAACAAGACCAAATAAATTTTTTCCATTAAAAAAAATAAGTAATTTTATGCTGCCAAAACTTGTAATTCCAATCACGTGATACCTTTACTTCATGATAACAATGTTGGTAAAGCCATTACCATTATTTGTTGCTAGTTATTTTACCATGCGTGTTTGAAAAGGTTGATTTGTAGCTTATTTTTGGATCCGTGTAGGAAGGCTTTTGAGTTTGGGGGCTAACTTTTTAATGGGTGCAACACGGTCGCAAACAAGTTGATGTAGAATATGGTGGGAGGTGGCAATTGATGGACTACTCCATCCTCTGCAATGTCAAGCAGAATTTTGTATACACGTTTTGATGTGGAGAAGCAACGGAGATACGAGATCGACCAACCAACAAGCATGGGATGTCTCGCAGAGGGTTCTGGTTTTGACAGTGGGATTTGGCATTGGATTTGAAGATGAATACATGTGGCATTGGGTCTCTATAAAGGGGTAATTGTCTGTGAAAGTAACTGGCCATATTCCATGAGACCAGGGATGGGAAAATGCATGATAGTCACTTTTTTAGCATTTCTGGATTGAATCCTGATGGTCTTCTGGTCTCGTGGCATTCGACATTCCTTTTATGTGAGGTCTTTAATTCTATAGAAATCTGAATTTTTCCCTTTGTTCACAAACTTTTTGAGTTTAATGTGTTTCATCACTCCTCCTGCCCCCCCCCCTTCCTTTTCCCCCATGCCCCAACCCCTACATTACCACTTTACGTTCCAGCACTTCAAGGGGAAATTGGATATTTCCGGAAAGCAGAGAACCTATCCACGTTACTTCTGGATCGGACGCGTGATTTGCTCTACGTGGGAGGCAGGGATGCAATTTTTGCCTTGTCCGTGCACAATGTAGAGCATGAGGTCATGCCAAAGGTGGGTTGTGTTTTGACTGTTTGTTGTAGCTTTGAGTGGATACATTGCTTCCTTCCTTAGGGCATACATCTGAAACTTTCATCCTCCCATTTTGAGGTGATAAAAATGTAACCCATAATTTTTTTTTTTTGGTGTGACATTTAAATGAGGGATTTCTTAGCTCACTAGCTTGAGGTGCTTTTATTTATGCCACTATGACAGTCGAGGTTGTGTTTGAGAATGGAAACATGGACATACCTCTTCTTTATCTCTTTCAACACAAAGGCCATGCTGATGGAGTTGCAAAACAGACGACAGGGTTTTGAATGACAGAAGGGAATGAGCGGATGGTTGACAGATACAAACATGGCCTTTAAGAAAAGGCACTGTCGGGCAGGGGGTTAGCAAGAAAATAAAATGAGTGTAAAATCCGCAGACGGAATGAGAGAGTAGTGAGCTGCAACATTGTAGCAGTGGACAGAGGAACATGATTGACAGATGCAGGGATTTGATTCCACAGGTAAAAAAAACAAGAGGGACAAAGGAATGCAGGTTAGAAAGAAGCGTGGCCTTTGAAAGGTTTACAAATGCATCCTGCTCTCGATGCATTGCTCTAGATGTGTTGCTCATTTACACAAAACAGCAACAGCAGTGAAATGACAGGTTGGCTCGTCGGGAGGAAACGCATATATTTGCAATTTTTTCATGTCAGGAATGTCGGCTTGATGTATTATCGTTTGTTTTTACATCTAATTCACATTTAAATTGTTCAGAATTTTCATTAAAACTTACTTTTTATGCAACTATGCTTTGCTTGGTGTGTGTGTGTGTGTGTGTGTGTGTGTGTGTGTGTGTTATGTTTTTTTTGTGGAGTTGTACTGGAGCTTTCTGATGTGGAGTGTGATACACTGGAATGATTGTCATGATATCTTGATATGTTTAGACTAATTAACTACAAAAAACCCAGAAGAATTCCCATGTTTTATATGCACACTATGTTAAGGTGGATAGAACAGCTTGGGTCCTTCTGTGGCATGGCATTCTAATTACAAAATAAATAACAAAAATAATGATAACATTGTAACAAAGCATATATTAATTAATACTAATAATATTAACAATAATAATAATTGTATCATTTGGCAATAATAATAACAAATGTGTAATCCCCAGCCTGGCCCAAGCACATCTTGGCTCGGCAAAAGGCAAACTAATGCTCAAGCAGTATGGCAGGCAGGTATGCTGCAAGGCCGTGAAGACCAATAAGAAATTGGTCCAATGGACCAACAGGCCCACTAGTACATTTAAACTGTTTAGTTATTTCACAAATGAAAAGGAGGAAGCGGCAGCAAGCGTTGACATCCTGATACTGAAAATCCCACAGAGTCTGCAGCACCTGAACCATGCCTCTCTGAACCGCCAACATGGTTGTTCTCCCGTGCTCAATTGTAGTGGGAAGTCATTGGTTCATCGATTATGCAGTACATGTGCAATTCTCATGTAACAAAAAAAACCTTTTATATGCAACAACACAAGTTAATTGAGCTTTTCCTTTGTTTGGGGGCCATCAACATGTCGCCATGAGACCGTGGGAAAAAATATGAATAAATGAAACATTTGCCTCCCATTGTACTGACTTGGTAGCTGGTGTGAGTACTGAGTCGTGGGAAAGCTTGAGTTCAGCAAAACCTGTACATCTCTGTGTATAGGCTCCACCGCTTTAGAGTTTTGTGTGAAAACGTCATGAAGATGTGCCATTTGTCTTCAGCTCCCCCTCTCCCCACTTTTGCCCCAGTAATCAACTCTTCACGGAATATAAAGGAAATGAAAGCCTGAAGTTGAAATTATTTTGGTGAGCATTTGCAAACAATCGGAGATCTCTAAATTTGTAGGGAAATGCAAAAACTTTTTCAAAACTTTGTTGTAGGGAAATTAAAAAAAATAAAACAGTCTTGGTAACATAATGATTAGAGCGTCTGCTCTGAGTATGGGATGTCAGCCATTCCTCCCAACCGTCATACCAAAGGCTTTTTAAAATGGTACGTGTTGCTTCCTTCCTTGACTTTCAGCATTAAAAAAAATATGAGCACATACAAACAACCATAAGTTGGGAATAATAGGGCAGGCTTCGATGAGCATAATTAGCCTCCTCTTGCATCAAAGTTTCTTGGAGAGGAACAAATATTATATAATGTCACCACATTGTGCAATAAAACATTTGGAAAGAACAACTTTTGCTGAATCCAAACTTTGCCTTTTTGATTCATTCTTCACAACAGCTGGTACTTCGTACAATGTGGCATGGCTAATCGTTTTCATACACCCACCATCTCACGATGGTATGTTGATGAACCTGATCAGATATAAAGTTCGATGAACTTGCAAAATTGCGCAAATGTAGTTGTTGCACAAGAATTGCACAGTTATTGCTGATCAATGAAATGTTATGCGACAATGACTTCCTGTCACAACTCATTGTGATAAAATGGGCAGATTAGTCGCTCGGAGTGGCATTTTGCAGCCGCTGGAGTGTGTAGGACTTGTTATCTTTCCACTGCACCATTGTATTGCAAGCCAGTCTCCCGGTGGAGTGGTCTATTACCGCTAAGGAAATTCACAAATGGCTTTGCTCATTGCTAGGCCATTAACCGTTGTACAATGGAAAACTAATCTTGCTGAAAGCTCGTATCAATCTGCATCGGCGGACAGGTGTAACAATTTGTGGAATCAACAAAACATTGATTGAGGTATGCTATCGGCTATGGGAAGCAAGGAGATGTTTCAGGCTTTAACCTGGTCTTTGTTGGAGGAAAAGAACACTGGAATATAGGTATAAGAATCCCTTTTGCTCCAACAAAGGGTTAATGCCTGAAATGTCAGCTTCTTGCTTGCAACGCTGTTAGCATACTCGGACCAACGTTCTGTTGATACCACCTTTCCATGGCATCACGGCACGAGGCTGGTTCCCCATGATAATTATCAGAGCTGGAAACCCGCCTACAGTAGTCCTTTTTCTGTGCCCATTTTGCCAGGCATCTGAAGGAAAGTCACATGGTGTCATTGCTCTATTCGTAAGAATGTATGATTTAAAATATTTTCATTTGCTCCTTTTTCCACAGCTTTTGTTCCCCTCCTCCCTCCTCTCCCAACCACGTCACTTTCCTCAGTCCTTTCTTCTTCTTGTCCTTCTTGCTCTTTTCTTTTATTTGCAGAGTACCCGCCCTATGGGCGATCTTGCTCCAAGCATGCAACACGTTCTGTTGACGCATACCTTTATTTTGGCGGTTATAGGCAGCTGACGGCTCTGTACAGGCAAAAAAAACACCCTGGGTTATGTGCATGAAGCAAAAACATACCTACTGCTTATAATTCAAAACACCTCACTGTACTGGAAAACATGGGGACAAGAATACTGCACTGTAAATGGTGGAGACTTGTTTATACCCTCCCCCACCTGGAGGCGGTTTGACACGATACACATTTACATTGAGAATTTGCGTCCCCCTTCTCCTCCCAAGACCACCGGCAAAGATAAAAATACTCAAATACATTAATTGTGGTCATGCTGATCCAATGGAGCAAGTCTGGGTGTAATCGGGCCAGAATTATAGGAGTAGTGCAACAAGCAAACACCGGTCCGCGAATTATAGTAAGTATTCCAATTGAAGTCGTTTTCTTCCCCAGTACCATTTTCCCTCGCGTATTCATCATCTTCTCCTCTCCCCTTCCCCCTTACTCTTTTACATCTTACCTTTTCCTCCCCTCTCTCACTTCACTTCATGTTCTTATTTTTGCCCCTTTCCTTATATTTCCACCTTTAAGCTTCCTTCTTTTTTTTTCCAGAATTAATTGGGAAACGATACTTTTCCCCAGATATGAAAGCAATGCTATTTCTCCCTTGTTTTTGGTTTATTATTCATCCTGTGACTGCAAATCGTGGAGTCGGACGTTATTGTTGACAATGCCAATGGCTAAACTTTGGTTTATTTTTCATTCGGGGAAATGGTGTGTGTGTGTGTGTGTGTGTGTGTGTGTGTGTGTGTGTGTGTGTGTGTGTGTGTGTGTGTGTGTGTGTGTGTGTGTGTGTGTGTGTTTCTCTTTGTCACTGCAGATAAGCTGGCAGGCCTCTCAAAAAACAATGGACGATTGTCAGAAAAAGGGCAAGAGAAGCGACGTAATCATTTTGATACTTTTATACCTGATATTTTGAATGTTTTATTTATTTATTTCCTAGTTCCAAGAAATCCTCTATTTTAATAATTGTTCCTTGTTTCCATTTCTTTTTCCTGCTCCGATTTTACCTCCCTGTTTTTCAGGATTGTGCAAACTTTGTGAAATTCCTGCAGTATTTTAATGACACTCATATCTACACGTGCGGGACATACGCTTTCAAACCTTCATGCATGTTTATTGTAAGTACCTTTTGTGCAAAGTTGAGGTGTAAATTGGTGTACATTGGAATTACTGGTAGATTACCCATCCCACGGATGGGTGGCAGAGGTGGTGGTGGTAGTGGTCTGTTCCGTGGTAGGCACGTGATAGCACAGGACCATTCTTGGTGATGTACCTCGGGCTGCATAGCTAATACTCGGTGGCAAACCTGCTGTCACTGGTCTGTTCTGTGGTAGGCACATGATAGCAATGGACCAATCATGTTAGGTGATGTACCTCGTGCTGCATAGCTAATAATCGGTGGCATCGGCTTCACGTTTTAACCCCCTTAATTTTTGCTCATTCGCTTGTGATGGCAAGCTAAAAAGTATCGTGATCCAGAGTCATGTAAACTAAGTACAATATCGCTGAGTTTTGTGGACCGTTGACGCTTCATCTAGGAGGAGATAATAAACACTTAGCTCCATTATAGCATAGATTCAATGATTGAAACAGAAGAAATTTTCGTGGTTCATCATGTGTGTATACTCGATGTTTCAGATTCTCCCTTGCAGCTACATTTTGATGAATTACAAATTATTTGGAAACTTTCTCTCAATGAAGCTTTTCATTAATAACTGAACAGATCAATGTAAACACTGTTATAGTTGAAGGAGGTTACATGTCAGGAATACCTGGAAAAAAAAAACATGTACAAATCAAAATTAACTGGTTGTAAAAGTATTCAGCCCCTTAGTACTTGGTCAGTACTTGGTAGAATATTTATACTATCAAATGCTACTACCTGTGACCCTTTTGGTTGTTTTTATGCCTCCGCTGCTGAAGTCGCCAGTGGCATTATGTTTTCGGGTTGTCCATCCGTCCGAACGTACATCTATGCTAATTTTCTTTGTTTTCTCTGCAACTGCTTATCCAATTGACACGAGATTTTCACCATAGGTGCAACGGCTCATCGAGAATGGTTTTATGATAATTATGACATCATATGTCATGTGGTGTGGCAACTATGTTTGAAAAAAGGAAAAACTTTGGACCTCTGTATCTCCGAAACCGCTCCATGGAAAAATGGAAACTTGGCACATGTGAAATACTCCGCATGGGAAACAAGTGTTTGTTTGTTTTATGTGATAATGTCACAGGTGGCTTCGTTATGATGTCATAATTGCATACGGCGAATGCTTTATCCGATCAGAATGAACATTCTTGAGGGTCATCTCGGGCTAAATTGTATGGGGGAGAAAAAATTGATGATGTCATCAGTAACATGGTTCAGCAGCCATACTGTTTTAACATAAAAACCTTCAAAAATCTTCTCCAAAACGGCAGAACAGATCGAGGTGAAACTTTACAGGTATGATCGCCTATCCATGAGGAACAAAAAGTTCTCCACCTATGACATTATAGGTCACATGGTTTGGCCGCTGTGATATATATATTTTTTTTTTTTTAAAGATTAAACCTTTAATAATCTTCTTCTCCAGAACGGCTTGACAGATTGAGGGGAAACGTCACCCACATGTTCCCCAAGCCTTGGGGATACCAGGGTGTTCACAAATGATGAATAGGTCACATGGTCTGGCAGCCATATTGGATGAAACAAAAATCTTTTAAAAATTATTTCTCTTGAACCATTTCATCAATCGGCATGAATCGGCACAGTTATGATCTAGTCGTCATGGGGAATATATGTTTTACTTTTCAACCTGATTGGATACATGGTCTGACAGCCAGAATTATTTAATATTTTGAATCTCTGTTCAAGGATTTAAATAAAACTTGGTACAGGTATGTATAATGATGTACTAATGTGGGCGGAAGCATATCTGGCAACGTCGAAGAGTGCCCTTCTTGTTTTTATATATTCGACTAGCAAATACCACCCGTCACTTTGCTGATGGGAATACTAAGGGGGAGGGAGAGGGGGGTGAGATAGAGGAGGAGATGTTGGGGAGCGAGGAGGGGTGGGGCAAGGGAAAGCAGCGTGGAGGGGGGAGGCAAGGGTAGGCAGTGTGTGGGGAGGGTCGACCGGACATAGCCCATCCGAACAAATCACCATCCTGGACACGTTTGGAGATAACCACAGTCTGGATACGTCCGATGACAGAGAGGGAGGGGTGAGAGAGAGAGGGGTGGGGAGAGAGATCGGTGTGTGGGTGGGGGTGCTGCACTGTATTAGGAGTGGGTGGAGTGAGGATGTGACAGAGAGAGAGAGAGAGGGGTGGGGGTAGGGGAGTTGGCAGAGAGAATGTTATGCTTTATGAACAACAACACACGAGATTTATTATATATATATATATATATATCCATATTTATTAGTGCTTGGCCGATATCGGCAATTTTTCGGTAATCGTCTGATTGGGGTCGGTGTGTTACCGACTACAGTAGGTACTGTATACAACCCAATAACCTTGACAAGTCTCACCTTTGTTTTGGGGAATTTCAACAAACAATTTTTAAATAATGTGTGCTTATGGATGTTTCAAGGGGATGTGCAAAACATTATCTATCTATATTCCAGCAATCTCTGTGTGTGTGTGTGTGTGTGTGTTTGTTGTGTGTGTGTGTCTGTGTGTGTGTCTGTGTGTGTGTGTCTGTGTGTGTGTGTGTGTGTTGTGTGTGTGTGTGTGTGTGTCTGTGACCGCTGTTTCTCAACAACTCTTGGTCCGATCTAATTGAAACTTGCCAGGTATATTGCTTAGGGACCTGAGGATGTGCGTGCTTTTCAAGGTATTTGATATTAATCGGACAAGTGCTTCCCAAGTTTATGGCCATTTATTTACCCAAACCAATGACAAGACACGTTGTTGCGGTGGGCGTGGCCGATGGGAAGGAAGCTCAGCGCGGCGTTCCCATTACGGTTACAACATACGGGCTTCCGGATCATGATGACTTCGTGTATTCTAATAATTTCTCGATTTCTTATGCGCATTTATAGATAAACACAATGCCCAACTTATGATCGTTTTCATATTAGACGTGTATAAATTTCGGTAACATCAGAGTGCTGGTATGCTCCGAACCAGGAAGTAAATTTTTCTCTTTCTGCTTCTCTTCTCTTTTTGTTTTTCCTTGCCACGACATTGCGAAAAGGTAAAATACGTTGCGGGCTAATTGAATAATTGGCCATTAAACCTAAAAATGCGAATAATCGTAACTGTGATATGCGAACTTCCGGGCCACGCACGTACGGGCATGCGAGAGCGAAGAAACGGCCTGTGTGGTTGTTGTTTGCTTGCTCGCGGTTGGAATATTTATTTCTTCTTTTTTTTTTTTTTTTTTTTTTTAGCGGGGACGTACTAGTTCTTTATAAACAGCTGCCAATTGTTGTGTGACGGGTGGAAAAAAAATTGGCTCTGTAATTTAGACAACATGTTAATATGGCAAACAGCTCGGAAATCAGGTGTTATCAAATGTATTTTGCTTTGAAACTCACAAAGAGAAATCACAAAACCTTTCTAAAGCACACCCAATTTATATAGAATAACCATCTCCTTTAGAAACAGCCATGAGGACAAAGGAGGATGCTGCTGAGGTTAAAAACTGAAACCTCCACCACAGTGACACTCACCATAGGCCTGGGCGTGAGTTCGGTCCATGCATGTGCAAATCCCTTGCACCGCATACACATAACCAAGCATGCAGGCATGCACACACACATGCGAAGAGTTCCTTTACAAACCCAAAGCCACCCATTTTTACTATTTCCTCGTGCTTGGAGAAAACTGACCTCCGGATCGGGACACAAACTATGCGTAATACCAATGTCTACCGTGGGGCGTGCCTCACCAAGTGGCTTAAGCACTCTTGCGTGCACTCCAATGAAATGCT
>CM068963.1:78479744-78487208 GCA_035128595.1 Eptatretus atami | reverse complement strand
ACGTCCGTCAACAATTTTTCTTTCCGATCTTGATAAACTTAGTATGTGGGTAGAGGTCGATGAGTGTTGCAAGACGATATAACTTTTGTCCGGGTTCAAGGTCAGGGACGAGGTCACGGGTAACGTAAGTTATAAAAATCGCCATTTCCAAAACCTATCTAGTCTGCCATTCTACAAAGATATTCGGCAACTGTTTATTGATTATGATAGTAAAAATATTATCTTGTATCTAACTGGACAGATTTTTGAATTTCCGTCCGCGTTTGGCCGCCACGTAACCTGGAAGAATGGTCAAAACACCTCCGCGGTACAAAGAAAACTTTTTACTTCCGATCTTGATGAAATTTGGTATGTGGTAGAGGTCGATGAGTGATACCCAACGACATATTTTTTTCCCGGATTCGAGGTCAGGGTCAAGGTCACGAGTTCACAAAGTTGTGAAAGTCGCCATATTTTCAAAACCTATCTCGTCTGTCATTTAGGAGATATCTGGCAACGGTTCATCGATTATGATAGTAAAAAACATTATAGAGATGACCATCACCCCCACACGGGGGTAATTTTTAAAATGTATTTGCTGTAGTTTCACTTTTTGGCCAAATAACAGTAGCTCTACTCCTACTTTAGTGACACAAATTTATTCCCACCTATTGTGGGGTTGGACAGCGAATGTATTTGGCCCAAGTCTTTCAGAAATCGGCTGACAAAGTCCTGACATGTGACTGAAGGTGGCAAGAATTTTGTAATTTGTTCAGGATGCTTGCGAGAACTCACCTACTCTTATGGAAAAACACTGTGGATGGTTAATGTCCACCAATGACAAGTGCGAGCAGACAGGTCATCGAGCTCAGCACCTTTTCATGGCCGGCAATTCTTTCATTGATGAATCGCCCTGGATGCGAAACACCAGGATAGGCAGTTTATAGCTGGATCGAGATTCAAACCCGGCGAGACAGCTCACGGTGAGTGTACGCACCTCTTCGCTATCGTGGCAGCCCTAAAATTGCAATATAAATCACAGGAGTTGTTTCTCATAAATTGAAATTTTGGTATCAAACAGATGTTCGTTTTTTTTGTTTTGGTTGAATGCGTGCTACTCATCTAGCCAAGCAAAGTTGA
Organism: Eptatretus atami; assembly: GCA_035128595.1. Lineage (NCBI taxonomy): Eukaryota > Metazoa > Chordata > Myxini > Myxiniformes > Myxinidae > Eptatretus > Eptatretus atami. The sequence goes on along the minus strand of CM068963.1, from coordinate 78,486,089 downwards.
GCCTTGATTTAAAAGGGTCAAGGCTGTATAAAGTTGGCAGAAATTTTACTTCCAATCTGCTTCACAAGCAGTAAACCCACCACATCTAATAATAATCTGATAAAATATCAAACTCTCCCCAATTGGTGTTAAAACCAGCGAAACTTTCCATCCTTAAAGGAACAAGAATCGTGCAGCGTGTCGAAAATCCTGCACTTTGTTATCCGGAAATCTGTTTCTGACTCCAACACCTTGGATTTGTCATCTTTGGAGACTCGAAACCTGGATATTTTCTTTCTCCTCTTCTTTTTCTTCTTTTGTCTCTTCTTGTTTTTCACTTGTTTTTTGTCTTTTTTTTCTTTTCTTATTTCTGCTTTTATTTGTATCTTACCTTTTCTGTACCTTGTCAGTAACGGTTTTTATGTTTGACCAAACTGTGTACTCCTGGCAGCTTACCTAAGGCTTCTTTCACGAGTTTTCAAACAAAGCATTTTATTAACCTCCGCCATCTTCGAAGATGGATGTAGGTTACTGTTTTCACCCCTTTCTGTTTGTTTGTTGTTTTGTGAACAGTATTACGGAAAAACTCCTCGACGGATTTCGACGAAATTGGTGGGGGGGTTAGGTATGGTCCAAGGATCATGCTATTAAATTTTGGACTTGGTCCCCCCCCTCCAAAAAAAAATAATTTAGAGAAAAAAAAATTTTTTTTTTTTGCATTTCTACATGTTTTAAAGTGATTTCCAACCCCCCACAAAAAAAAATAGAGAATTTTTTTTTTTTGCATTTCTACATCGTTTGAGTGATTTCCAACCCCCCCCCCAAAAAAAAATTGTTACCCCCCCCCAAAAAAAAATTGTTAGAGAAATTTTTGTTTTTTTGAATTTCTACATGTTGTAAGTGATTTCAACCCCCCCCCCCCCAAAAAAATAGAGAAAATTTTTTTTTGCATTTCTACATGTTTTTAAGTGTTTCCAACCCCCCCCCCAAAAAAAATTGTTACCCCCCCCCCCAAAAAATAGAGAAAAATGTTTTTTTTTTGCATTTCTGCATATTTTAAGTGATTTCCAACCCCCCCCAAATATTTTGTGATTTCAACCCCCCCCCCCCCAAAAAAGTTTGAGAAAAAAAAATTTTTTTTTTGCAATTTTACCATGTTTTAAGTGAATTTCCCAACCCCCCCCCAAAAAAAATTTGTTACCCCCCCCCCCCCAAAAAAAAGAAAAAAAATTTTTTTTTTTGCATTTCTACATGTTTTAAGTGATTTCCAACCCCCCCCCCCCCCAAAAAAAAAATGTTGAGAAAAGAAACTATAACTCTGTCAGCACTGTTGACATATTTAATGAATAAGATATAAGGTTCACTTGAGTGACCCAGCAGTATTGGGCGGAGGTTTTGCACTCTCCCGAGTGCTCCCCTCTAGTTCCGCTGTGCCGAAGTAATGGGGCAGAAACAGCGCTGTCCAGGACGGCTGATGGTGTGATCATTGTGGAACACCCCTTTTTGTTTCGTGGTCCATGGTGGTTATCTGTGGAGATCGCTTCGTATGGAGGCATCTAAAGAAACTCAATGTCCCAAGTAGTGTGTAAAACCCCCTCTACTACTGTGTCATCAGCCAACTGCTGGATGATCTTGCCCTTGGACTTTCCTGAAACCATCTTGGCTACAATGAGATTGTATTCCACTTGTGATAGATCCCTGTGGTTAGTGCAGTCATTTGGACAATGACAATGATGTCTGATGCTTCAGAACCTCAAGGCCTATCTGCTAGACAAATGAGTCAGACTTCACTCGATGACTCAAAGGAAATTATCAGAGGATGAATTAAATAACCTGATAGTGATGCAAAAGAGCAGAATTTGGATGTGGCCATGCCATTTCCTGGTCTTTACGCAAAACCGCCGGTCAATATTGCAGTGCGGCTCACAAAACGGCTCTGTCCTGGTGGGCATTTACCTGTAATATTTTTCAGGCATTTTCGTGTTGTGACTGATTGTTTAGCTTTTGTCATTAAGATTTTTTTTGGGTGAATGCCATTTGAAACATATCAACTTTTCTCTCTGAAGAAAATTATGTTTTGCTCCTTTTCCGTTCATGGTGGGTTCATTCCAGTGCATCGGTCATTGTTTGTGATTCAATGATTTGTAAAATAGCTTCCATATTATGTACTCTGATAAGCTGGATTTAATTCCTGTATATCAGGTTGTGAAAAACTTTCTTCATTGATACGAAAAAAGGAGTTTTATTGCATGTGGAAGTGGTATTTGAATGTGTCCTGAAAGATTATCTTTCCGCGTGGGTTTGCCGATTGGTTTTTAAGATAAGTGGCGGGCGAGTCATGGAGCGAATTGCTAATAAGCTGGGGTACAAGTCACTTGAGCTCAAGCTTTTTGAGGATGAATCAGAGTTTTTCCCTTTGAGAAACAAGCAACTCAGAATTACTAGATTTTGATGAAAGGTGGATTTATATTTCAATTTGCATATTTAGCGTGGGGGGGTGGGGGGATGAGGGGGGTGGGAGGAATGAAATGCGTACGATTAAAACAGATTCAGTAAATTTCAATGGACGTTTCCCCATCATGTCTTTGTGATTTTATTGGTCGTGCGATCTTCATGTCACGTGTATTTAACATTTAATGCTATGTGGGACATTCATAAAGTTCTTTGAACGAGATACAACAGACAAACAGGTGCGAACCTTTAATTTTTAGTGTGCCAAGTATGTATAATTGGTACGGTAAGAAAAATTCTCCATGTATAATTGATTGATTTATAGAGACCTCATGACTTCAATATGTGGCTCAAACCAAATTGCCACTTGCAACCAAATGGCCGCTTTGATCTGGACCACACAGTTTGTGTTTGTCATATAACCAGACTGTTTGTAATGATCACAACACTACAATGAGGAGGAAGAGGAAAGGAGGAGGAGAAGAGGAGTTTTATGTGTTTGTGTGAGTGCGTACACCTACCGTATATGTGTGTGTCGTAAACATTGGCATTTAGAAGGACACAGGAGGAGGCCATTTGGCCCATCATGCACGTGCTCAATCAACACCCTGTTGATGCAATCCATCAGTTTAAAGACCTCATTTTACGGATTGTGGAGGAGAATATTGGGGCAGGCACAGACATCAATAAATTAGGGTTTTTTTTACAAAATTAATAAACATTGGAGGCAATTTCCGTGTGAAGAATGAACAAAGACATTTAATGATAAATATTTACTTTTACATCACAATGTATTTACAAAAAGATAACATTTACTTTTTGAAGACACTCTCAGAGTCATCACAATCTCCACACACAAATACAATCACGTATCCATACCCAAGCAACCTCCCGACCAGTCCTTGCACTGCTCACCTACCCCTCTATCCTCGATGCATTCTCGGCACACCCATCTCATTCCAGTTCAAATCCATCTTGTGTTTCTGCTGCAACTACTTTACTAGGTAGACTGATTATTCCGTGCATAAACTACTCTGAGTGAGAGACCCCTGCCTTGCGGTTACTCTCGGACTGTGGCCCATGGTCCTGCCTTGTGGTCCCTGGTTGTTTTGGACTATTGTTGTGTACTGTATCTCATTCGTAGAAAAAAAAATTTGAAGCACCCCGCATTGTTTTCACAGTTTCTGAACTTGAGTTGGTTTCGTTTTAAAAAAGGTAAAGTTATGACTTTTGAATTGAAGTGACTGAGTGTTCTTGTTTTTGTATCTGTTGTCCAGTGACCAACAGGTTTTAAAAATATACCTTTACAGACCAGTTTGTATTTCAACGAAATACAATATTGTAAACCTGATCTAAGATTTCATCGTACTGATTAGCCATCATTTATGGGGTCGTGTACATATTGTACAAGTGAGAGTGAGGAGGGTGGAGTTGTAGTCAAATTGAGCAAAAGTGGAGTACCAGGGTGTTGTCGGAAGATGGGAGGCTGCAGGAGTAATGGAAAGTTTTGGGAAAGAGAGTAAAAAAAAATTCCACTCTTTCGAATGCGTCTGTAAATGAAGATGCCCCCTAAGACAATGTTTGATTGTTTCATAATCTAACACCACACTTTACTTAGTGTATTATCAACTTGGAGCATTAATGTTCTGACAAATTTTGTCGAGCTCTGCAGTGTTAAGTTCAGCCTTCGGATAGTCTTAAGGAATTTTGGTGTCTGAACACACCATTCTCAAACAAGCCCTGGCTGGTTCAGTTGACTTAACCGTTGTGCAGGTTGTATTCGTCACTGCGTAAGACTTTCTTGCACGCTGTCTAGACAGGAACTTGAGCAGCCAAACGGTTGTTTTCTTCATCTCGTGTGCCCTCGTGTCAGCAGTCCGTAACAACGCTCTGTTTCCATTAATCTAAACAGCTCAGCGTGACGTAAGAATTAATAACTATCCGCGACGTGTTCTGCAAGCAGTGACAAATGATGCAGCTAACCATAGGAGGAATTTGCTCTGTAATGGCATATTTTTTCAAAAGAATGCCTTGGGGTCTTTCAAACCCATAGCAATACGTGCAATTGAGACAGCTGGCTTTAGGTTGCCATCTGAAGGACGAACGTGCTCTTGGTTGCAGCTTCCCCCACTGGTAATCTCGTCTGAAAATTCTACCCAACTGCAGAGCAAAACCCAGACTGGGACAGCTTGATGGTGATACACTACAATTGAGCTACCCTGCTACCGACAGAAGGAATGTTGATTTTTGGGGCAATTGCATATGCACCCCGCAGTGTTCATCTCCTAAACCTGAGCCTTCTAACCGTTGCTGTTGTAAATGTTCATCAAAGTTTATGGATGATTTAATAACAGGGAAAATGCTGCGGTTTTGGCTGCACTTTGCTTCTCTTTACTGTCACGCACCGAGAGTGTGACTTGGTACCTCTTTTACTGTTCAAACATTTTCCTTGTACGTATTTGCAGTGATACCAATACGACAGAGGTAGTACATTTACTTTGAGTCAAACCGATTCCAAACAACTATAAACTGTTGGATCGGTGCTTCGCAGGCAGGGCATCTTTGAGTGCATCACAAAGTGTTCCATGTGTCAGATCACTGGCATGATACTGGGAATCTCGTCTGCTGAATGCTGGTGATCAATTTAAAAAAAATTTTAAAAAATCATATGGTGGTCTTCTACACGAAGAAGTAGGTAAGTTACTGCCGGCACCCTGAACAAATTGCCAATTCCTGCCCAAATCGCTTTCTGTTGGACCTGGCCAACCGGTTCGTGAAAGACTTGGAGCCTCATCTTTCCCGGCCAATCCACAAGGTGGTGCGGAAGTAATTGTCGCCGTTAAGAATTAGCAGGATTTGCAGAGTGACAGCACCGAACAAAGTGGCACGTGTTTAAACCTGTTGTGCAGCACGTACACCATGATCTCTCAAGACGCTCTATAAAGCAAAAAGCATGCTCTATTATTTTATTTATTTATTTTTTTCTCTTGACTTTTCTCAGAACAACAAACCTTGCCATTCACTGCTGGCTTTGTGTAACATTAATCGGTTAACCTCTCGTTCTGGGAACAAAGAAATGATTGTGAAAGAGCGGCGATTGTAAAATTCGCTGTACGAACGTGTTCACAGATTTGACATCTTGTGACCGCAGGTTATTTCAAAGAGGAACTTTGGATCGCAACTGAAGGCTGTGTCAAGTAACTACATTTTCCAGCCCCATCCCGTAAGCTTATTTCTTGAGTACTTTGCAGCTTGGACTGACGACTTAGCATCTTTCTGAAGGATGGCATACTCTTCATTGCAGCTCCTCCTGCTGGCAGAGCCGGATTAAGCTCGGGCTGGCCCTAAGGCAACATTTTGAAATTTCAGAGAATGGCCTGAAAAAATTTAAATTAGATCTCGGGCTCATGAAATGGACCCAGACAAAAGATGAACTGATTCAAGAACAAAATATTTATACAAAAAAAGACAAATATTTAATGTGAAAAGAATTTTTGGCCGAATTTTGGCTGGCCCTAAGGCACGTGCCTTGTCTGCCTAATGGTTAATCCAGCACTGCTTGCTGGTGCTGTACTAAATTGATAGTTTGGTAATCCAGAACTGCACAGATGATAGTAATGCTCTGAATGAAACATATTTGAACGTGATAATAATAATAATAATAATTAATAAAGCCCCGTGCTCTTACTGTACTATATTACAAAGAGTGTTGAGGCAGGAAAACATGTACAGATGTCCGGTAGGTTTAGTTCGGTGGTTGATTTTGCTCCCAGCCTCCCCCGGTGGATTGATTGGGTTAACCAGCTCAAATCATCAAATCATTCTCGAACCAATTCAAAAACAGCCACAGTAGTATGGCAAGATGCATCGTCATGCCAACAGACAACAAATGACCCTCACCATGGTGTCGCTTAA
>CM068963.1:78444744-78474744 GCA_035128595.1 Eptatretus atami | reverse complement strand
ACCTGGATATTTTCTTTCTCCTCTTCTTTTTTCTTCTTTTGTCTCTTCTTGTTTTTCACTTGTTTTTTGTCTTTTTTTCTTTTCTTATTTCTGCTTTTATTTGTATCTTTACCTTTTTCTGTACCTTGTCAGTAACGGTTTTTATTTTGGCACTGTGTACTCCTGGCAGCTTACTTAAGGCTTCTTTCACAGTTTCAAACAAAGCATTTTATTAACCTCCGCCATCTTCGAAGATGGATGGAGGTTACTGTTTTCACCCCTTTCTGTTTGTTTGTTTGTTTGTGAACAGTATTACGGAAAAACTCCTCGACGGATTTCGACGAAACTTGGTGGGGGGGGTTAGGTATGGTCCAAGGATCATGCCATTAAATTTTGGACTTGGTCCCCCCCCCCCTCAAAAAAAAAATAATTTAGAGAAAAAGAAATTTTTTTTTTGCATTTCTACATGTTTTGTGATTCCAACCCCCCACAAAAAAAAATAGAGAATTTTTTTTTTTGCCATTTCTACATGTTTTGAGGGATTTCCAACCCCCCCCCAAAAAAAATTTAAGAGAAAAATTTTTTTTTTTGCATTTCTACATGTTTTAAGTGATTTCCAACCCCCCCCAAAAAATTTGTTACCCCCCCCCCCCCAAAAATAGAGAAAAATGTTTTTTTTTTGCATTTCTACATATTTTCAGTGATTTCCAACCCCCCCAAATATTTTGTGATTCCACCGCCCCCCCCCCCAAAAAAGTTTGAGAAAAATTTTTTGTTTTTGCAATTTTACATGTTTTAAGTGATTTCCAACCCCCCCAAAAAAAATTGTTACCCCCCCCCCCCAAAAAAAAGAAAAAAAATTTTTTTTTTGCATTTCTACATGTTTTAAGTGATTTCCAACCCCCCCCCAAAAAGTTATAGAAAAAAAAAATTTGCCACTTTTTTTCAACAAAATTTCGATTTTTTTTTTTGCATTTACATGTTTTTAGTGATTTCCAACCCCCCCCCCCCCCCAAAAAAAAATGTTGGAGAAAAGAAGATAACTCTGTCAGCACTGTTGACATATTTAATGAATAAAGATATAAGGTTCACTTAGTGACCCAGCAGTATTGGCGGCGGAGGTTTTGCACTCTCCCGAGTGCTCCCCCTCTAGTTCCTGCTGTGACGAAGTAATTGGGGCAGAAACAGCGCTGTCCAGGACGGCTGATGGTGTGATCATTGTGGAACACCCCCTTTTTTGTTCGTGGTCCATGGTGGTTATCTGTGGAGATCGCTTCGTATGGAGGCATCTAAAGAAACTCAATGTCCCAAGTAGTGTGTAAAAACCCCCTCTACTACTGTGTCATCAAGCCAACTGCTGGATGATCTTGCCCTTGGACTTTCCTGAAACCGTCTTGGCTACAATGAGATCTGTATTTCACTTGTGATAGATCCCTGTGGTTAGTGCAGTCATTTGGACAATGACAATGATGTCTGATGCTTCAGACCTCAAGGCTATCTGCTTAGACGAAATGAGTCAGACTTCACTCGATGACTCAAAGGAAATTATCAGAGGATGAATTAATAACCTGATAGTGATGCAAAAGAGCAGGATTTGGATGTGGCCATGCCATTTCCTGGTCTTTACGCAAAACCGCCGGTCAATATTGCAGTCGGCGGCTCACAAACGGCTCTGTCCTGGTGGGCATTTACCTGTAATATTTTTCAGGCATTTCGTGTTGTGACTGATTGTTTAGCTTTTGTCCATTAAGATTTTTTTTGGGTGAATGCCATTTGAAACATATCAACTTTTCTCTCTGAAGAAAATTATGTTTGCTCCTTTTCCGTTCATGGTGGTTCATTCCAGTGCATCGGTCATTGTTTGTGATTCAATGATTTGTAAAATAGCTTCCATATTATGTACTCTGATAAGCTGGATTTAATTCCTGTATATCAGGTTTGGAAAAACTTTCTTCATTGATACGAAGAAAAGGAAGTTTTATTGCATGTGGAAGTGGTATTTGAATGTGTCCTGAAAGATTATCTTTCCGCGTGGGTTTGCCGATTGGTTTTAAGATAAGTGGCGGGCGAGTCATGGAGCGAATTGCTAATAAGCTTGGGGTACAAGTCACTTGAGCTCAAGCTTTTTGAGGATGAATCAGAGTTTTCCCTTTGAGAAACAAGCACTCAGAATTACTAGATTTGATGAAAGGTGGATTTATATTTCAATTTGCATATTTAGCTGGGGGGGTGGGGGGGATGAGGGGGGTGGGAGGAATGAAATGCAGTACGATTAAACAGATTCAGTAAATTTCAATGGACGTTTCCCCATCATGTCTTTGTGATTTTATTGGTCGTGCGATCTTCATGTCACGTGTATTTAACATTTAATGCTATGTGGGACATTCATAAAGTTCTTTGAACAAGATACAACAGACAAACAGGTGCGAACCTTTTAATTTTTTAGTGTGCCAGTATGTATAATTGGTACGGTAAGAAAAATTCTCCATGTATAATTGATTGATTTATAGAGACCTCATGACTTCAATATGGTGGCTCAAACCAAATTGCCACTTGCAACCAAATGGCCGCTTTGATCTGGACCAACAGTTTGTGTTTGTCATATAACCAGACTGTTTGTAATGATCACAACACTACAATGAGGAGGAAGAGGAAAGGAGGAGGAGAAGGAGGAGTTTTATGTGTTTGTGTGAGTGCGTACACCTACGTATATGTGTGTGTCGGTAACATTGGCATTTAGAAGGACACAGGAGGAGGCCATTTGGCCCATCATGCACGTGCTCAATCAACACCCTGTTGATGCAATCCATCAGTTTAAAGACCTCATTTTTACGGATTGTGGAGGAGAATATTGGGGCAGGCACAGACATCAATAAATTAGGGTTTTTTTTACAAAAATAATAAACATTGGAGGCAATTTCCGTGTGAAGAATGAACAAAGACATTTATGATAACATATTTACTTTTACATCACAATGTATTTACAAAAAGATAACATTTACTTTTTGAAGACACTCTCAAGAGACATCACAATCTCCACACACAAATACAATCACGTATCCATACCCAAGCAACCTCCCGACCAGTCCTTGCACTGCTCACCTACCCCCTCTATCCTCGATGCATTCTCGGCACACCCATCTCATTCCAGTTCAAATCCATCTTGTGTTTCTGCTGCCACTACTTTACTAGGTAGACTGATTATTCCGTGCATAAACTACTCTGAGTGAGAGACCCCTGCCTTGCGGTTACTCTCGGACTGTGGCCCATGGTCCTGCCTTGTGGTCCCTGGTTTGTTGGACTATTGTGTGTACTGTATCTCATTCGTAGAAAAAAAAATTTGAACACCCCGCATTGTTTCACAGTTTCTGAAACTTGAGTTTGGTTTCGTTTTAAAAAGGTAAAGTTATGACTTTTGAATGAAGTGACTGAGTGTTCTTGTTTTTGTATCTGTTGTACCAGTGACCACAGGTTTTAAAATATACCTTTACAGACCAGTTTGTATTTCAACGAAATACAATATGTAAACCTGATCTAAGATTTCATCGTACTGATTAGCCATCATTTATGGGGTCGTGTACATATTGTACAAGTGAGAGTGAGGAGGGTGGAGTTGTAGTCAAATTGAGCAAAAGTGGAGTACCAGGGTGTTGTCGGAAGATGGGGGGCTGCAGGAGTAATGGAAAGTTTTGGGAAAGAGAGTAAAAAAAATTCCACTCTTTCGAATGCGTCTGTAATATGAAGATGCCCCCTAAGACAATGTTTGATTGTTTCATAATCTAACACCACACTTTACTTAGTGTATTATCAACTTGGAGCATTAATGTTCTGATCAATTTTGTCAGAGCTCTGCAGTGTTAAGTTCAGCCTTCGGATAGTCTTAAGGAATTTTGGTGTCTGAACACACCATTCTCAACAAGCCCTGGCTGGTTCAGTTGACTTAACCGGTTGTGCAGGTTGTATTCGTCACTGCGTAAGACTTTCTTGCACCTGGTCTAGACAGGAACTTGAGCAGCCAAACGGTTGTTTTCTTCATCTCGTGTGCCCTCGTGTCAGCAGTCGTAACAACGCTCTGTTTCCATTAATCTAAACAGCTCAGCGTGACGTAAGAAATTAAATAACTATCCGCGACGTGTTCTGCAAGCAGTGACAATGATGCAGCTAACCCATAGGAGGACATTTGCTCTGTAATGGCATATTTTTCAAAAGATGCCTTGGGGTCTTTCAAACCCATAGCATATGTGCAATTGAGACAGCTGGCTTTAGGTTGCCATCTGAAGGACGACGTGCTCTTGGTTGCAGCTTCCCCCACTGGTATCTCGTCTGAAAATTCTACCCAACTGCAGAGCAAACCCAGACTGGGACAGCTTGATGGTGAATACACTACAATTGAGCTACCCTGCTACCGACAGAAGGAATGTTGAATTTTTGGGGCAAATTGCATATGCACCCGCAGTGTTCATCTCCTAAACCTGAGCCTTCTAACCGTTGATGCAACAAATGTTCATCAAAGTTTATGGATGATTTAATAACAGGGAAAATGCTGCGGTTTGGCTGCACTTTGCTTCTCTTTACTGTCACGCACCGAGAGTGTGACCTTGGTACCTCTTTTACTGTTCAAACATTTTCCTTGTACGTATTTGCAGTGATACCAATACGACAGAGGTAGTACATTTGACTTTGAGTCAAACCGATTCCCAAACCAACTATAAACTGTTGGATCGGTGCTTCGCAGGCAGGGCATCTTTGAGTGCATCACAAAGTGTTCCATGTGTCAGATCACTGGCATGATACTGGGAATCTCGTCTGCTGGAATTAGCTGGTGGACAATTTTAAAAAAATTTTTAAAAATCATATGGTGGTCTTCTACGAAGAAGTAGGTAAGTTACTGCCGGCACCCTGAACAAATTGCCAATTCCTGCCCAAATCGCTTTCTGTTGGACCTGGCCAAGCGGTTCGTGAAAGACTTGGAGCCTCATCTTTCCCGGCCAATCCCACAAGGTGGTGCGGAAGTAATTGTCGCCGTTAAGAATTAGCAGGATTTGCAGAGTGACAGCACCGAACAAAGTGGCACGTGTTTAAACCTGTTGTGCAGCACGTACACCATGATCTCTCAAGACGCTCTATAAAGCAAAAAGCATGCTCTATTTATTTTATTTATTTATTTTTTTCTCTTGACTTTTCTCAGAACAACAAACTCATTGCCATTCACTGCTGGCTTTGTGTAACATTAATCGGTTAACCTCTCGTTCTGGGAACAAAGAAATGATTGTGAAAGAGCGGCGATTGTAAAATTCGCTGGTACGACGTGTTCACAGAATTTGACATCTTGTGACCGCAAGGTTATTTCAATGAGGAACTTTGGATCGCAACTGAAGGCTGTGTCAAGTAACTACATTTTCCAGCCCCATCCCGTAAGCTTATTTCTTGAGTACTTGCACGTTGGACTGACGACTTAGCATCTTTCTGAAGGATGGCATACTCTTCATTGCAGCTCCTCCTGCTGGCAGAGCCGGATTAAGCCTCGGCTGGCCCTAAGGCACATTTTGAATTTTCAGAGAATGGCCTGAAAAATTTAAATTAGATCTCGGGCTCATGGAAATGGACCCCAGACAAAAGATGAACTGATTCAAGAACAAAATATTTAATACAAAAAAAGACAAATATTTAATGTGAAAAGAATTTTTGGCCCGAATTTTTGGCTGGCCCTAAGGCACGTGCCTTGTCTGCCTAATGGTTAATCCAGCACTGCCTGCTGGTGCTGTACTAAATTGATAGTTTGTAATCCAGAACTGCACAGATGATAGTATGCTCTGAATGAAACTATTTGAACGTGATAATAATAATAATAATAATTAATAAAGCCCCGTGCTTTACTGTACTATATTACAAAGAGTGTTGAGGCAGGAAACATGTACAGTATGTCCGGTAGGTTTAGTTCGGTGGTTGATTTTGCTCCCAGCCTCCCCCGGTGGATTGATTGGGTTGACCAGCTCAAATCATCAAATCATTCTCGAACCAATTCAAAACAGACACAGTAGTATGGCAAGATGCATCGTCATGCCAACAGACAACAATGACCCTCACCATGGTGTCGCTTTAAAGGTGGTGGCACAAAGTTGTGAAAAAGTCATGTTAAGATGGCTTCAAAAAGCTTGCGCTGCTTTGCATTATGCGGAGACATACGGGCACGCAGGTTGGGAGGGTCCATTTAAATTTTGGTTGTCCTGTCCCAGTACCTTTGGGAATATAGTGTGTCCCACCAGTACGCCATTAGGGATACGATGTCACAAGGATTGTTGTTGTTTTTTTAAACCAAGGGTGCTGTTTTTGTTTTCTGTAACTAAAAGGTCATGCAACATAACTTACAAGTGATTACCACGTCATTTTGCTGTCGTCCAATTTCATTTTAATTTGCCAGGCGTTCCACTGTAATTATGTTTTGCGTTTATAGTTTTCTTGACTTTTTCAATTTGAAACACGGTGTTCGTAAATTTTACAAGGTAGTGGTGAACCATATTGGTGGACTTGCAGGATAGCTCAGAGGGAGAATACTCTCGCTCTGAGCTGTTTCGTCTGGATTCGATGGAGTTATGCAGGAAGACTATCCATCAAAAAGTGTGCCATTCCCGCGGGTGGCGCGTTGATCTGGGGATCTGTCACAGCTGTAATTGCTGGTGGATCCCTTGTTGTCTTGTTGTCTTTTACAGAGCAGGCGAGTTATCACCAGGATCCTGGCCAGATTCCAAATCCCTCCCTCCATGTGTAGGCGCTCCACATCAGCGTCGCTGCCAGGCCCACCAGAAATGATGCAACCTGCAGTCACGTGCTGCATATGCTCAGAACGGAATTTTATATCAATTGGTCTGGTTGACTTTGAATGCTGTTTTCCTTCAATCACAGGCCAGACATGGTGTTCTTCGATCGTATGCAATACATAGCTGTAGTTAGCATCATTTGTTGGGGGCGCAGCTGTGCCACTGATGCAGTGGCCCTGTAGGTTATAGCAGGAATTTGGAATTTGTTCAGGGTGCCAGCAATAGCTCGCCTACTCTTCAGGAAGGACTTTGTGGGATCTTTAACGTCCACCAACTTATGTCGGCAGACGAGACACCCAGTGTAGCGTCCATCCGAGGGACGGCACATACTTTGATGAATTACCGTGCCTGTGAAACACCAGGATGGCAGTTCGTAGCTGGATCAGGATTTGAATCCAGACAAGACAGCTCCGAGGGGTGTGTTTACCCTTCGGCTATCAGAAGGAGTAACTTGCCAAGACATTCCTGGCTTCTGATGGGAAGAAAAAAAAAACCGACTCTTTACACCCAGTCAACACAGTCAGTTTGTGCAGTCGAAAGGAACCTCGATTGTATTACAGTTGGTGAATGTCATTTAGAAACAAGATGGTGAAGCTTGAGCAAATGGTTGCTACAACTGCAACTGCAACTGGTTCAATTTATTATAATTAATTCATCACATATTTTCCTGAGCCAGTATTCTTTGAGTGGCCTCACCCATAGTCATGTCCATCGGTGAGCACACATTCCTTCGTCATGTTTTTTTTACAAACAAGCTTATCTCACTCCAAGGCCAACTTATCCTCATGGAATCCTTACCTTGCTCTTTGCCCTGATTCCCTGCAGAGAGGGAGCGAAACAGATCTTTCTGTGAAAACAGGATGTCGATTGCTTCGTTTTTTTTTTACTTTTACCTTGTTAAACCTCATTCTTGAGTCGGGCACCAAATGCTTTTCTGAAAGATTGTTTAATTTTTCATTCATGTGTGTTTTTCTTACTGAATTTGCATATAAGCATGCTATAAGGTAATGATCATTGTGCACTAGCATCATTGTTGGCATCTTCTCAAGTCTAACTTCAGCATTTCACTGACCATGCCATGGCTGGCTGTCTTTTCGTTGTTCGGGTAAGTATGGAGGCATGAATTGAAAGACATACAATTTGGCGGATTTCTCAACCCTCAGTTGGATGTTCCAATTACCTCCTGACCTTGTCAGGCATTGTTCAGTTCTTTTGATTGCTCCACTATCGTCTTGAATGTCTCCAGGAAAACCATTGCAGAGATGGGACACTGCGATCCTCTCTCTGTCTCTGTCTCTGTCTCTGTCTCTGTCCTCTGTCTCTGTCTCTGTCTCTCTCTGTCTCTGTGTCTCTCTCTCTGTCCTCTGTCTCTCTCTGTCTCTGTGTCTCTCTCTCTCTGTTCTGTGTCTCTCTCTCTGTCTCTTGTCTCTCTCTCTGGCTCTGTCTCTCTCTTCCTGGCTCTGTCTCTCTCTCTCTCTCTCTCTCTCTCTCTCTCTCTCTCTCTCTTCTCTCTCTCTCTCTCTTCCTCTCTCTCTCTCTCTGTCTCTGTCTCTGTGTTCTCTCTCTGTCTCTGTGTGTCTCTCTCTGTCTCTGTGTGTCTCTCTCTGTCTCTGTGTGTCTCTCTCTGTCTCTGTGTCTCTCTCTGTCTCTGTCTCTTGTGTGTCTTCTCTCTTCCTCTCTCTCTCTCTCTCTCTCTTCCTCTCTCTCTCTCTCTCTCTCTTCTCTCTCTCTCTCTCTCTCTCTCTCTCTCTGTCTCTGTCCTCGTCTCTCTCTCTCTGCTCTCTCTCTCTCTCTCTCTCTCTCTCTCTCTCTCTCTCTCTCTCTCGTCTCTCTCTCTCATCTCTCCCGTTCTCTCTCTGTCTCTCTCTCTGTCCTCTCCTCTCTTCTCTCTCTCTTTCACGCTCTCTCTCATGTACTCTCTCTGCACCAAATAAAGTACCACAAGCTCGAGTTCAGTTTGATTGAAGTTCAATTCTATGTCACAAAAGCTTTTGCAATAGAAACGCCACTGTGGATTTTTGCCACGTAACTGCTGCCACATCATTGCCATGTTGGACCGGTTCCTAATTTGCAAGAGCACACACCCTTAGATGATTACTTTGTGACGGAGTAATATACAACAGCTGATTGAAGAAACTGCAAGGAAGGGAACAGTAATTGGTGAGTGTTGACAGTGGGAGATAAAAAAAAAAGAAACCTGCTGATGATACCCACATAATGGTGGATCCATTCGAGAGCTTTCCCCCTTTCCCACTCTTCTTACGCCTGGATCCTCCCAAACTCCTTGAATTTTTTTTTCCCTCCTGCTCTTCCCTATTATCTCTGCCTTTTCTCAATTGTATTTTTCTCAATTTATTATTCCCCCTTTACTTAGGTCATACTGCATATGAAGGGCCTATAAATGGTGGAAACAAACAAACAAACAAACAAACAAAAAGCATCTTACCAGATCATTGTTGTCTTCCTGTTTGAATCGTGTTGTCCTCATGCAAACCCTTCCTGAAGATTTGTGGTAACCTTGGAATTCCCAGTAAACAGGTGTCCTTGAAATCAAAAGGCTTTGTTCCAAATGTTTTGGATTGAGGTGCAACAATAAGTATTTGCTGTTACACAGTCCGCTGTTAAAAAGGCAGCTCCGAACCTATAACTGGCCTTTTGTTATTGTGGATGAATAGTTTCTAAACAAGTATTTGTATTCATTGTTCACTGATCAAATGGCTACATTTGTTGTCAAAAAATGAGTAGTTGTGCAGTTTCAGCAAATAGTTTTTATTAACCTCCGCCATCGAAGATCGGAGGTTACTGTTTTCACCCCTTTCTGTTGTTTGTTTGTTTGTTGTGTTTGTTTGTTTGTGAACAGTATTAACGGAAAACTCCTTGACGGATTTCGACGAAACTTGGTGGGGGGGTTAGGTATGGCCAAGGATCATGCCATTAAATTTTGGACTTGGTCCCCCCCCCCCCCCCAAAAAAAAAATTGTTAGAGAATTTTTTTTATTTTTTTTTTGCATTTCTACATGTTTTTAAGTGATTTCCAACCCCCCCCCCCCCAAAAAAATTGTTACCCCCCCCCCAAAAAAAAAATAGAGAATATTTTTTTTTTTGCATTTCTACATGTTTTAAGTGATTTCCAACCCCCCCCCCCCAAAAAAAATTGTTAGAGAAAATTTTTTTTTTTTGCTTTCTACATGTTTTAAGTGATTTCCAACCCCCCACCCCCCCCCCCCCCAAAAAAAAATTGTTAGAGAAAAAAAATTTTTTGCAACTTTTTTTTCAACAAAATTTCGATTTCTTTTTTTTAATTTCTACATGTTTAAGTGATTTCCAACCCCCCCCCCCCCCCCCCCAAAAAAAATTGTTAGAGAAAAAAAATTTTTGCAACTTTTTTCAACAAAAATTTCGATTTCTTTTTTTTGAATTTCTACAATTTTAATAGTGATTTCCAACCCCCCCCCAAAAAATGTTGGAGAAAAAAAAATTTTTGCAACTTTTTTTCAACAAAATTTCGATTTCTTTTTTTTTGAATTTCTACATGTTTTAAGTGATTCCAACCCCCCCCCCCCCCCCCAAAAAATTGTTAGAGAAAATTTTTTTTTTTTGCTTTCTACATGTTTTAAGTGATTTCCAACCCCCCACCCCCCCAAAAAAAAATTGTTAGAGAAAAAAAAATTTTTGCAACTTTTTTTCAACAAAATTTCGATTTCTTTTTTTTGAATTTCTACATGTTTTAAGTGATTCCAACCCCCCCCCCCCCCCCAAAAAAAAAATTGTTAGAGAAAAAAAAATTTTGCAACTTTTTTTTCAACAAAATTTCGATTTCTTTTTTTGAATTTCTTACATGTTTTAAGTGATTTCCAACCACCCCCCCCCCCCCCCAAAAAAAATGTTGGAGAAAAGAAACTATAACTATCAGCACTGTTGACGTCATATTTAATGAATAAGATATAAGTTCACTTGTAGTGACCCAGCTGTATTGGCGGCGGAGGTTTGCACTCTTACCGAGCTGTCCCCCTCTAGTTACATTCGGTCTGTTTTTGTGCTATCCATTAAAGCACACTTGTATATTTCCAATTATGGTTGTACTCTCCTTGGATTTTAGTTGCAAGTATGTTTAAAACACTTTAAATGCACAAATGATACTCGGTGTGAAGAAAGACAACAAACCACTCTGTTTATTCTCATTATCCTAGTTGTTTTAAAAAAGTCAGATGAAAGTCCGATTTCAAAAATGCCTCATTACTACATCTCTTATAATTCCCCCTTCCATCAACCACCACGCCTCCCACTTTTGCATATTTGTTGCACAGAAATCATTATTAGTAATCGTTGGTGAATTTTTCAGTAATCTCTGTTGAAAACAGCCATTCTCATTTATGATCCCCAGCTGGCTGTGAAATATCCATATCACGAAAATGTTTGTGGGTATCACCATCATTAGATGTGGAACAATCCGTGTCATTACGTATGTACTGTATTTCAGTTTAATCCATGATCTCCATCACCGCCCGAACAACGGTGACATTGGGAATGATCTATCATTAACTGGAATGCATATTATGATGACACGCCACATTTCACAAATAATCATGGACCAACAAACACTTAAGTGTGATGGCTATTTCACAGCCAGATGAGGACAACATTTTGTTGCGAAGTTGCATATTGGTGCATTTATTCGTAAAAGGATGTGAAGTGATGGATGCAATAATGACCAGATATAATGATAACGGTGGTATCCGATTGCGTATGTGTCGTCTAAGACTTGCGGGTCCTCATGTAACTGTGGAGTCCAGTCTTTGAGATCACTGTCTGGACATTTCTGGGGTTGGTGGAAAGGACGTGCTTGAGGTTTGCTTTTGACTTGCTGCCGCAGTTTCTGCCACTCCCTTAGGCACCCTTGATACTGTTGTCTCATTGACGACTATCCACTGCCTTGTGATGCGGTGCCATTTGAGCCGGTCCTGAACAACCCCTTCCCAGTCGTTCGCTTCTTTGTTGCAGGCTTTGAAAGAATGTGCATGCATTCATGTGCTTGCTACATGAAGGTGTGTACATCCTTAAAGTGCTTGCTGTGAGTACATTTGTCATGGGTGAATTCTCCATACATTAGTTGCTTCGGCTTGGGTTAATCCATTTTTTGGCAGACATGGCCAGTCCAGCAGAGCTAGTTCTTGATTCGTATGGCCTCAATGCCAGAATATTATTTTAAGTCATTTGTCTTGATACTGGTTACCCAACATGAGGTGAAGGTGATGCATGTAGAACAACTCAAGAGCAGCAATATAGTGATGGTAACATACCAACACATCAAGGACTCAGAATCATGGAGTAGTGTTAGCATTCCAACTGCTCTGTAGAGCTTTAAGTTTTGTGTGAAGGCGAGTGCCATGTCTCTTCCATATGTAGTCATGTAAGTGACTACAGTGGAGTTGGCATTATTAATTCTCGATGTTTATCTCCTCGGTGATGAAGGAATAATCATTTGCCAACATCGACGACAATAACGTATATTGACTCACATTAATGACAAGAAAAGTCACAATAACTTCCCCATCAACAGGTAGGTCGTCATGAAGTTGGCGTATGATGTTGACTATCTTGTCCATGCCTCCCAACTTGAAACGTAGCCCAAGTCCACCTGCGGATGGTATTGAATGCTTTCTTTTATAAAGTCGATGGACGCCGTGAGAGGTCTTCTTCTGCTGTTCACAATATTTTTCTGGAATCTCGGACATTTGGAAGCCATAATATGGTATGTGAAAGACCAAGTCTATGATTGCAGAAAGGAAGCAACTTGGTAACACGCTTGAAAGGACCTTTCCAGCAACAGACAGTGAAATTCTTCTATATTTGCCACAATCATTATTGGATCTGTTTCTCTTATATCTACTATTAAGTACCATGTTCGTATCCTTTAGCTTCTGTGAGACCTCACCTCATTCTTGTATCTTTTCAGAAAGTTATGTCTTCTAGTCTGTCAATGTTTTATAGCGGTAAGTAACCGATTTCACTTGGCTGTTCCCGGATGACCTGTGATAGCAGACGTTTGTCCATATATGGCTTTCAGTTCCCTGCAGAAAGGTTGACTGTGACCGTGGGCAAGTTCCTCTATGTTATCTGCCTTGCTATCGGACTCACGGTCGTTCATCAATCTGAGTTTGCATTGGATTCTGCACAGCTGAAAAAAGAAACCTCATTTGAAGCATCCTTGAGCAATGCAGAGTGGGCTCTTCACCTGTCTTCAAGGGGCTTGGTTATAATTTTTTGTTTGCCATTGATCTGATATTTATTTTTGGTCTCGGATGCTGTTTCGTAGACCTTGTCTCTGAGGTGGTTCCATTGCTGTATGATGTTAAGGTAGGTGTATTCTTGTTCTGTATCAGTCAAATTCAATGCTTTAGTGAGTTTGGT
Source organism: Eptatretus atami (assembly GCA_035128595.1). Taxonomy (NCBI): domain Eukaryota; kingdom Metazoa; phylum Chordata; class Myxini; order Myxiniformes; family Myxinidae; genus Eptatretus; species Eptatretus atami. Next base: position 78,461,536 of record CM068963.1, on the reverse strand, counting down.
TATAACAATTCCCTTCATCTCGAGATTCCTGAAATGAGAGGCTATTTTAAGTCTAACAACCGATTTGATCACAGATTTTATATGCTCTCGTTAGATTGACAGGATTCGCGTTGCACGTACAAGTCTGAGATCTCTCTGCCCAGCACTCTGCTTCTCACACTGCCCATGTTGTCCAATTGATTAGGAGCCATTTATTTGAGGGGGGAGCTGTCATGTGGCTATGTATTTTTTATTTTTTTTTGACAATAAGTTGTTTGCAATCACCAACCAGTGTTCAACACTTTTTTGAGAACAGTAGCTCACCAGTGGAGCTATTTCTGACTTGATGGTCAATGACGCCTTTCCAGGCATTGTGATCCCAACATATTCTCCCATTAACAATGCTGAGAATGATCAGATTATCTGCTTTGAGCTGTAACGGGTAATTAATTAATTAATTATTTAATTTTTTATGTTCCTTCATTGCTCTTTTGGTGCTTGGTCCAACCAGAAGATTTATCCACTACCTGGTTCTGTTAGGCCTCTTCAGCAATGCGGGTTCTGCTTAGGGCAGTCATATCAATATTATACCTATGCTATGACAGCTGTGCGTCACTCTTGTTGGTCAGTTTCCTGATAGCTGTGAGAGAGCATACATTCCAAGTGGCCATCATCGTCCTATACAATCTGTTCAGGTTGTTCCATGTTTTTTTTGTTGTTGTCGTTTTTGACCTCCAGCTGCATGCAGTAAGCTGGTCAACATAAGTAAAAGCTGGCTTTCTTTGAGTCCCTTTTTCTTCAAACAATCCTCGTTTGTGGCTAGTTGTGCTATCCCTTCATAGGCCAGCTATGTTGTCCACAGAGCTACCCGTTCTTGATGCTGCTCTTGAGTCGTCTTGTGACCAACCACGCTCTGTGGACCACCTGCCTGAAGGTTTGGGTAAAATAGCTTCTAGCATGGCCACACCTGGCCTATCACAGTACTTGGCCTCGTCCCACACTACTTGTATGACAACCCGTTTAAAGTGTGCAACCTTTGTACAGCACATCTCGCATATTCTCGACCTTTTTCACCATATCCAGTAGTATGGAGAGAGATCAGATGTAATAATTGAGTTCTGAAAACTTGACTTTTGTTTCGCTTGATTTGTGTATTGAGGGGTTTGAGGTGTGTGGAAAGGATAATATGAATTACATGTGAGTCTTTCTCTGCCGATCATATGAAGGATGTTATAAAGGAAACAGAACCTGTGGTTCTTCTCTTTTTTTTCTTCCTTTTTTTTTTGTTAATAACACGTTTCGTGCTGTGGTGTTGTAAAATTGGACTGCAGCCAATGGCCAACTGCAGAATTTGCAATCTGGAACCTACTTTCTATAGCTAATGGTTATTGTTGAAACTTAATTGCAATTTCAGTAACTTCAAAGCTTTTATAGTTTTTTTTTTTTCTTTCTTTTCTTGGAGGCTTTTTCAAGCCACTTTGATGCAAAACTCTGCAACACGCCCATGCACATTGAATGCATCTTCGGCCAACTGGGTTATCAGGCTAATGGCAACCGTTTTGAGTGATTAACTGTAATCAGGATGTGAAACAAGTTTAACAGCACTGCACTATATGCAAGTTGCTTTTACCTGAGATTGAAAACTGGATTTGCTTGATCTTTCTCTTTCTCTTTCTCTTTCTCTTTCTCTTTCTTTTCTTTCTCTTTCTCTTTCTCTTCCCTCTCCTCTCCTTCTCTTCTCTCTCCCTCTCTCTCTCCACTCCTCCACTCTCTCCCTCTCTCCTCTCTTCTCCTCTCCTCTCTCTCCTCTCTTCCTCTCTTCTCCTCTCTCTCCTCTCTTCTCCTCCTCTCCTCTCTCTCCTCTCCTCCTCTCCTCTCTCTCTCCTCTCCCTCTCTCTCTTCTCTCTCTCTCCTCTCTCTCCTCTCTGTATTCTCTCTCTCTCTCGCCTCTTCTCCTCTCTCTCTCGCCTCTCTCTTTCTCTCTTCTCTCTCTCTCTCTCTCTCTCTCTCTCTCTCCTCTCTCTCTCCTCTCTCTCTCTCTCCCTCTCTCTCCCTCTCTCTCGCCCTCTCTCTCGCCTATCTCGCCTCTCTCCCTCTCTCCCCTCTCTCCCCTCTCTCTCCTCTCTCTCTCTCCTCTCTCTATCCTTCTCCTCTCTCTCCTCTCTCTCCTCTCTCTCCTCTCTCTCCTCTCTCTCCACTCTCTCCACTTCTCCACCTCTCTCTCCACTCCCCTTCCACTCTCTCCACCTCTCTCACTCTCTCCACTCTCTCCTCTCTCTCCTCTCTCTCCTCTCTCTCCTCTCTCTCCTCTCTCTCCTCCTTCTCTCCTCTCTCTCCTACTCTCTCCTACTCTCTCCTACTCTCTCCTACTCTCTCCTACCTCTCTCTCTCTCCCCTCTCTCTCCTCTCTCTCTCTCTCTCCTCTCTCTCCTCTCTCTCCATCTCTCCTCCTCTCTCTTCCTCTCTCTCCTCCTCTCTCTCTCTCTCACTCACTCTCTCCTCTCTCTCTCTCTCTCTCCTCTCCTCTCTCTATTCTCTCTCTCTCTCTCTCGCCTCTCTCTCGCCTATCTCGCCTCTATCTCGCCTATCTGCCTCCCTCTCTCTCTCCTTCTCTTCCTCTCTCTCCTCTCTCTCTCCTCTCTCTCTCCTCTCCTCTCTCTTCTTCTCTGTTCTCTCTCTCTCTCTCGCTCTCTCTCTCGCCTATCTCGCCTCTCTCTCCCCTCTCTCTCCCCTCTCTCTCCTCTCTCTCTCTCTTCTCTCCTCTCTCTCCTCTCTCTCCTCTCTCTCCTCTCTCTCCACTCTCTCCACTCTCTCCACTCTCTCCACTCTCTCCACTCTCTCCACTCTCTCCTCTCCCTCCTCTCTCTCCTCTCTCTTCCTCTCTTCTCCTCTCCTTCCTCTCTCTCCTCTTCTCTCCTACTCCTCCTCTCTCTCCTACTCTCTCCTACTCTCTCTCTCTCTCCTCTCTCTCCTCTCTCTCCTCTCTTCTCCTCTCTCTCCTCTCTCTCTCCTCTCTCTCCTCTCTCTCCTCTCTCTCTCTCTCTCTCTCTCTCTCTCTCTCTCTCTCTCTCTCTCTCTCCTCTCTCTCTCCTCTCTCCTCTCTCTCTCTCTCAGTATGGCTGACAGGGAGAGGTGACATTCCTATGTGTAGCGGAGATGAAGATGAGTACAAGTATCTGCAACTACAGTGCTCTTTATTGTGGTAAAGTGCGCTGTTTTTAGCAGATAATATAGTGGCAGTAGCAGGTTGTTTTGTTTCTCACAGTTTAGTTATCATGTTGCAATATTGGGAAATCTCTTACCGTTATGCTTAACTCTGCTTGCATAATTCATTATCAGTATCGGTTATGTAAGAATCCCGAAAAAAATCAGCCTGGTCAACGGATTGTCGAGCACAGGTTTTAGGCTTGATTATGAGCAGTGAGCACCAATAAATTGCTATCAATATATCATTGTGCACACACACATTGCATGCTATCATTTCAAGATTGTTTTTATGTCTGCAGACACTTTTTATTTGCCAAGATGGTGTAATTTATAGCAGTCTCCAATTTACAGAGATGTCTTTATCCTGTTTCTTTTATATTTAAAGTCAGGCTAAGAGTTCTTTTGACGTCATGAGTGTTCTTTGTGTCGAGATGTCACACAATCGGCATCTTTCCAAAATAGATCACACACACGTGCCTATTCATAACGTCTTAATCACATTCATTGTCCCAGAATGAGGATGGCTTGAGGACTGTCCCTCATTCTTCCATGACTCATGGATATGCGGGACTTTGGTTCCATCTCGGCGCGGTTCTTGTACTGAGAAGCTCCGTGCTGTCATTGCCTTTTTAATAAGAATCGAGCTGTTATTAAAGATTATGTTTAGATGATTTCATGGGAGTAAATTGACTTTCTTTTTTTTAGTAACTTTTGATCTTTGAAGTTTCTAATCGGCTGCGTTCACATCAGCAAGTCCCTATTTAAGTATTGCGAAACAAAATACATTCCTACACACATTTGCACCCAATACTCGAAAAATTCCAATTGGGATATTGATGACCATGAATCTGTAAATAGTTAAATAACAGTCATTAAATCGGAATGTCTCTGGTCACTGTATGTGTGCATGTAATAAGTGTTTTCTGGAAATCTATCATCATCTTGACGTATCCCAATGCAATCCGGGTTTAGTCATGAAAACGATTGTCTGTGTAGTAGTTGTGCTGTGCTCAACGAGGCTGGCACACACAACTGTAAAACACGTCCTTTCAATCTGCCAGGATATGTATCTGTATAGACAGTGCAACGATGTTGGTCTTTGTCATTTAGGAATAATGGCCGGCTTTCTTTATATTCCTGCTGTTCAACGTATGCATTGATGCATTCTTTTGTAAAACCAAGAGCAATCGATGGACTTTTTTTGAGGGAGCATTCAAATTTGCACTCGTGGGTTAAGCTTGTAATTTTTCATGCGTCTGGTCTCTCGCAGATGGAGACTTCTACGCAGGAACGACAGATAACTTCCTTGGCACCAGCTCAATAATCTCACGGAGCTTCGGCTCGAGACGGTTCTTGAAGTCCGAGTACTTTGTTACGTGGCTGAATGGTAAGATAGTTCCACTTTCTTTCTGACATCAACACAGCCTCCCATCGCTTGACATGAAACACCTTGATTGCACCTTTCTATCTTGAGTTTCCGAAGGATACTGTTGGCGGATACTGTTTTGTTCAAAGCTGTAAGCATCCTCTGATATAAAGTTTCACCTTTTTTCAATTTTTATCTTTCGCTTTGATTTTTTTTTGTTGTTGTTATTGTTGTTTGTTTGTTTTTTGGCACCCTTTGTGTGGCCTTGTTCGGTCAATATTTTGGGCTGATGCGAAGTTGTGCAAATGAGCTTATCTTATTCTGTAATCTACGATACCTTTGGACCACCATGAGCGATGGAGGCTTATTTACGGCCAGTACCCTTTCACATTGATGCAAGTTGAATATCAAACCCCACTTACATAACGACCCGGCACGACCGTGTGTGTTGGTGTGTGGGGGGAGTAGGAGGTTTTATAAGAGACGCCTTTGTGTCTCAATCCGAACTTAACACAGAGCACTCTTTTTCCCTCTTAACAGAGCCCAACTTTGTGAGTGCAGCCTTCATCGAGGAGAGCTACGAGTCTCCCATCGGGGACGATGACAAGATATACTTCTTCTTTACAGAAGTGGCAAAAGAGTTTACGTATTTCAACAAGGTGGTTGTGTCCAGAATTGCTCGCGTATGCAAGGCGAGTTTCGTGCAGCATTATGCATACATCTCCTTGCTTCCAGCATACAGTATTTTACCCCACGCGCTTGAAGCGAAAAACGGGGTTAAGCAATTGGTTCTTGTCTGTCTTGTCTGTAAATGTCATTTTATGATCACGGAAACTTTTTGTTTTCGTTTTTAAAATTCAATGTTACATTTTGAACACGAATCGGACCATGAATCGGAAAACAAACCTGCAGTTTTACATACTTTGGCTCTGAATTCGTCCTGATTGCACATGGCCAGAGAGGAGTGAGCTAATATTGTTTTTTACTCTGCTGCCTCCCTGGCAATCAAACAAAATTGAAAATCATTCCAAACAGGAAACTTATTGTTTTTAAGGACGTCATAAAGGACAAACAGGCACGAATAACTAATGTCACGTGTTTAGATAGGGTGATGTATTGACACTTCATCAACAGCAGTAAAATGGTGGTAAATTCCAGAATATATATTTTTTAATATGACTTTTACAATCTTTATTTTATCTATCTATAATTCCAGCAATCTCTGTGTGTCTGTGTGTGTGTGTGTCTGTGTGTGTGTCTGTGTGTCTGTGACCGCTGTTTCTCGACAACCACTGGTCCGATATCATTGAAACTTGCCAGGTATATTGCTGGGGACCTGAGTATGTGCCTTTTCAAGGTTTGATATTAATCGAACAAGCGGTTCCCAAGTTACGGCCATTTATTTGCCAACCAATGACAGGACACGGTGCTATGACGTCACGATTGACGTCACAATTCTTCTTCTTCTTTTTTTTCTTTTTTTTTACACGTACGGCCACGCATGTACGGGCCCGCACTAGTTTAAATTGAATTGTATACAGTACTACTTGAACACAGGAAAACACAAATCGTCTTCTTATCACTTCCAAAACCTTTCCATTTCGGGTAGGTACTTGGACATGTTAAATAGGGTGGTGTATAAAGGTGAAGTATAAGACTGCTTCAGTAGCGCTAAACTTCTAGAAAAATTTTTTTTAATGATCTTTAATGTCATTATTTTATTTAAATTGAAGTATATACTTGAACACTGCGTGGGGTAACGTGTTATATCAACTTTCTGGATCCGACAGTCGCGACGTCTTCGCTACACAGAGCTACCTGAAGATGAGTACAAGTATTGCAGACATTACACAAAATAAATATCCTCAAAATTAGCATACATATTAGTAACTAGAACGGCACTCGGTGCAATGCGTACCTCTGCCAGGTGTCCCACGGATAGGCTGGATCTGCATCCGGACCTTATCCGAAATCTAATCAGCTTGTTCTTGTCACCTAATCAACTCATCCACAAGGTTTTGTCATAATCTGTCCACAGTGTTTTGAGGTATTGTGCTACGTATCGTCTTTGGCGCCATCTCACAATAGTGAAGAACTCCTTTAAAAACCCTCATATCCGGATTTTAACCAAAATCTAATCACTTCATCCTTGTCACACCCGTAACCTGTTCACCAAGCTTCGTCCAAATCCGTCCATAACTTTTTGAGGTATCCTGCTCACAGACAGACAACGAGCGGTGAAAACTTAACCTCCATTCAACTTTTGTGGCAGAGTTAACAATCATTGACAAAATTAGATTGTTCATTCGTGTTGTTGTTTTGTTGTTTTAGGAAGATGCTGGCGGTAAACGCATTTTACAAAATCGTTGGACCACCTTCTTGAAGGCTCAGCTTGTATGCGCTGACCAAGATGGTTCGCCCTTTAGCGTTCTGCGTGGAACATTCGTGCTGCAGCCCAATGGCCCGAAAGCCTGGAAGGAGACCGTATTCTACGGTGTCTTTTCAAAGCAATGGTGTGTTGTATGGTCATCTTTGACTTGCCCAGTTCACTGAGCTTGAGAAAAGCAGAGGAAGATGTCAATGGCTTTCTGAATATCATCAAGAGTTAACTTTTATTTATATACCTGGCAGGTAATGTGATCTTGTTATTCTGTTACAGGAGTCAGGATGGACACTCGGCTGTGTGCCATTATGACATCGAGGAGATAAACCGGATATTTGATGGGAATTACAAGCAACAGACCGACGAAAAACAGAAATGTAATGAGTACGGTGGGCAGTTACCCTCTCCACGTCCAGGACAGGTACTTGAATCATGAGTGCATTTTGAAATGAGGATGTTGACGGCCTTTACGTCCCTATACCTCCCTGATATTGCAATGGGAGATTTTGTTTGGGATCATTTTGATTTCCTCCATCTCCTCCACTCCCCACTTACACTGTGGTTTGAGTGGAAGCTCTACAGTCACCAAATGCACAGCACCGCTGATGGATGTTTATGTATTCCAGGAAGTAAATGGATCATTGAACTCTTTCCATTAAACTGCGATATGCTGATTGTTTTCCGCTTTTGTTTCCACATGACAGCCTATTATGTTTCTATTTCCATTCTCCCCCTAATTCAGCTTCACGACACGTATCATTCTAAATTTGTTATTAACCTTCATGAGCATATTTGTTTTGTGTCGTTTATTTATTTGATTGCCCTACCACTCATATCTTAGGCGGAATAGATTGTGACATGTGCTCACTTGCGTACACGACGCTTGTTTTCACAAATGCTGTCATCGATGCTTGCTGGTGTTTCTCCTTTGCCTTGGTGTTCCTTCTTAATCACTAGTGCATCACAAATGAGCAGAGGAACAAGAAATACAACAGCTCCACGGACCTGCCTGATCAGACACTCTCCTTTGTGCGGGATTGTCCTCTTATGGACCAAGTGGTGAGACAGCCCACCAGGATGCCTCTGCTCATCAAGTCTCATGTGAACTACACAACCATCGCCGTCGCACGTGTTCATGCGTCCAATGAAATTGTCGACGTGTTGTTCTTGGGAACGGGTATGACTTGAGCACAACTTTAATTGTTGATTTCATCCTGCTCTATTGATAGCCATTCTTCATTCAACTCTCATTTTCTATGTATATGTGCACTTTAAGTTAATTTTGTACTTTTTTGTGAGTGGGTAGGTTCTGTTGGGGGTGGGTGGGGGGTGTCTATTCTTACATATATAATGATATGAGCAGGTTTCTACAAAGATTTATGTACAAAAGTTCTATCGTTCCTGTACATAGATGTAAATGAATGCGTATTGTGACAGTTCACATGATTGGAGATGCAAACAAAGTTGTATTTGAGATACTGTGGCACTGGTATGGTGTGCAGTGATTTTCACTGGAAGCCCTAATTATCAGGATTGATTTGACATTCATCTTCTGCCTGAGATGTCGAGACTTTAAATAGCTGCCTTGTTGACTTTAGCTCCTCTGCACAGATTTACTTTGCAAACCCCATATGTTGTGGCTGCTTTTTTGGCACCCTGTCCTGCTTTGCTTAAGGAGTGGCATAAAGCTTAGATGGCATTATTTTCTCTCGGTGACTGCCGTTTAATCAAGAAATCGCCCACTGCTCAAAATAAACAAAACGATGCCGTATGAATTGGAGATGTTTTTTTGCTGCAGTTCTCGTGAAGAGCAAAATCTCTGGTTAATTACATCACTCGAAACAAGAGTTTGGATCTTGCACTTTCAAGGAAAGTCATTTTAAAAATGTAAATGCAGGGAAGGACCATTTGTCTTATCACGTCCATGTCTCGCATGCCTTGTCCAATTGTTTTGTTCATGCACGGTGTGCACACAAAAATGTAAACGTAGGAGGACACGCATGTGCACACGCACACCTCTTGTTTTTTTTTTTCATTTCTCTTGCTCACAATTCTAACACATACACACACACACACACACACACACACACACACACACACACACACACTGGAATAGTAATACATGTGTAAAAACAGCCACCTGTCTGTACTTTGAGGAAAATGAGCAGGTGCAAAAAAGGGACGGACTTTGTTTGAGGGGCTGGTTGAGGTGGGGGTGTTTTAATATTCCAATCACGATGTGGAATGTTTCATTCTAACTCTCACACCATTATTCATGATGCACCACAGCCTGTATTACTTGGCAGTGATTCTGCCTGGAATCTGTGTTTGATATTTAATTGATCTTTGTGCTTCTGTTTCTTCGGGAGTATGTTTTGGCATTCTAGTCTAATTACCCCTGCCACCGAAGGTGGATGGAGCTTGTGTTTTCACACCTGTCTGTTTGTCTGTTTGTCCGTTCATCTGTGAGCAGGATATCTCAAAAAGTTATCGATGGATTCGGACGAAATTTTGCTGGACAGGTTGGGTATGTAATGAGAACAAATTGCTTAGATTTTTGGTGAAGATCCAAATCTGGATTCAGATACTAGAATTTTTTTTTTTAAGTGATTCTTCACCGTTGAGAGATGCAAGCCTGGTGCTGGCTTCGTGGTTAGGATGGCTGGCTTAGGATCTTAGAGTGGGGTGGGGTTGACACCAGGTGGGGTTGAATTAGCCTGTCATCCTTCTGAGGTCGGTGTTGAGTACCAGTGTACTGGTGGAGGGGCACAGCATCAGCGGCACAGCCACGCTTCCAAGAAATGATAGCTAACCTGCAGCCAAACTGCCCATACGCAAGAGCAGAACCATTGAGAGATAGGGCCAAAGTTATATAGCATGATATCTCAACAAGTTGTGGACGGATTCGGATGAAACTTGGTGGACAGGTTGCGTGGCTACCAAGGACGAATTTATTCAATGTTGGTGAACATCAGGATTTGGATATGAGAATTTTTATTTCTTATTTTAAACTGATTCGTCACCGTTGAGAGATGGCACCAAAAACTACACATATAGCCCAATATTTTGATATTTCAAAAAGTTGTTGATGGATCATGACAGAATTTGGTGGACAGATTGGATAGGTGACAAGAACAAGCCAATTCGATTTTGGTTAAGGTCCAGATGCAGATCTGGCCTATCAGTGGGATACAGAGTGTAAACTGTTCGGTCTGGCGGAGGTATGCATTGTACCGAGTGCCGTTCTAATTTGGTGCGTCTTTGTTGTCACTATTAGCAAATAAATGAATGTATGATTGTATTTGGCACGGTTCTGTTGACAAAAAGGCCTCACCAATGCGATTTCAAAAGGGTGGCATTCAGGTATTTAGCATCTATTGTTTCTGGCTTCTTACTGGCAAAGAGATTAAAGCTGTCATTTTGATAGACAGCATCGAAACTCGTGGATTCTCCCTCTCGCTCTCGCTCTCTGTCGTACTCGCTCTCTGTCGTACTCTTCCAAAAGGCAGGCTCAGTGATGCCAAATCAGCCCAATGGCTAAGGATTACACCGAGTGGTTTTCCTTTGCCTTTCCAGCGGCAATCAAGGCAAGAATGTTGTACTTTGTCCAGAGGGCCAACAATAACTTACTTGATCATCACAAAATACATCATGGGATCTTTAATATCCATCAACTAATGCTAACAGATGGGGAATCCAGATTTTGTGTCCATCCAATGGATGGTGCACTTTGTGATACAACACCCTGCCTATGAACTATGAAACACTACTTCGACAGTTTGTAGTCCGATCTGTTATGGAATCGTAGCTAGACAGCTTTTTCTTTTTGTTTCTTTTTTTTGTATACATAGTCGAGACTCACAGACGAGCTAGCACACTGAATGGATCAGGACGTAACAGACAAGAACAGGACGCAAAACACACATGCATGGAGAAAGAAACTCCAAGGAGGAAAAACTGGAAAATTAGGAGGGATTTGGGTGGGGTTAACGAGGATACAAAAAAAAAAGATCATGGTTTTGGATTGCGGACGATCTGAGATGGTTGTGTACAGCTGTCTTGAAGACCTGGATGGAAGGAATGAGATTGGAGAGGATGTGGAAGTTGATTCCATCGGTGGGGGAAAAAAAGAGGAACAAATAAGTGGAGGTGAGCAGTGATCCTGAATTTGCGTTTTACCAGAACAGGGTTGATGGTGGACCGTGTGAGCCCTGCAGAAACCTGTGGGGGGGACAAAGCATTGCAAGAACAGAGGGTGCAAGGCCAGAAAGGAGGCAGTATAAGACAGAGAGAGCACCAACCTGTCTGCGAAGGTGAAGTGATAAGCCCACAGACTCAGCTTCAGCGTGGGAAATTCCAATGTTCTTGAAGGCCTTGGTTTCCACAGCATCGAGCTGAGCAAGATGTGAGGCAGAGGAGTCAACCCAGAGGGGAGAGCAAAACTCCATCAAGCTGCGGATGAAGGCCTTGGAGATGGATATGAGTTCAGGAGTGCCAAGGAAGGGCTTTGGACGATGGAGGATGATGCCCAGTCGGAAGCTAGCTTTGGAGGCCAACGTTGAAATGTTGTTTGTCTAAGAACGATTGTGGCTGATAGGAAGACCCAAAAACTTGAATGGAAGGACTTCTTCAAGAGGATTGTTGAGGAAGTAGATGGGGACAGAGGGGGGGTTGCCAGATGGTCCTTTCAGAGAGAGATAGTGCCTGTGTGAGATTTGTCAGGGTTGAAAGACATATTTCAAATGTTTGACCATCTTGTGATTTTTTTTCTTTCAAAGTCTGAAGAGAGGGAACAGGCTGCAGCCTGTTTGAAGGATGAGGGATGTCATGGCAGAGGGTGGAGTCATCAGCAAATAGACAGAGGATTTTTCAGAGAGATCATTGATGAAGATCAGGAATCGGACTGGGCCCAGAACACTGTCTTGGGGCATACCAGCCTTTAAAGTGAGAGGAGATGAAAGGATTCCGTTGAGTGCCACATGTTGGCCAGGAGAGTAGAGGAAGTCAGTAAGCCAAATGTGGAGTTGGCCTTGGAAGCCATTGGCAGAGAGTTTGGAGAGTAAGACAGGATGCCAGACTGTATCAAAAGCACGAGATATGTCCAGAGAGATGGCCCTGGTCCCATGTCTGACAATGAGGGCCTCCATCCATTGTTGGGTGAGTAGAAGCAGCATTTCTAAGGTGGAGTGACCTGGTTTGAAACCAAATTAGTGATTTGAAATGAGGTTGTCAGAGAAAAGGAAGTTTTTTATTTTAACTTGATGATGGATTCTGTGACTTGCTGATGATTGTAAGTAAGCTGATAGGTTTGTAGTTGAGGGGATCAGTTTTTGCACCTTTTTCTGGGGTGCAGTGTTGTTGGAGGATTTCCAAGTAGATGGAACATGACCTCGCAGAAATGGCAGGGTGAAAAGTGCAGAGAGAGGATGGAAAGACCAGCAGAGCAGGTTTGTAGGACACATGAGCCATCCGTTTCAGTAGCAGAGTCAACGTCAAGGGTCGAAAGAACCTTCTCCACATTCTCAGGTGCTAAAGACAGAGTCGAGGAGCAGTTGGGTGCAATAGGGAATGAGGGGTTGGCCACACAAGATGTGGAAGGAAACAGAATTGAGGCATTCAGCCTTCTCACAAGTGGTTATAAAGTTACAATGTAATGTCCTCAGCGTTGATTGGTTGAGAGAAAGAAAGGACAGGATTACCTGATTGATGGAACCATAGAGCATCATGAATAATGATTAGGCGGAGATGAATCACCAAAGTACCGGTGGTAACGTAATGCTAATTAGCTGAGGGCTAGTTGAGGGGGGGAGGGAGTGGTGGTTTCCATGATGACTCAACTGGTTGTGGTAGAGTTCTCACACAACTGACTGTGGTAGAGCCATCGGATTAAAAAGATATAAAGTTCGGACAAATTATTGATGTCTACAAAGAATGGGATTGGTTGACCTGATTGAATGTGGCCTCCATTGCACAAAGGTGAGCTAAACTGTGTCCTCTACTCAGGATTTTAAACCCGCCGATACGATATTGCTCTGCACACTGAGGCTTATTCAGTAAAATGGTAACCAATTGCAGAGGCACAGGGAAACGTCGTTCTGTGTACATTCTTACAAGCCTGAGTTGGTTGTCTCTGTAAGGTTGACTGACCCCGTCTGATCCCCAAAGGGACGGGTTGTTCAATACAATCCTTCAATCTCAAAGATGTGCAGCCCACATACCCAGCACCACACTGGCACTGAAATTCATCAATAATCTTACTTTTATGAGAGGTGGGCAGAACATCTTTTTGGACTGATGGAAACAACCGACGGTTTGTGAAAATCACTCGTGGTTGAACAGCAGAGTAAAAATTGGACACTGTCTGTTTGATCTGGTTTTCAAACTGTTGAAACACTTTGCTTTTCCAAGGTAGACGTAGGTATACGGGACATTTATCAGGTCCTATTATACTAATTATAGGATTCTTTGGTAGGTTCAGGAATTTGTATATATATATATATGATCTGTTCAGGATACCCATTATCAAGAAGAATAGTCTTGATGGTCTCAATTTCAGCATGGAGTTTATCTGTGGAGCAGATCTTTCTTGCTCTATTGACCAAGATACCAATCAATCCAATCTTGTATCTGGAGGAACTGTAAGAGTCCCACCAAGTATACTGTCCGGTAAAAGTAGACTTATTTCGATTTCTCAACTAAGACGTCCAAGAAGGGAAGTACTCCAGAGCGTTCCATCTCTAAGGTGAACTCTCGGGATGGATGGGGAGAGTTAGGGAATGCCGAGAAGACTTTACATGCCGAGGTTGACTCAAAGACAGCAAAGATGCCATCCACGTACCAATAATAGATGGAAGGGGGTTGAAATCCAGGATGTGGATCTGCAAAGGCATGTTTTTCACCGTGACCTACAAAGATGCTTGCCACGACGGGGCCTCGAGGGGAACCCATTGCTACACCATCAATCTGAATATACATTGAATCATTGAAACTGAACTCGACAGAACGGGTCACCATATTCATTAATTCAACGAAGACCTGACTGTGTGAATACGATGGCTTGACTGTGTGACAACTCTACCACAGTCAGTTGAGTCGTAATGAAAACCACCCCCCCCCCCCAATTAGCCCTCAGCTAATTAGCATTATGTTTCCACCAGTACTTTGGTGATTCATCTCCGCCTAATCATTATTACCTCTGTCACCAAAGGTGAAGGAGGTTGTCTTCACTCCTTTCTGTCTGTTTGTCTGTCTGTCTGTCTGTTTGTTTGTGTGCATGATATCTCTAAAAGTTGGTGGACAGGTTGGGTGTGTGACAAGGAGGAATTGATTCAATTTCAGTGAAGATCCAGATCCGGATCTGGATACGGGAATTATTTAATTTTTAAAGTGATACTTCACCACTGAGAAATAAGGCCAAAAACGATATAGCACTATATAGCATGATATTTCAAAAATGTATTGGGCCCGATATGTTCTCGTGGATCAGGCATTACGTGGCGGAGGTATGCGCTCCACCGAGTGCCCTTCTAGTTCATGATGGTTCATTTCCACCAACTCATTATTCATGACGCTCTCTGGTTCCACTAATCAACGTTGAGGACATCACATTGTAACTTTATAAACGAGAGTCTGGTGCTTCTTCTTCATCTGCTTGCGGCTTTATCCTGAGGAGTGCAAGTCGAAAAAGCTTTGATAACGTCTATTTTATTGAAATGCATATTTAAATTTTTTTGTACAAATCAAATGTTTGTTTATATTGAAAACCTAAACTATTCAGCCTGGTGCAGGGTATGCGCTCCACAGAGGGCCATTCTAGTTGTTGTCATGTTCAACGATGACATTTAATGCAGGGAATAAATGAAATTTTTGTTGCTCGTCAAAATGTGTTTTGGCACTTAAAAACGCTCATCTGAAATGCACCTTTATGCAAAATATAAATGAATTGAGTGCATGTAATACCGAAAACAAACACGACAATGGCAACAGTGCAGCTTCTTTAAAAGGCCCATGTAAGAGTTTCAGTTAACATAAACATTTGGTAACCTTAATGGAACCTGTAACAGAAATTACCTACTATCAGTCTTTTGTACAATTACTCAGTTAAAAAAAAAACAAAAAAGAAGTATCTGAGATCACTGAATGATGGTATCCTTCAGGTGACATAGCATGACTTAATGCTCAACGAAAACCAGTGGGTGCAGTGACAGGGTCATCACCGCAGTTGTGCAATTCTCCACAAATTGTACAAAGGACTAAAAAAAAAACAAAAAAAACATTTATTGTGCAAGACTCGTTCAGTTGCATCACACTACCCAAGCTGAGTTCCAAAATTCAAGCAACTGATTTGAATGGTCACATGGACTGTGATTTGTATTGAGGGTCGATGCAAACGTTCTCTCGCCTTTTATCCAGAATAGAAGGGAATAGACATTGTAATTCGGACAACTTATAATTTGTGTCATATCATCTCTGTTTGTGCCTGCAAATCAGTTCACAAGATTCTTGTTGTCACCAGATGTGCATCGTCCTTTTGTTCTCAGTTCAGCGGATGTTGCTCTGTTGATCTCATAAGATGAGGCTAAATGTGTTCCCGAGAGGAATGAAACCTGGAGTCATAATTACAAGAGAGCATTTAGCAATTCAGAGCCCTGCTGGAGTATTTGTCTCCTTGACCACTTTCACGAAACAAGCCACCCTATTTCCTTGGTGTTCAAAGCTGTGTTCATGTGACACTTTTTTTTTCTTCTTTGAACCGCTTGCAATGAACAATATACATTGCAGTAGATCTAGGTGGGACAAATGGACACTTAGGGACAGGCACAGCTAACTTGGACATCATCCAAATTCAAGGTATAAGATCAACGTTTGCTTAAATTAGAAAAACTTTGTCAAACGTTTATTTCTGCATACGAAGTTGAGGCTCGTGGAGGAGCTAGAAAATAGAACAGATCAGGATGTTGCAGAACAAAAGTCACAGCAGAAAGAAAGTTGGGGGGAACACGCCATCAGCAGGGTTTAGGGGCAAAATCGAGGTAGACTTGGACAAAATAAGGGATGTGGGGAGGAATGAGTGGTTGGGGAGGACACTGGGTGAGGGGATTGATGGAGGTTGAAAATATTGTTTTTGATGTGAGATGATCTTGATGTCTTGAAGACCTTAATGACGGAATGAGATTGAAGAGAATGTGGAAGTTGGTTCCACAGGTGTGTGTGTGTGGGGGGGGGGGAGAGAGGAATGAATGAGTGCAGGAAAACAGTGAGTTTGGACTTTGGGAGATTCACCAGAAAGGGGTTGCAATGTAAAATAGATAGGCCCCTTAGACTCAGCTTTATCATGGGAGATTCAAATATAATCTTGAAGGTCTTGGTTTCCATGGCGTCAAGCTGAGCAAGGTGTGAGGTAGGGGCGTCAACCCAGAGGGGAGAACAGTGCTCCATCAAGCTGTGGATGAAGGCCTTGTATAACAGTTCAGGTGTGCCAAGGAAAGACTTTGCACAATGGAGGATGCCTCGTTGGCCAACATAGAAATGTGGTTTGCCCAAGAATTTAAAAATAAAATTTTTAATACCATGTCAAAGGTTGTGTAAGAGCTTATACACAGAAACATAGCAAGGCAGGAGACAAGAGGGGTGGGAGAGGGAAGCACAAAATAGTGGGGAACAGAGACAATAGATCTATGGAAGGAAGAGGATGGGGGGGTAAAGAAGATGGTACCACAGGGACTTTCAGGAAGGAAAACAGGGAGTTTGAAGGAGGTGGGTTTGAGGTGGATTCATGGGGGTAGAAAAGATCAAAATTTTGGATGGGGGAAGATATGAGATGGTGATGAACAGCTGTTTTGAAGACCTGGAGGGAG
>CM068963.1:78421152-78438802 GCA_035128595.1 Eptatretus atami | reverse complement strand
TATGGCCCTGATCTCATGTCTGACATTGAGGGCTTCCATCCATTGTTGGTGGGAATAGAAGCAGCATGTCCAAGGTGGAGTGACCTGGTCTGAAACCAAATTGGTGATCTGAGATGAGGTTGTTGGATTGAAGGAACTATTTCATATCAACTGCGATGATAGATTCCATGACCTTGCTGATTATTTGAAGTAAGATGGTAGGTCTGTAGTTGAGGGAATCCATTGTTTGAACCTTGTTTACGTAAAACAAGGAGCTCCACTTCAAGGCCTCACAGAAATGTTGCGAATGTTATCTTGAAACGCAATGTGTTGTGGCAGATGCTACACATAATATTTGCATTCTTCACTTGTTATTGTTAAATTAATTGGATGACTTTGTTCAGTTTCATTGTTGAAAAATAACAGCATTATTTTACTGGCATATATAGATCATGTTCGATCTTAAAATGAATAATCTATATTGAAGTAGATTTGCATGTGAACTCAGTCTTGTGCTCACTCACTGACACACACAGAGAAATTACAGTAGGCTCCCCCATCCCTTCATCTCTTCAGGAATGGGCAAGGCTAATCACTGACCCACAGTCGGATTACAATAGCCTCTCTTGTCCCTTCGGGGATGAGCGAGGTGAATGACTCCCCTTTCATATGAAATAAGAGGAGCTGTCTTCTCTGTCAATAATTTGCTATGCATCAATAATGATTCATCCAAATGCTGTCCACATTTATGTTATTTTACAAACCATGTTGGAATGGTGCTTGGTTGTGATGCCCCACATGTTATGCCAGTAAATTGAGAATAATTCCACATTTTTAGTCCAACTGACTTCGACTTGGTCCCACCACCACAAAATTAACCACCTCGGGGATTGTTGTTTGGCATGAGCTAATTAAATCGAAACGAACACAACCACTGCACTGAACACATTTTTATGGAAGGCTTTTATGCTGGAACAGAGATCCTAATGGTGCAAACTCGTTCCAGACAATTTAATTTTTTATGGTTGTTATTCATCTGGCCCCCTTTGCCATATCGCTCCTGCATTCAAGTGTTTTGTGAATAGAGAAACTCATTATCAAAGTCATAGAACCATGCAGTACGAAATGATAAGGCTCATCAAAGTGCTACCACTTATGAGTGACCCACTTTGCACAACTATGGTGTAGGATTAGCTCGATTGAGGGTGGGGCAAGTGTGAAGTTTCGCATCATTAAGAATGGTCACCATCTGTACCTTCAAAAATAAGACGGAGTAGTAGTGCCAGAGGAATGAAAGACTGGAATTTGTAGTTTTCATGAGGTCCTGCTTTATGACACGAGTCCCTTCGTTGGCTCTTATGAGCTAACTAAATTTGCTGACTCTTATGAACGAAGTAAATTTGATGGGACATTAACCACACAGGTGGTATAACTCACATTCACAGTACACCAGCGTTGGATGACTCGTAACTACCCATCGCTTAATTTGAGAAATCATTGCCCATGGTAGGACTCCAGGACAGCAAGCAACCAAGTAAAACATTGCCTTCAGCACTTTGAGGAAATGTTATACTGAATGTTTACAGGATGTCCCCTCTTTTACTTTATTTCTACAGGCTGCGTTTTGAACCACTTGTCTTATGTTAAACTTCATCGCTTTGCTTTCATCTGCTCCTCGTATGCGCATGTGTTCTTAGTTTCTCCGCTGGTGGTTTTCCTTCCAGATGTTGGGACTCTGCATAAAGCTGTGGTGCTGAAAGACAAGGATACCTGGATTGTGGAAGAGTTGGAGCTCTTCTCACCGCCCATGCCCATCCAGAGTCTCCTGCTTGTGGAGGAAAAAGTGAGACATTCTTGGGGCTTCCAAGTGGAAAATAACTACAGTGCCTATAGAAAGTCTACACCCCGTTTCAAATTTTGTACCTTTTGTTGCCTTTTCGCTTTGAATTAAATTGCATTAAATCAAATTTTTTTTTTCCACCTTTATTTACACATCATAACCTACAACTTCCAAGTGAAAAACAAATTCTACAAATTTCAGAAAATTAATTAAAAATACAAAACTAGACTGTCTTGGTTGGATAAGTGTCCATCCCCCTGAGTTAAAACTTGGTCGAAGCACCTTTGACAGCAATTACAGCTGTGAGTCTGTTGGAATAGGTCTCTAGCAACTTTACACACCTTGATTGGGCAATATTTGCCTATTCTTCTCCACAAAACTTTTCAAGCTCAGTCAAGTTGCATGGGGAGCGTTGATAGACAGCAATCTTCAAGTCATGCCACAGATTTTCAATTGGATTTAGGTCAGGGGTCTGACTGGAGCACTTAAGGACATTTAGATTTTTATTCCTTCGCCACTACAGTGTAGCTTTGGCTGTGTACTTCAGGTCGTTGTTATTCTGAAAGGTGAACTTCCATCTCAATTTCAGCTTTCTTGCAGAGGGCAGCAGGTTTTCCTCTCGGATTTTTCTGTATTTTTCTCCATCTATTTTCCCTTCTATCCTGACAAGTGCCCCAGTCCCTGCTGATGAGAAGCATCCCCATAACATGATACTACTACCACCATGCTTCACATTAGGGATGGTGTTCTTTGGGTGATGTGCTGTGTTGGGTTTGTGCCAAATGTAACATTTTGCATTTAGGCCACAAAGTTCCATCTTGGTTTCTTTCGACCACAAAACTTTTTGCCACATGGCTTCAGAATCTCCAGAGTGTTTTTTTTTTTTTTTGCAGAACTTCAAACGGGTCTGGTGGACTTTCTGGTGACCAAACGGGTCTACTCAAGGTGGACTTTTTTGAGTAATGGCTTCCTTCTTGCCACCGCACCATACAGGCCAGACTTGTAAGTGCGGGATATTGTTGTCACATGCACATAGTGACCAGTCTTTGTCATAAAGGCCTGTAGCTCTTCAAAGTTGCCATTGGCCTCTTGGTGGCCTCTCTGATCAGTCTCCTCCTTGCTTGGTCATCCAGTTTGGAGGAATGGCCTGATCTCGGCAGGGTCTTGGTGGTATCATACGCCTTCCACTTCTTAATGATTGTCTTGACTGTGTTCCAAGGGATATTCAAGGCCTTTGAAATATTTTTATACCCATCCCCTGATCTGTGTCTTTCCACAACTTTATCTCAGAGGTCTTTCGAAAGCTCCTTGGTTCTCATGGTTGAGTCTTTGCTGTGAAATGCACTACTCAGCAGAGGAAACCGACAGGAACAGCTGATTTTATTTTGAAATAATCAAAATCACTACAGTTTAACACAGGTGGGGACCATTTAACTTGGTGTGTGATTTTGAACGTGATTGGTTACACCTGAGCTGATTTACAATTGCTGTCATAAGGGGGATGGACACTTATCCAACCAAGATATTCGGGTTTTGTATTTTTAATTAATTTTCTGAAATTTGTATAATTTGTTTTTCACTTGGAAGTTGTGAGTTATGATGTGGAAAAAGTCTGATTTTCATACAATTTAATTCCAGGCTATAAGGCAACAAAAGGTGAAAAATTTGAAAGGTGGTGTCGACTTTCTATAGGCACTGTAACTAGGGATCCATAAATGAAACTGGAGACACCTTAAACTCGTGAATTGGTCACGTGAACAAATGTTCAGGCCCAACGTTTTGACCACAGGATGGTCTTTGACTGGGATTGTCCTAGTCGAAGACTCTACTCTATGCGTGGTCATAACGTTAGGCCTGAGCCTTTGGTTGGGTGTGCCTTCCGTTTCCTTAAGAGAGGTCTTTTTCAACTGCATGCGATTATTGTCTGATTTTACTTAACGATACGCTCAGATGGAAGATAAACATGCTTCGACACTTTCTTCCTATGAATCTTGAACTCAAAACATTTTCCAAGAAGAACTCCCATTTACCGTTATCTGGATTCCTTCAAGCCTTGTCCTCACAAAGGGAGCGAAACGCCATGTGGTCGCAATGTGTGCGGCACTTTTTCTCTTTCATCACAAATAACTGGTTCATGTTTACTCAAAAGAGAATGGTTGAATTCGCATGTAGGAAATGATCGAACAAATGTGGTGACATGGTCGCCTGCTACAATGTAATGCCTTTGTAAACTGTTATTTATTTATTTTGGTCGTTATCTCTCGGATTTGCGTCAGTATTTTCCTGTTTATTTTTCTCCTATCTTCCTGACGTACCGCGGATACCAGGATAAATTGGTAATGCTGAAGTTTGTGAAATAATAATGGATGGGGTTAGGGAAGGGAAATGCCCCTATTAGCAAGTAACTTGATAACCAAAAGCAAAAGCTGATAAAGGTTTACACAATGAGATATTTAGGATAAGCTATGAAGCAAAACAACATGTTTTATTTTTAGTTTATTTTTCCTTTTTGCATTTTGATGAATGGTCATCAATTTCTTTTCCTTTGTTGTAATTATTTTGGTTTGGAAGGCACATTGTGCTGTGGTCTTCAATGTAACTTGTATAAACCTTTCTTAATGGTGGTTCAGGGTTGACTTGCTGCACCCGTTCTAAAGAAAGT
Source organism: Eptatretus atami (assembly GCA_035128595.1). NCBI lineage: Eukaryota > Metazoa > Chordata > Myxini > Myxiniformes > Myxinidae > Eptatretus > Eptatretus atami. Next base: position 78,434,321 of record CM068963.1, on the reverse strand, counting down.
GAAATGAAATTGAAGTTTATGAAACTTTGTCAGGGTGTAATATAATTAATAATAACCTACATAATAATACACTTCTATTTCTATCTGTATAATATAAACTTCTTTCTTATATTTAACCTCCGCCATCGAAGATGGCGGAAGGTTACTGTTTTCACCCCTGTCTGTTTGTTTGTTTGTTTGTTTGTTTGTGAACAGTATTACGGAAAAACTCCTCGACGGATTTCGACGAAACTTGGTGGGGGGATTAGGTATGGTCCGAGGATCATGCCATTAGATTTTGGACTTGGTCCAAAGTCCAATATGGCTGTTATGGCGGCCATTTTGAAAAAATATTTGAATTTTTGTTTTTGCATTTCTACATGTTTTAAGTGATTTCCAACCAAAAAAAAAATTTGTTAGAGAAAAAAAAAACAAAATTTTGCAACTTTTTATCAAAAAAAATTCGGTTTTATTTGAAAAATATTTGATTTTGTTTTTTTTTTTTGCATTTCTCCATGTTTTAAATGATTTCCAACCCCCAAAAAAATTGTTAGAGAAAAAAAACCCAGAAATTTTGCACTTTTTTTTTCAAAAAAATTTCGATTTTATTTTTTGGGCATTTCTACATGCGCGTCGATCTAGTTTAGTTTATTCAATCGTGGTTCAGTAGAGTCTGATCCGTTTTGACCTACAATGAATAGGATATCAGGTTCACTTAAGTGACCCAGCAGTATTGGCGGCGGAGGTTTTGCACTCTTCCGAGTGCTCCCCCTCGAGTTAGCTATATAATCATCCGCACCCACACACACAAACCTTCACCTTCCCCCACACCCCTCGTACTCAAACCGTCCCCCGCACCCCTCGTACTCAAACCGTCCCCCACCCCTCGTACTCAAACCTCCCCCCCCTTCGCACCCCTCGTACTCAAACCTTCCCCCCACACCCAACACACTCAAACCCTACCCTCATCCTACCACACTCAAAGCCCCACACCTTGCCCCTACAACCCCCCCAATCCTGCACCATCCAAACGCCTCCTCCCCCCTCGCTCTAACTGTGTGGACCTCAAACATCCAAGGTCTCCGATCTAACCTGACAGATCTCTCAATCCAGGATGCTGCTGGTAAACCAGATATCATCTGTTTGACAGAATCCTTCCTCCTACAGGACATCCCCATCTCCTTAGTGCCTCTCGCCAGTTATTGTCTCCTCCGATTTGATAGGCCTGAACCACGCCCGAGCTGTGGAGTTGCACTGTACATCAATAAATCAATTTTTCACTGCGCTTGTACTAATCTTACACCTTCCAACCCCCAGGAGTACCTCTGGCTGCAACTTCCCCTCTGTACCCACCTCTTGTTCATCTGTGTGTTGGATCATCCTCCTCACAGTGACAACTCCATCAACATCTCTCTCAGACAACATGGACAAACTTTTAACCACTCATCCCATTCTGTCTTCCTCATATGTGGTGATCTCTATTGTCTTCATGCAAATTGGCTGGGTGTTGGTACCTCTCTTTCACCAGCCATGGCATTTCAAGAAATGACTTCTCTGACTCCATGGGACTGAATATCTGTGAACTTTCCAACCTGGATTTCTCCCAATGGCAAGGCCTCCCTTCTGGATTTGGTGATGACCAACTTTCCCGCAAATGTCTCCTGCTCTTCCTCTGCTCCAATTGGTTCATCTTGTCATGTGCTTGTGAAAGTCAACTTCTCTCTGGCTATTCTCAGAGAGCTGCCTCAATGCTGGCAAGTCTGGCAGTTCATTCAAACAGATCAGTAGGGACTACAAGCAGCCATTTCTCTTCAGGACTGGTCTCCCATATCTACTGCCGCTGATGTTAACTCAGCCTTGGAATTCTTCCACAGAACCCTGCGCTCTCTCTCTCTCTCTCATGCACAGATTCATCCCATCTCATCTTCCATTATGCTGCAATTCTTCCCGCCCATGGTACACTAAATCCTGTGGTAAGGTAGTTGTTCTGAAACAACTTGCCTTCTCGTCCTGAAAGGCAAATCGGACTGAAGGTAATCTCGGGGTTTGCCAAAAAGATTACAACAAATGTATGTCCACTCTCAGGAGAGCAAGAAAACAACATCTGCCCAACCTCAAGAATGACCTTTCAAACTTGTCTTCCTCCTCTAAAATCTGGTGGCATGTTGTTACCTCTACCACCGATGTTGGAAGGAGATTATGTTTTTACCCCTCTCTGTCTGTTTGTTGTTTGTTACTTGCGAAATCGAAGATTTTTCAAGTATATTGAAGGTCGATTTTGTTATTCTCTCTGTCTGTTTGTTTGTCTGTTTATCACCGACAGGTCACAATTCTAAACCAATCGTCATGAAACTTTACCGAGTTATAGAGGTAGTCTCAACTGTGAAGCTTATTGATTTTGAGGTCAAAGGTCATCTTGAGGTCAATTTTCTAAAATCATTTTTCATCCGATTAACTTGAAATTTGAACAAGATTTGCATATTGCGTCACTGAATTGGGAAAGCAACTATTTTTGAGGTCAAAGGTCAATTGAAGGTCAAACTTCTAAAATCATCCAATTTCCTCTGAAAAATCGTCAATTTTCACCTGATTATAACCTGAAAAGTAAGCAGTAATTTCATAGTGCATCACTGAATTTGGAAACCAACTATTTTTGAGGTCAAAGATCTGCAACTCAAGATCAAACTTCTAAAATCATCAATTTAAATCTGAAAAATCATCAATTTTCATCCGATTGACCTGAGCTTTGATCAAGATTGTCAATTTTAATCTTGATGAAATGGACAATTTGATGTAGCCATGGCAACCTTTGGAGAGGGGGGGGTGGATTTTGCAAGTATCGTGCTCAGCACGACGTCTTTTTCTTGTTTGTTTGTCTATGTCGATCTGTCAATCGGCTGCAGGTCAAAATTTTAAACTGATCTTCACGAAACTTCACCACATGGTAGAGTTCGGCATGAACAAGAAGCCTATTGTTTTTGAGGTCAAAAATTGTCAATTTTCATTCGATTGAATTCAAATTTGAACAGGATTTTCACATCAGCTCACTGAATTCAACCACCAATTCTTTTTGAGGTCTACATAAGCCAAAACATCAACACAGGCCAAATTTCTGAAATCCTCAATTTTCATCCGATTGACTTGAAATTTAAACAGGATTTTCATAAAAAGGACCATCATGTGGCACGTGGTCTGGCAGCCATATTGGATCTCAGGGAAAATCTTTGAAAATCTTCGTAGGAGAAACCGCTTAACTAATCAATGCAAAATTTAACTAATTGATCAACTACCAATGGGAAATATGATTTGATAAAGATGACGTCATCAGTCATGTGGTCTGATCAAAGAAAAAGAAAACCTTAAAAAACAAAAGAGTTGGCTCATGCCAAGTCCTTCTTAAGACTGTGGGGTATGTATTCTCTGAATACCATCTAGTTTTCTGGCTGTCCTGAGAGTGCACATACACTTGTTGCGGGTTTTGTGGAATGATCTGAGGTTGTCTTCGGTTGGATTTGCCTTCCAGGAGGAGAAGGCAAGTTGTGTCAGAGCAACTGCCTCACCACAGGATTAATTGTACCAGAGGCAAAAGGAAGGGTATGATAACTGTAGACGAGATGGGATTAATCTGTGCATGAGGGAGCAGGTTTCTGTTTAAGAATTCCCAGGCTGCATTAATGTCAGAATTGGTGGAGATAGAAGACCAGTCCTGAATTGAGATGACAGCATGCAGTTCCTACCAATCAGCTTGAGTGAACTGCCAAACTCACTGGCACTGAGACATCTCTCCGACAGTAACCAGAGAAATGTCGACTCTCACAGGCATGTGATTAGACAAACCAATTGGAGCAGTGATAGAACAGGAGACATTAACAGAAAAGTTGATCATCACAAAGTTCAGAGGGGAGGATTTGCCATTGGCAGAAATCTGAGTCAGAAAGTTCACAGATTGAGTCAGTCCCATGGAGTCACAGAAGTCCTTTGCAGAAGTGTCATGGCTGGTGAGAGAGGTGCCAACACCCAGCCAATTGGCATGGTGACAATTGAAATCGCCACGTATGAGGAAGAGAGAGCTCACATGAGTGGTTAAACATTGTTCCAGTTTTCATTTCATTTATTATTTTGCAGGTACATCAAGACATACATTGTGCCCCTGCAGGATTGCTAAAAAGTGAACCAAATCGCTCTCGAGTAGCTCTCCTGGCGATCAGGGTTGGAGAGACAGGCAGAGAGAGAGAGAGAGAGACAGGCAAAGAGAGAGACAGGCAGAGAGAGAGAGATATATAGATATAGAGAGACAGAGATATAGGCTTGCTTTGAGCTTATTTTGTTGAATTTCAGGTGTGAATGAATGATGGTTTCTCTACGTCTAATATTGATACCCAGTTCCAATGTAACATCGCACAATTCATGGTGATTGCCCATAATTGTGTGAGGAACACTTGGTAATGTTTGCAAGAGTTGCATGACAGTACATTCATGATCCAAAACCAATTAATGTCCATTTAAAAAAGCAACTTTATCCCACTTTATAAAACCACACACGCACGACTGAACTGTACAGCTAATCTTGTGTATAATTCGGCTGGTTTTGCATTTTTTCCCTTGAGAAACTTCATTGCACTGCCACCTTTGAAATACCCATAATGTGTTCAACAGTCATAATGACACTTCATACGAGAGTTGACAGATGTTTACACCAGGACATCCCTGAATGTTCGGTAATCTGTTATTGTTTTTAAGATTATCTTGAACAAAAAGTGCAACTCTACCTTAAACCACTCTCGTATAAATGGAACACGTGTTGTATCCACAATCCAAATGTCCTTGAACGTGTTGCTGATGTCTTGCTGTTTAAGAGCTTGAAGATCAGAGCTTTCTCTATCGAGTGGCACACTCGCTGATGAAATGGCTCCTCCTGAAGTTTTAATTTCGGATATTTTCTAAGTTCACATTTTTGTATTTCTACGTGCAGATCATGAATTTTATTGTGTGTTTGTAAGGATATTATTTTGTAGGGTGTTTTCTTGTTTTTGCTCATTTGTAACTTGTATACAGTTTGAAAGTTCAAGTTGAATCAAACTTGTGTGCTAACCTTTCATCTTGACAGTGATTTTGAGGTCACTTACTGTTGGCCTTTGTTTGTTGATATATGTATATATATATATATAATTTTTATTTATTTAGCTTTTTTAAACAGATCAATATAAGACATTTCTCAACAAATCAAAACAAGCAGTCTGGGGTCAGCACTATCACAATTGACATACCTTATTTGAGAATGATCTCTGAGCATTAGGTGCTGATTTTAAAATGATCCTTCACCTGTCGCCGTACTGAACGCATACATCCGGAACCAACAGAACACACTATTTGTGGGATCCCCCGTTGCTGTGCTGGGAGTACCCATGGCAAATTGCAGCCGCTACCGGTTGTGCTTGGACTGCTTGCTTGCCCGAGACCCATACTGCGGCTGGAACAACAGTACCAAGAGTTGCCAGAGAATCCCCGACAAGTCAAATGGGTACCTGCTTGCACATGGTTCTACCAATGTTACCACACACTCACCACATGGGTGGAATAGGAGGACCAAAAGAAACTGTGATGTGACCACTTATTATAAGTGTACCGCTAACTAAACTGCTTGGTAGCATTTTGAACACCAACAGGAATCAGTACAATTACAGCTGCCACCCACATATATTTATTTGACTTCTGCACCTCGCCAGCTTGAGAATTTTTTTTTTTCAGTTGAGGCAATCAGATGAAGGCCACCCTGTGGACAAAACATCATCCTGAACCTGTCCTTTAGACATACTAGCTGTTTTTTTTGTTTCTTATTCTTTTTCTTCTTCTTCTTGAACAGCCACCATTACCCCGCCTTTTTTGTGGGGTCGGCCGAGGGAAATTTGGCCTGAGTCTTCACAACCGGCTGACCAGGCCTGACGTTCCATTAGTTAGGGCAGGATTTTGGAACTTGGCCATGGTGCTGGCGATAGCTTGCCTACGCTTCGCAAAGGACGCCGTGGGATCTGTAACGTCCATCAACGAATGCTGGCAGACAGGGGGCACGTTTAACATCCATCCGAAGGATGGCACACACATTGATGAATCACCTTGCCTATGAAACACCGGATTGACAGTTTATAGCTGGGTCGGGAATCAAACCCAGGCTAGACAGCTTAGAAGAGAGTGTGCATACCTCTCGGCCATCCTGTCAGCTCGGTTTTCTTTGTTGTCTATTTAATGGAAATTTGCACAGTCAAGAAAGGCAGTTTTTGTTTGTTGTAGCTTATTCACATCCTAATTGATCTCTGGTCATTGCATCATCAAAATATTACCAAGCAGAAGCACTCGGAACACAGCAGCTTGTGTGTTCTTGAACACAGCAGAACACAGCACAGCAGCTGGGAACACACCCAGACAGTGCTTGTGTTGCTCTTTCAACAGACTTCCTGTCAATTACTGGACATGGTCGACCGAAACACCTTTTATCCAAAGATAATATTTACATACGCTCGTTTTCCATCCCCATGTTCTGATGGCCATAGTCACGTCACTTGTGATGTTCTGAGTGCTATATGAGAACTCTTCTTTGTTCTGCGATGGCTTCCTTCCTGTCCCCTTCCCCCTTTGTTGCTCAATTCCCAAATGAGATCAATATTTGTTCACAAACAAATGCAACTTCCCCCCTCCCTCCCCTTTAATCATGGCCACTCCCTCGGTCCATGCAAGCTGTGAGCAGTCGACAAATGCTTTGCAACTCTTTGCACATGGTAATGCCTCAACATCATCATAAATCCTCTGCTGGTGCCACACCCAGCACAGTGCAAAGCTTGCATAGTTTTTAGCCATGTTTTTCTCCAAGCAGATGCCCATTAATGAAGACCAGAGATGCGTAGCGTGATGCACTACCCTGTAAGCTTACACGTAATGGTTCTGCCTTGCGCTTGGGACGTTGGGTTTGACTGCTGGCTTCCAGCCTTTGTTTGCAAACACAGGAAAGCCATTTCTGCATCCTGTCCCACCCAGTAAATGTTTTGTTAATTCTCTAGGTAAATGCACTGCCTCTGAAATATGAATACCTGTAATACCTATTGATAGTATTTGAACGTATGCCGGGCAAGATCAAAAGTTCAACAATTCGCAGGAGGCTCTCTCTACACAACCTTTTATTTGTTTTCCACAACTGTTTGCATTGAGGGACTGCAGCCAGAGCTTTGAGTTATCACTTGTGCTACGAGAGGAAAAATTCACTCTAAGTTAACTTTTCGTGAATTTAAATCTTACATCCATTGGTCATCGAACTTAACAATCCAGATGACCATTTCATTGCATTAGATTATAATTGGTGTGAGATTGTGTTCAGGACCATTTCATTGTGTATCGACTAATAATGTGATGAATTGTTTGGCTGGTGGTTCCTCATGATAAAATGCCCCATCCCTTTCATTTTCAGAGGACTCCTTCAGGAGTTTAACATTGGCCGCATCGATGACAGGTGTACCAGCAATGCAGGTCAGGAAAACGTATCAGGATAAGTACATGCAGATGTAAACTGACTTTTGATTCCCTTCATATGTTTTTTGGTTGCTCATAGTTTTGCTTTGGTGGGGAAAAGACTTAGTAGACGGTGAATTTTGAATAATAAATTCTCCTTCGATGGAGATTTTACGTGCAGTTGATCATTTTACAGCAGCCTGCATGACAGATTTTCTTACTCGAAGATTAAAAAAAAAAATTCAGTTCCTTGGCAAGTGATTATAGGTCATCCTCCAGGCTGGGCTGGGTAAAAATGCCTGCCAGCTCTTAGTGATTTATTGATTTTTCTCTTCCTGTGTGTTTACTTCCATTTGCATATTATGAACACAAATATGAAAAGGAGGGAGTGGGGGGGGGGGGCAGGGGTGGGTTGTTGTTGGCTCCCCAGAAAAAGGAAAATGGCAGAACATTTTTACCCCTTCCATTCTGTATTACCTATGCATGTGCTTTCATCTCCTCCTCTTCAACTCCCAGTCTTTCTCTCGATTCATCCTTTCCATTTGCATGATATATAAATGGTCTTTTCAAGTCCTCATTTCTGTGATGCCATTTTGAATAACATCCTCAATAAAATAAAATCTACTTTCAGTCCCGATTATTTCCCCAATCCCCTCACTTCACTTGATAAACGCAACAGATTAGTTAATGAGGTGTTATTCCTGTGCTCCACAGGAGCAGGAAAAGGGAGAGCCATTGGGTTTCCATACGATTTAAGGGCCACAGTGGGTAAGTTCCCACTGGCCTTGGCCGTGACGAGCTCATAAGACTATTGTGTTGAATTTTTTTTCTCGATACTGATATGACACTTTATGCCCCATCAGTCACACCTCAAATGAGAAATGTTCAGAATGGAGGAGGCTTTGAGCTGCACTGCGCTGCACTTTCAAACCTGGGTACGCTGACCTGGAAGCACAACGGCCAGGAGGTACACAGTGACAATGTCTACATCCTGCGGAAAGACGCATTGGTTATGCTAGCTGCCAAAGAAAAACACTCCGGCACTTACGAGTGTGTCGTTACGGAGTCTGGCATCACACGGTCGATTGCCACCTACACAGTCAAAGTCTTTGCGTTACCTCCAGATACTGCACCAAGGACACAACAGGCTGGCACTTCTGCTGTGGTGGTGCTTTCATTGCTCTTTGTTGCTTGTGTTTGTATTATTTGTTTCCTGTTGTGGTTGCTTCACAAAAGAAGTGCTTTGCCATGCACTAGATCACAAGCGCAAAGCGTCAAGTCCAGCAAAGGGAGCTTTCTCAATTGTTGCTCACTAAATAAGTCCGGGCTAAATGGCACACGTGCTCCGGTGATGTACAGCAGTCATGAGAGCATGCTGGACAAGTTGAAAGTCCCAGGCTCATCGACTATGCAGGCACTACCCAACAACTATGAGGATGACCCTCCACAGTGCCTGATGAGCAGCAGCAATAAACCCTTCATCGTCATCAATTCAGAGACCACAAGAGATGCAGAGTCATCCATTTGAAGGGGAAAACCTGAAAGACCTGTTCAAATTGCTTTGTGAGCTCCAGGTAAAGGGGCAAACCTTAACAAACGGCATTCCTTGTTTCAAAAAAATTTGACTGCTATACGCGCAGCAGGAGAGGTCAACTTCACTGCGCATGGTGTTTGGAGAGAAAAAGCAAAAGACAGTGATGGCCAAAGGAAAGGGTTTTGCATCCCATCTTTTAATGACTTTTTATAGGTTACTCGGACAGCTTGTAAGATGTGTCTGGTGAGGTGGTCACTGCTTGTATGATATCCGTGTAAAGTTCATAATGTGTGGGTACAATGAAAGTTAGTGTTTGTAATGGTGAGGGATCTGCAAAAATTTGGAGTAAGCTGTCGATTTATTTTTTTTTCATTGCTTTGTTTTTAAGAGCAATTCCTAGTTATTTGTTTGTTTTTTTTTAGTGGTTTTTGTATTGTTTGTTGCTTGCTTCCAATTTACGGATACATTTTCATTTGAATTCTGAATAGTGTAGGACATGTAAACTTCATGCTCGAACACCGATTTCATGGCTGCTGTAAAATTTTCATGCTTGTATACATACAACAGTGCTTCACGTTTGCAGATATGGATGCAGCTCAAAAACATGTATCGGAATTGTCCACACTCATTCATGATTGTTTATGGAGCGAGCAAGGGGGCAAGACCTTGTCCGGCGAGGGGTGATGTGGCAAAGAGACCTTGTGATTTACATCAGGTTAGTTATGTTTGGGTTGACACTGGAGAGTTCTGATGCAGTTGGGACTGAAATCGGAGTCACACCCTTGCAAGGTGAGTCTATGTTGCGAGGAAAGGATGCGGTGAACATGGTAAAACACTGCACCATTTCCTGTGACTCGATGTGCTTGTTCAGTGTCACCAAACCAAGCATTCCTCTGGCCATAGAGCTATGTCAGATTGCGAGTCTGAATCCAATGCTGGCAGCACTTTACCTTTTTTATAGTACGTGCTTCCAACATCCAGCAGCTCGTGTGTTTCCTGCACAGCTTTTATTTACAAAGTCAAAGGTTTGCAGAAGAGCAACACAAAGAACAAACACAGATGTCCAAAGCAAGTGACGATAAAACATTCTGATAGTAATTTGTTGCACGCACAACCTGCATGGCGTGAGGCTTCCTGTACCACATGATGGCTTAAAATAAATAAATAAATGCCAAATCGTAAGCCAGTCAGTATTAAGGTGATTAGATATATATATATATATATATATATATATATAATGTCCATGTCCAGGAACAATGATCTGCTGAGGTGTAATGGGAGTAGCATCCACTCCAAATAATTCCTGCTAAAACATGGCAGCACAATGCAAACGCCAACAAGTCAATAACATCTGCCAATCCAAGATTTTATGTGCTAACTGAAATTATACCAAAAACATCAGTTTCCCCAGGTGAGGGTAGAAATGCCACAGGTATTGCAACGAGGTGAGGCTGACGAGCACTGATGGGTTCACAAATGTTAATTTGAGGTAAATCAGGACAAAGGAATATTATCTCGGCAGGTCCCCTCAAGCCAGCTTAAATGCAAAAGTGGGTTTACAGCCTCACCAATTGTCTTAAAATAGCCAACTTACTGTAATCCCGTTGCATCATTAACGTGATTATACAGCGTAGTTTCCAATCACATTATCTTGTCACCTGTTCTTCCTCGACCATCAGACTTTTCAGATCTCACGGAGTATTGAAGCGTCGCATACATGTCGAGCGTATAGTGAGTCTAAAACCTATTTTTGATACGTTAGAGTAGTAAAGGGGATTGGGGAGCGAGGGCTTCAGGAGAGGGAATAAAGTTAAATACAGTTTTTGTATTTTGTAAGATATGTACAGTTTGTAAAATTATCTAACTCGTGCAGAGCTTGGCATTGAAATTGGTGTATCTCGGTGGTGATGTCATCACCAACGATTAGTCATTTCACACAAACCCTGGGTTTTTGTTGTTTTCTTTTTTTTTTTTGCAATCACAACGTACCCAAACTAATGACCCGGAATTTAACCCGACACATACGCCTCACAGAAATCGTCTCGGAATCGGAAGGCATTCTGGAAGTTGGTCGCAATTTACTTTAGACTCCAAAGTGCCTTTTAAACCATTGGCTTCAGATCCCAGCAAGCTGACAAGTTCAATTAGGAAGGCCAATGTAGATTTCTGAAGCTGTTTTGTTTCTTTTGGACTCCAGATTGTCTGAGCACCACGGGACTCACTAACTCTTAGTTTTCGACTAACTCTTAGTTTTCATTCACATTTTCTGACACTGTAATGTTCATAGGAATATAACTTTGTAATTGTAAACGTCGGTAATTTCTACCAATTTTTGGGATTAGTGAGCGTGTTATTACAAATACTGTGTATTTGTTTTTGTGCACAGTTTTATGTTTTTAATGTTCAATAAAACGATAATTTGATAACTGCTTTTTCTTTTAACATTGATTGGTCTCAAGTTGTACTCTTTAACTGTGTTAACTCTCACTTTAAGCCGTTTCTTTTTCACGAGGGTTAGTAATGACGCGTTATGAACCTGAATAATAACATGATCGTACCATTTAAGGCTGCATTTGATGTTTTACAATGCAAGTCTTTCAAGGGCAACACTTCCTCAAACATCTGTAATTAATGCGAGCGCGGCAGAATTTTCAGCACATTGAGCTTTTTTATGCGGAATAACTCGTTTCTAACCACATCTTTGAAATATGCACTTGCTACTGAACTAAGCCAAATGTAACCATCTGTGGCATTGATGACAGTGTAAGGATAAAGTACCCCAAATAACAGCCTTTTCTTCTCGTTTTCAAAATGCACTTTCACAGTAGTCATGATTTTGTTCTCACCAGAGAAGGGTCCATGGAGAGGTTGTGCGCAGGATCATTTTTCTGGAGAAGCAAAGTTCCCAGTTATGGCTAATAATCATAGTTTTGTCTCTCAAAATCCCCAAAATAAGAGGCCATAATCTTCCTGGCGGAGGCCATGATGAAGAATTCTCATGCAAAAGAACAACTTCCTCACGCCCAATCATTTGCTCATGATGTTTTCTTCGGTGCTGCACGGAATATCCAGCATGCCAGCATTGTACAAAGTGAGTCATCTACGATTGTTCAAAAATATTTGTTCCACTTTCATCACATTATGCAGTTGTGGTGCTGTAAGCACACACTCTGCGCATCATATTTTAGCTCTTCCAAAGATCGTTAAACCCACTGGCTAAGCCTTTCGCCTTTTCCATGAACAAGAGCTATCCAATCAATGTATTTTCCATATCAGTGTGGATTTCCTACAGTAATATATGTATTGTTGGGGGTCGGGTGAGAAGACCACCAGGGGGGGAAGATATCTCGGGTTCCCACCAGACTCCCCGGAATTGCAGGCCATCGCACATGGATAATTCTGTGACATGGCGGGTCGCTGAACCGACCGTGGAACGCCAATATCTCGACCGTGTGGTGTAGGGTCTTTTTGTCTGGAACCAATTTACCTAAGTAACCACGCGGTCTCGGCTACCGGGTATCCACGCCCTCGGCACGTCTTGACCGAACCGGATCACTCTACCGACTACCAGCTGCCAACTACCTTTCCGGCTTGGATGCAGTCGAGCAGGCCTGCCAACAACGTACCGGCTTGGATGAACTGATTATCAGGTATAATGACCCGGCTAAAACTCAGATCCGAACCATGCTGGACCAATGAAAGAAAGGACGGAAATGAACTGGGAACATTTCTAATAATGGTTTATTTACAACAAGAAGGACACAGAGCAAGCTTATCGCGGATATACACAGCAAGATTTACAATGATGGAATAAACACTGAAACAGTTCTACTGAGAGATGGCGCCACACACGGACGAAAATAAAACCCAGGTGTTTTATTGGACCCTCGCAGCCAGGGAGAGAGACGAGCTGGGGGTCGCAGTTCACTTGGGTACCTGCACGTTGGAGGGAGAGGTGCTCCGTGGTGTGGCACCTGCCAATAGTTGTGCAGCATGGTCACACGCGTGGGGCTCGTGCCCGCGGAGGAACTCGAGTCGAGTAGTCGGAGTCCCAGGGTGGGAATCAGGGTCGCGGAAAAGACCCAGCAAAACTCCAACGAACGCCCCACGCAGACCTGCAACGAATCCTCCAACGAATGCCCCAACAGAACTGCAATGG
>CM068963.1:78405959-78418976 GCA_035128595.1 Eptatretus atami | reverse complement strand
AATCTTCTTAAGGAGAAACCGCCTTAACTAATCAATGCAAAAATTTAACTATTGATCAACTACAATGGGGGAAATATGATTTGATAAAAGATACGTCATCAGTCATGTGGTTCTGATAAAGAAAAAAGAAAACCTTTAAAAAAAACACAAAGAGTTGGATCATGCCCAAGTCCTTCTTAAGGACTTGGGGTTATGTATTTCTCTGAATACCATCTAGTTTTTCTGGCTCTTCCTGAGAGTGCACATACACTTGTTGCGGGTTGTGGAATTGCATCTTCGGTTGTCTTCGGGTTGGATTTAGCCTTCCAGGAGGAGAAGCGCAAAGTTGTGTCACGAGCAACTGCGCTCACCACAGATTAATTGTACCAGAGGCAAAAGTGAAGGTATTGATAACTGTAGACGAGATGGGTTAATCTGTGCATGAGAGAGCAGGTTTCTGTTAAGAATTCCCAGGCTGCCAATTAATGTCAGAATGGTGGAAGATAGAAGACCAGTCCTTGAAATTTGAGCGAGATGACAGCGATGCCAGTAACCTACAATTCAGCTTGAGTTGAACTCTGCGCAAAACTCACTGTGCACTTGAGGCATTCTCTCCGACAGTAACCAGAAATGTCGACTCTCACAGGCATGTTGATTGAGACAAACCATTGGAGCAGTGATTTAAGAACAGGAGACATTAACAGAAAAGTTTGATCAATCACAAAGTCGAGGGGAGGATTTCATTGGCAGAAATCGTCAAGAGTTCAGTGTTAATAATGGTCCTGTGCGGAAACAAGATGATTGGTGAGTCCATGGAGTCACAGAAAGAATCCTTTGCAGAATAGGTCATGGCTGGTTGAGAGAGGTGGTACAATACCCAGCCAATTGGCGATTGGTGACAATTGAAATCGCCCACGGTTATGAGGAAAGAGAGAGCTCACATGAGTGGTTAAACATTGTTCAGTTTTCATTTCATTTATTATTTTGCAGGTACATACAAGACATGGACATTGTGCCCCTGCAGGATTGCTAAAAAAGTGTGAACCAACTCGCTCATCTTGAGTATCTCCTGGCGATTCAGGGTCGGAGAGGACAGGCAGAGAGAGAGAGGAGACAGGCAAAGAGTAGAGACAGGCAGAGAGAAGATAGAACGATATAAGATATAGAGAGACAGAGATTATAGGCTTTGTCTTTGAGCTTATTTTGTTGAATTCAGGTGTTGTGAATGAATGATGGTTTTCTCTACGTCTAATATTGATACCCAGTTCCAATGCAACATCGCCACATTCATGTGATGCCCATTAATTGTGTGAGGAAACACTTTGTGGTAAATGTTTGCAAAGCAGTGTGCATGACAGTACATTCATGATCCAAAACCAATTAATGTCCATTTAAAAAAAGCACTTTATCCACTTTATAAAACCACTACCAACACGCACGACCTGAACTGTACAGCTATCTTGTGATAATCGTGGTGCCGGATTTTGCCATTATTTTCCCTTGAGAAACTGTTCATTGCACTGCCACCTTTGAAATACCCATTAATGTGTGTTCAACACAGTCATAATGGACCTTCATACGAGAGTTGACAGATGTTTACACCATGACATCCCTGATGTTCGGTGTTGTAATCTGTTTATTGTTTGTTAAGATTATTCCTTGAACAAAAAGTTGCAACTCTACCCTTAAAACCACTCTGTATAAATGGAACACTGTGTTGTATCCCACAATCCAAATGTCCTTGGTTAACGTGGTTGCTGATGTCTTTGGCTGTTTAAGAGCTGAAGATTACAGAGCTTTCTTCTATCGAGTGGCACCACTCGCTATGAATGGCTCCTCCTGAAGTTTTAATTTCGGATATTTCTAAGTTTCACCTTTTGTTATTCTACGTGAATAATCATGAATTTTATTGTGGTTTGTAAGGATATTATTTTTGTAGGGTGTTTTCTTGTTTTTTGCTCATTTGTAACTTGTATACAGTTGAAAGTTTCAAGTTGAATCAAACTTGTGTGCAACCTTTCATCTTTGACAGTGATTTTGAGGTCACTTAGTTTGCGCTTGTTTGTTGAATATGTTATATATATATAATTTTTTTATTTATATGCCTTTTTTAACAGATCGAAATATAAGACATTTTCAACAAATCAAACAAGCCAGTCTGGGTCAGCACTAATCACAATTGACATACGCTTATTAGAGTATGACTCTGAGCATCTTAGGTGCTGATTTTAAAATGATCCTTCAAAACCTGTCGCGCGTTACTGAACGCATTACATCCGGAAACCAACAGAACACACTATTTGTGGGATCCCCCGTTGCTGTGGCGGGTGTACACATTGGCCAAATTGCAAGCGCTACCGGTTGTGCTTGGACTGCTTGCTTGCCGAGACCCATACTGCTGGCTGGAACAACAGTACCAAAGTTGCCCAGAGAATCCCACGATACAATGTCAAATTGGGTTACTGCTGCACATGGTTCTACCAATGTTTACCACACACTCACCACATGAAGGTGGAATAGGAGACCAAAAGAAACTGTGATGTGACCACTTATACTATAAGTTGTTACGCTAACTAAATGCTTGGTAGCATTTGAACACCAACAGGAATCAACAATTACAGCTGCCACCCACATTATATTTAATTTGAACTGTCTGCACCTCGCCAGGCTTGAGGAATTTTTTTTTTTTCAAGTTGAGCAATCAGATGTGAAGGCCCCCTGTGAAAAACATCATCCTGACCTGTCCTTTAGACATACTAGCTGTTTTTTTGTTTCTATTCTTTTTCTTCTTCTTCTTTGAACAGCCACCAATTACCCCGCCTTTTTGTGGGGGTCTGGGCCGAGGGAAACTTGCCTGAGTCGTTCACAACCGGCTGACCAGGCCTGACGTTCCATTAGTAGGGCAGGATTTTGGACTTGGCCATAGGTGTTGCGCCGATTAGCTTGCCTACGCTTCGCAAAGTTGACGCTCGTGGAATCTGTAACGTTCCATCAAGAAATCTGGCAGACAGGGGGGCACGTTTACACTCCATCCGAAGGATGGCACAACACATTGATGAATCACCTTGCCTATGAAACACCGGATTGACAGTTTGTAATAGATGGCTCGGGCGAATCAACCCAGGCTAGACAGCTAGAAGGAGAGGTGTGCATTACCTCTCGTCGCCATCCTGGTCAGCCGGTTTTCTTTGTTGATCTATTAATGGAAATTTGCACAGTCAAGAAAGGCCAGTTTTTTTTTGTAGCTTATTCACATCCTGAATTGATCTCTGGTCATGTGCATCATCAAAATATTACCAAGCAGAAAGCACTCGGAACACAGCAGCTTGTGTGTCTGAAAACACAGCGAACACCGCACAGCAGCTGCGGAACACACCCCAGACAGTGCTTGTGTTCGCTCTTTCAACAGACTTTCTCGCAATTACTGGACTGGTCGGACCGAAACACCTATTTATCCAAAGATAATGATTTACATACGCTCGTATTTCCATCCCCATGTTCTGATGGCCATAGTCACGTCCTTGTTGATGTTTCTGATGCTATATGAGAACTCTTTCTTTGTTCTGCCGATGGCTTCCTCCTGTCCCCTTCCCCCTTTGTTGCCTCAATTCCCAAATGAGATCAATATTTGTTCACAAACAAATGCAAACTTCCCCCCTCCCTCTCCCTTTTAATTCATTGCGCCAACTTCCCTCGGTCCATGCAAGCTGTGAGCAGCTGACAAATGCTTTGAACTCTTGCAACATTGTAATGCCTCAACAATCATCATAAATCCTATGCTGGTGCCATTCCACCCAGCACAGTGCAAAGCTTGCATAGTTTTTGAGCCATGTTTTTCTCAGCAGATGCCATTAATGAAGACCCAGAGATGCGTAGCGATTGATGCACTACCCTGTAGCTTACACGTAATGGTCTGCCTGCGCTTGGACGTTGGGTTTTTGACTGGCTGCTTCAGCCTTTGTTTGCAACACACGAGGAAAGCATTCTGTCTCTGTGTCCCCACCCAGTTAAATGATTTTGTTAATTCTCTAGGAAAGGTGCACTGCACTTCTGAAATATGATACCTGGTCAATCACCTATTGATAGTATTTGAACGTATGCCGGGCAAGATCAAAAGGTTCCAACAATTTGCAGGAGGCTCCTCCTACACAACCTTATTATTTGTTTCCACAACTGTATTGCAATGAGGGACTGCAGCCGATCTTTGAGTTTTATCATTGTGCTACGAGAGTGAAGGAAATTAACTCTTAGTATAACTTTTCGTGAATTTAAAATCTCTACATTCCATTGGCTCATCGAAACTTAACAACCAGATGACCATTTCATTGCATTAGATTATAAATTGGTGTGAGATTGTGTTCAGTCACCATTTCATTGTGTATACGCTAATAATGTGCATGAATTAGTTTGGCTGGTGGTTATCCTTCAATGATAAAATTGCCCCATCCCTTTTCTTTTCAGAGGACTCCTTCAGTAGTTAACATTGCCGCATCGATGACAGGGTTGTACAGCAATTGCAGGTCAGGAAACGATCAGGATAAGTACATGACATGATGAGTAAACTGACTATTTGATTCCCTTCATTGTTTTTTGGTGCTCATAGTTTTGCTGTGGTGCGGGAAAGGACTTAGTAGACGGTGATGAATATTTGGAATAATAAATTCTCCTTCGATGGAGATTTACCGTGCAGTTGATCATTTCTCAGCAGGCCTGCATGACAGGATTTTCTTACTCGAAATTTAAAAAAAAAATTCAGGTTCCTTGGCAAGTGCATGTATAGGTCATCCTCACAGGCTGGGCGGGGTAAAAATGCCTTGCAGCTCTAGTATTATTGATTTTTCTCTTCCTGGTGGATTACTTCCATTGCATATTATGAAACACAAATATTGAAAGAGGAGGAGGGGGGGGGGGGGCAGGGCATGGGTTGTTGTGGCTCCCCAGAAAAGGAAAATGCAGAACATTTTTACCCTTCCATTCTTATTACCTATGCATGTTGCTTTCATCTCCTCCTCTTCATACTCCCAGTCTTGTCTTCTCGATTCATCCTTTCCATTTGCATGATATATAAATGGTCTTTTCAAGTTCCTCATTTCTGTGAGAGCCATTTTTTGAATAACATCCTCAATAAAGATAAATCTACTTTCAGTCCCGTATTATTTCCCCAATTCCCCTCACTTCACTTGAAAACGCAACAGATTAGTTTTAATGAGGTGTTTTCCTGTGCTCCACAGAGGCGGAATAAGGGAGAGCCATTGGGTTTCCATTACGATTTAAGGGCCACAGTGGAGTTAAGTTCCCACTGCCTTGGGCCGTGACGTGAGCTCATAAGACTATTGTGTTGAATTTTTTTTCGATTACTGATATGACACTTTATGCCCCAATCAGTCAACCTTCAAATGAGAGAATGCTTCAGAAGGAGGAGGCTTTGAGCTGCACTGCGCTGCACTTCAAACCTGGGTACGCTGACTGGAAGCACAACGGCCAGGAGGTACACAGTGACAATTCTACATCCTGCGGAAAGACGCATTGGTTATGCTAGCTGCCAAAGGAAAAACACTTCCGGCACTTACGATGTGTCGTTACGGAGTCTGCATCACCACGGTTTCGATGGCCACCTACACAGTCAAAGTCTTTGCGTACTCCAAGATACTGCCCAAGGACACAACAGGGCTGGCACTCGCTGTGGTGGTGCTTCATTGCTCTTTGTTGCTTGTGTTTGTATTATTTTGTTTCCTGTTGTGGTGTTTGCTTTCACAAAATGAAGTGCTTTGCCATGCACTAGAGCACAAGCGCAAAAGCGTCAAGTCCAGCAAAGGGAAGCTTTCTCAATTTGTTGCTCACTATAAAGTCCGGGCTAATGGCACACGTGCTGCGGTTGAGATGTACAGGCAGTCATGAGAGCATGCTGGGACAAGTGTAAAGTCCCAGGCTCATCGACTATGCAGGCACTACCAACAACTATGAGGATTGACCCTCTCGACAGTGCCTGAGTGAGCAGCAGCAATAAACCTTCATCGTCATCAATTCGAGACCACAGAATGCAGAGTATCCATCTTGAAGGGGAACCTGAAGACCTGTTTCAAATTGCTTTGTGAGCTCCAGGTAAGGGGGCAACCGTTAACAAACGGCATTCTTGTTTCAAAAAAAATTTGAGCTGCTATACGCGCCAGCAGGAGAGGTCAATTCTCAACTGCGGCAGTGTTTGGAGAGAAAAAGCAAAAGACAGTGATGCCAAAGGAAGAGTGTTTGCATCCCATCTTTTAATGACTTTTTATAGTTACTGCGGCACAGCTTGATAAGATGTGTTCTGGGTGAGGTGGTCACTTCGCTTGTATGATATCCGTTGTAAAGTTCATAATGTGTGGGTTACAATGAAAGTTAGTGTTTGTAAGGTGAGGGATCTTGCAAAAATTTGACTAAGCTGTCGATTTTTTGTATTTTTTCATTGCTTTGTTATTTAAGAGCAACTTCCAGTTATTGTGTTTTTTTAGTGGTTTTTGTATTGTTTGTTGCTGCTTCCAATTTATACGGATACATTTATCATTTGATTCTGAATAGTGCTAGCGACATCAGTAAACTTCATGCTGAACACCGATTTCAGTGGTGCTGTAACTTATCTAATATTAATGTCACGTTGCAGAGATTTGTTATTTTTGTTATATTTGCTTTAATTTTAGCTAATGCGAGGGTGCTATGTGTGGTTTCTTTATCAGCCTTATTTTTGGTTTCGCTGTCAGATATGTACTATGTTGTGTAATTGCTTTATACTTTTTTGGCTTCGTCAAAACATGTATCGGATTGTCCACACTCATTCCATGATTGTTTATGGAGCGTAGCAAGGGGCAAGACCCTTGTCCGGCGAGGGGTGATGTTGGCAAAGAGACCTTGTTGATTTACATTCAGCGTTAGTTATGTTGCGTTGACACTTGAGAGTTCTGGATTGCAGTTGGGACTGAATCGGAGTTCACACCTTTGCAAGGTGAGTCTATGTTGCGAGGAAAGATGCGGGAACATTGTGGTAAAACACTGCACATTTCCTGTGACTCGATGTGCTTGTCAGTGTCACCAAACCAAGCATTCCTTGCCCATAGAGCTGTTGTTCAGATTGCAGGTCTGAATCCAATGCTGCAGCACTTTTACCTTTTTTTATAGTACGTGCTTTCCACATCCAGCAGCTCGTGTGTTTCCTGCACAGCTTTTATTTACAAAGCAAAAGGCTTGGCAGAGAGCAACACAAAGAACAAACACTTGATGTCCAAAGCAAAGTGACCCCACTGATTAAAACATTCTGATAGTAATTTTTGTTGCATGCACAAACCTGCATGGGCGTTGAGGCTTCCTGTACCACATGATGGTTAAAATTAAATAATAAAATGCCAAAATCGTAAGCCAGTCAGTATTTAAGGTGATTAGATATAGTATATTATTATAATTATATATTATTATATATATATATAAATATAATATTATATATAATATATATAGTGGTCCATTTCCTGGAACAATGATCTGCTGAGGTGTAATGGGAGTAGCGATCCACATCCAAATAATTTCCTGCTAAAACATGGCAGCACAATGCAATTGCCAACAAGTCAAAAATCGCCATCCAAGATTTTATTGTGCTAACTGAATATACCAAAAACATCAGTTTTCCCCAGGTTGAGGGTAGAAGGAATGCCACAGGTTTATTGGCAACAGAGGTGAGGCTGACGAGCACTGATGGGTTCACAAATGTTAATCTTGAGGTAAATTCAGGACAAAGGGAATATTATGCTCGGCAGGTTTCCTCTCAAGCAGCTTAAATGCAAAAAAATTGGGTTTGACAGCCTCACAATTATCTAAAATAGGCCAACTTACTGTAATCCCCGTGTGCGATCCATTACGTGATTATACAGCGTGTTTCCAATCACATTAATCTTGTCACCTGTTCTTTCTCGACCATTGACTTTCAGATCTCACGGGAGTATTGAAGCACGCATACATGTCGAGCATATAGTGAGTCTAAAAACCTATTTTGATACTGTTAGAGTAGTAAAGGGATTGGGGAGCGAGGGCTTCACGAGGGGAATAAGTAATACAGTTTGTTTATTTTGTAAGATATGTACAGTTTGTAATTCTTAACTCGTGCAGGTCTTGGCATTGAATTGGTGTATCTCGTGGTGATGTCATCACCAACGATTAGTCATTTCACACAAACCCTGGGTTTTTGTTGTTTTCTTTTTTTTTTTTTGCGAATCACAACGACCAAACTATAGACCCGGAACTTAACCCGACACATACGCCTCACAGAAATCGCTCTCGGAATCGGAAGGCATCTGGGAAGTGGTCGCAATTTGCTTTAGGACTCCAAAGTGCCTTTTAAACCATTGGCTTCAGATCCAGCAAGCTTGACAAGTTCAATTAGGAAGCCAATGTAGATTTCTGAATACTGTTTTGGTTTTCTTTGGACTTCCAGATTTGTCTTGACACCACCGGGGACTCACTAACTTCTTAGTTTCGACTAACTCTTTAGTTTTCCTTCACATTTTCTGCACTGTAATGTTCATAGAATATAACTTTTGTAATTGTAAACGTCGGTATTATTCTACCAATTTTTGGATTAGTGAGGTGTTATTACCAAAACAATGTGTATTTGTTTTTGGGTGCACAGTTTTATGTTTTTAATGTTCAATAAACTTGATAATTTGAAACTGCTTTTTCTTTAACATTATTGGTCTTCAAGTTGTACTCTTTAACGTGGTTAACTCTCACTTTAAGCCGTTTTTTTTCACGAGGGTTCAGTTAATTGACGCGTATGAACCGAATTAATAAAATGATCGTACCATTTTAAGGCTTGCACATTATGTTTTACAATGCAAGTCTTTCAAAGGAACACTTCCTCAAAACATCTGTAATTAAATGCAGCGCGGCGAGAATTTTCAGACATTGAGCTTTTTTATGCGAATAAACTCGGTTCTAACCCACATCTTTTGAATATGCACTTCTACTTGAACTAAGCCAAATGTAACCATTCTGTGGCATTTGATGATGACAGTGTAAGAGTAAAATGTACCCAAATAAACAGCCTTTCTTTCGTTTTCCAAAATGCACTTCACAGTCAAGTCATGATTTTGTTCTCACCAGAGAAGGGTCCATGGAAGGTGTTGCGCCAGGATCAGTTTTTCTGGAGAAGCAAAGTTTCCCAGTTTATGGCTAATAATTCATAGTTTTGTCTCTCAAAATCCCCAAAATAAAGAGGCCATTAATCTTCCTGGCGGGAGGCCATGATGAGAATTCTCATTGCAAAGAACAACTTCCTCACGCCCAATCTATTGCTCATGATGTTTTCTTCGTTGCTTGCACGGATATCCAGCATGCCAGCATTGTCAAAGTTGAGCATCTACGATTGTTCAAAATATTTGTTCACTTTACATCACAGTTTATGCAGTGGTGGTGCTGTTAAGCACACACTTTCTGCGCATCATATTTTAGCTCTTCCCAAAGATCGTTAAATACCCACTGGTCTAAGCCTTTCGCCTTTTCCATGAACAAGAGCTATCCAATCAATGTATTTCCATATCAGTGTGGCATTTCCTACAGTAATTATATGTTATTGTTGTGCGGGTGAGGAAGACCACCAGGGGGGAAGATATCTCGGAGTTCCCCACCAGACTCCCCGGAATTGCAGGCCATCGCACATGAGATATTCTGTGACATGGCGGGTCGCTGAAGGCACCGTGAACGCCAATATCTCGAACCGTGGGTAAGTGTAGGGTCTTTTTGTCTGGAACCAATTTACCTAAGTAACCCGCGGTCTCGAGCATACGGGTTCCACGCCCTCGGACGTCGTTGACCGAACCCGTCACTCTACCGATACGCTGCCAACTACCTTTCCGGCTTGATGCAGTCGAGCAGGCTGGCCAAACAACGTACCGGCTTGGATGAACTGAATTATCAGGTATAATGACCCGGCTAAAACTCAGATGCCGAACCATGCTGACCAATGAAGAAAGGACGGAAATGAACTGGGAACTTTCTAATATGGTTTTATTACAACAAGCAAGGTACACAGAAGCAAGCTATCGCGGATATACACAGCAAGATATACAAGGAATAAACACTGAAAGCAGTTCTAACTTAGAGAGATGGCCCACACACGGACGAAAATAAACCCAGGTGTTTTTTATTGGACCTCGCAGCCAGGGGAGAGAGACGAGCTGGGGTCGCAGTCACTTGGTACCTGACGTTGAGGAGAGGTGCTCCGTCGGTGTGCACTTGCCAATAGTTGTGCAGCATGGTCACACGCGTGGGGCTCGTGTGCCCGCGGAGGAACTCGAGTCGAGTAGTCGGAGCCAGGGTGGGAATTCAGGGTCGCGGAAAAAGACCAGGCAAAACTCCAACGGAACGCCCACGCAGACCTGCAACGAATCCTCCAACGAATGTCCCAACAAACTGCAATGGATGCTACCAACGATCCAGAGCTGACCTTTCCCCACCACAGAACTGAACATGAACTTGAGGTTTCTTTCGTCAGTTTGTAGCCTCCCTGGAACGGGGCGGGGGCTCTGTGCGAAACAACGGTCACTGTCCGCCCTGAGTTGACAGGGTCTTTCATGGGGTCCCCTTTCTGCGGGCCTCGGCCAAACCGGGAGCCCCCCCCCCCTCCCTCCACCGCTGTGGACTCAAGGGGAAGATGCCAACGTGAAACAGGAACGTGTGTAGAGAGCAAACGAACGCGGACTGGACGCTTTTTGCGCCCGGTTGCTTGGCCAGCAAGGTGAGGTGAAAGCGCTGGGAAGGTACCGCTGGTGGGTTGTTGGATTTGGTTAAAGATTTTATTTAACACCAAATAAAAAAACAATCGACGCCACACCTTTGATTTTCCCACGAGACGAAAAGGAAGGGAACCTGTCTTACATGTATTAACGGGAAATAACTGACTTTTGGGACATCTGTATGTTTTGAATGCATATGGTTTCCAGATCGCGTAATCAAATACCACATACACATATATATATAATATATAATATATTAATATATATTTCATATCATATATATATTAATAATATATATATATATATATATATATACAGGGGTGTCCCAAAAAACATGTACTCACTCTTTAATTGATACAATAAATTGTTGTTTTTATTTTGACTTTGAAAACAAGGACATTAATGGTTTAAATGGATAAATGCATGTTTACAAAGTGTTTTCAAACTGACGGACCATACGTTCCAACACAGCCGATAACGCGGACCCAATGGGATTTCAACAGCATTACCGAATCTTCATTGTGAACTGCAAGACATTGTCTTTCAAATTTCCTCTTTCAGCTCATCGACTGTTGCTGCGTTTTGAGCCGAAACCTTATCTTTGAGATATCGCCATAAAAAGAGATCCATTGAGTGAGGTCTGGTGGAACGCGCAGGGAATTCAACACTACCTCTTCGCCCAATCCAGTCTGTTCAGAAAAGTTGCTTTGAGATAGGCCCTTACATCAGGTGGTAGGGGGAGGTGCTCCATCTTTGGCTGAAAGTAAAATCTCTTTCATCTCCAAATCTCTTCGACAGTGACTGACCGATTCCTGCACGCAAGTTTAATAACTCCCCAGTGACCAGTTTGGTCAAAAAAAGAATGGCCCTCGGATGCCCAATGCTGATATGCCACACCACACAGTAACCCTTGGTAAGTTTTAAATGTGTGTTCATAGTAACATGCGGATTTCAGGAGCCCGAGTAGGTGCAATTGGTGTCGGTATAATTGAGCCATTTAACTGAAGGCTTGGCCTCATCGCTCCAAACAATTTTGGATGGAAATGCTGATTCTTCTTCGCATTTGCCCAGGTACACTCAAAATTCAGCTCTTCTCCGGTCAGGATCGTCTTCATTTAGAGCGGGATTATTTGGAATGTAAAACTTTTTCCAATCTAATTTCGCTTCAAAAGACGATGGGCACTTTATTTGGTTCCTGTCTCACGAGCATTGTCGTACAATTTCCGTGGGGACGGTGGAGGGTTTCCAGGCAATTGATTTTCCTTTGCGGGGGGTGTGAGACCTTGTCTTCCTGAAACGCTCCTTATGACGTCCATGCCACAGTTCCATCTGTTTCCAAACTATTCTCGGATACGAGCAATTGGCTGCGTCCGCATGGTGTTGGATCTTTGTGAAATGTCTTTCTAAATTGTCTTGCACTTCCATGATGTTTCGTCCTTCCAGTAGCACTTTTATGATAAATTTTCTTTTCTTCAAAAACCTAGCGTACTTCTGCCATTATTAGGGTCAATTGATCTGAAAATAAATGAAAATTCAATGAGTTATGAGGAGCAAAATGTGGAGTACATTTTTTTGGGAAACCCTGTTATTATATTGTTACGGCTGTGAAATTCGCAGAACACCATATAGGTCCTTAGTAGTTATGCGATAAGCCTGTTCAGTTAGATTTCCCCCCACCGGTTGTTGTAATGGGAATTATCCGTTTGGACAGGGCGTGTGATCTTTTGGAGTTAGCCCTTTATTCGTTGCTTCATTATTTTGGACCACCACAACGCCACCACCAACCACAACCAACTTCTTCCACATGGAGCGCCGCGTTCTCCACGAACACCTAAGGCGGAAACAACAACAACTCCCGCCACCGATTTCCGGTAAACAGATTGACGCGTGGGAAAACAACAACTAATCCAGCCGATCTCTGTGGAATGTTCCCCCCCCCCCCCCCGCGCCAGCGAAGGGAGGGGCGGGGTGCCGCGGGATTAAAAGGCACACAGAGCGGCCAAGTGGTGAGTCGGTCCGGGTGCGAAGGAGTGTCTGTCGCGGGGTTCGGAGAAGCCAGAGGAGCTTCGTGGAGGTTCTGTCTGGGCTCGTGTCAGAGTCGGGAGCTTGGAGCAGTCAGTCGGGGGAGGTCCGGGCGTCGCGAAGGAGACATGGGCTGGAGGCACAAACCTGCCTGCCTTGTCGTGCAAGCCTGCGCATTTGTGTGGGGAGAGCGGGAGAGAGCTCGCCTGCCACGGGGAAGGTGCGCGAAGCGCGAATAGCTGCCGTGGGGACGGGACGTCGC
>CM068963.1:78351325-78372709 GCA_035128595.1 Eptatretus atami | reverse complement strand
TTTCATTCACAAACGCCGACCTCCAATTTGGGGACCCCAGGACAGACACGGCTCTTTAATATATCTTTTTTCATTTCCACGTTGCGGAAACACCGGGACAGAACATACGCGTTATCCTTAATCTTAATTCATTCAACCTGGGAACAGCGGACAGACAGCGGCCTCTATCTTAATCTTTCTTCACATTCGAACATGGACAGACACGGCTCGTATCTACCATAATTATCATTCAGATGGGAACACAGAGAACAGACCGGTCTATCTAATCTTACTTCATCGCACATGGAACGACGGGACAGACACGGCTGCTATCTAATCTTATCATGTCCATGGAAACACAGGAAGAGACCACGGCTCTATCTATAATCTTATTCCCTTCACGTGGGAACACGGGGAAGCCCGGCTCTCTCCTAAATTATTCATTCACATCCGGAACACAGACAGACACGGCCTCTATCTAATTCTTATTCATTCACTTGGGAACAGGGACAGACAACATCCTATCTAATACATGTCATTCACATGGGAAACGGCGACAGACACGACTCTTATCTAATATTATTCATTCACAATGGGAACACGGAAACAGACAGGCTCTATCTAATTATCATCTCACTTGGGAACGGGACAGACACGGCCTATCTAATATTATTATTCATGGACACGGGACAGACACGCGGCTCTACTAAGATATATTCATTCACATGGAATTACGGGACATGACACGGCTCTATCTAATATTATTCTTCACATGGGTAACACGGGACAGACACGGCTCTATCTAATTATTATATAAAGGGAACTACGGGACCAGACATGCACGGCTCTATCTAAATCTTATTCATATCACTTTGGGACCCCGGGACAGGACGCGGGCTCTATCTAATAAATTATTCATTCACAACGTGAACAGCACCGACTCTATGCTACATTTATTAATTCCATGGGAACATCGGACATGGACACGGCTCTATCTACACTTATTCATTCACTTGGGAACACGGGACAGACACGACTCTATCTATATATTACATCTCACATGGAACACGGGACATGACGACTCTATCTATATATATTCATTCACAGGAACACGGGACTAGAACACGGCTCTATCTAATATCGATTTCATTAAACCTTTGGAACACGAAGACACCGGCTCTATCCCTACCATATTTAATTCATTCACATGGGAACACGGGTCCAACGACACGGCTCTATCTTAATATTATTTCATTCACCTGGTATTTTTTCGCCTCCTCGTGAACATGGGACAGACACGGCTTCTATTAATATTATCATTTCACATGGGAACGGGACAGGCTACACGGCTCTATCTAAATATATTCTCACATGGGACACGAACCAGACCAGGGCTCTATCTATAGTATTCAATGTCACATGGGAACACTCGGGACAGACACGGCTCTCTAATATTATTCATTCACATGGGAACAACAGACACGGCTCTATTTAATATTATTCATTCACATGGGAAAGCGGGACGAACACGGCTTCTATCTATATTACTCATTTCACATGGGAACGCACCGGGACAGAACAACGGCTCCTATCTAATATTATTCATTCCACGTTGGGAACACGGAGACAGACACGGCTCTATCGTAATATATTCATTCACATGGGAACACGGGACAGACACGCTCTATCTATCTTATCATTCAGTTGGGAACACGGGACATGACACGGGCTCTATATAATATTATTCATTCACATGAACAGACGGACAGAGCACGACTTCTATCTATATATTCATTCACACGGTCGGAACATGGACAGACAGAACGGCTCTATCTAATGTTATCATTACTTGGGAACCGGGACAGACACGACTCTATCTAATTTCATTTCACATGGGAAACACGGGACAGGCACCATGACTCTATCTAATCTATTTCTTCACATGGGAACACTGGACAGACACCGGCTTCTATCTAAAATCTTATTCATCTCACCCATGGGACATCAGAAGCGGCACGGTCTATCGTAATTTATTAATCACTTGGGAAGACGGGACAGACCGGCCTAATCTAATCTTATTCATTCGTCACATGGGAACAAGGACAGACACGCTCTATCTAGTCATCTTATTCATTCCATGGAACACGGACAGACACGGTCTATCTATCCATTTATCATTCACATGGGACACCGGGACAGACCCAGCTCTGTCCTTAATCTTTTCATTCACATGGGAACACGGACAGACAACGCTCTGTCTAATCTATTCACATCCTTCCTATGCGGATCCACGGGTATAGACCACGCCTCCTAATCTAATATTATTCATTTCACATGGGAAACACTCGGGACAGACATCCTGGCTCCCTGTCTAATCTTATCTTCCATTCTACATGGCAACGCACCGGGACAGACCGTGCTCTACATAATCTTATTCATATCACATTGGAAACACTGGGACAGACATCAGCTCTGTCTAATCTGTATTCATTCCTGCACACTGTAACACGATCGGGAAAAGAGACCAATAAGCGCGTCTAATGTACACATCTTATTCATGTCACTTGGCACACGGGACAACCGACAGCGAACTCTATCTAATATTAAATTCATTTCACGATGGGAACACGGGACAGACCACGACTCCTATCTCATATTATTCAATTCACAGGGAACACAGGACGACACACGCTCATCTAAATCTTATTCATTCACATGCGGAACATGGGACACCACAGGACCTACTGTCGCTCACGGCTCTATTTAACTTTATCCAATTCCATCGGGAAACTGATCCGGTCGCATACACCAACGCTCTATCCAATATTTGAATTTCACTCGACTATGGGGACACTCTAGCAGTGACACCAAGACAGGCTCGTTATTCCTAGATCTCTATTCTCAATGGGAAACTCCGGGACATCGACACGGCCTATACTTTCTAATTTATTTATTCATTCTCAATTCAGCGAGCAACACACAGTGACAGGCAGGGTCTTATCAATCTTCTAATTCCTATCACCTCGCTAGGGAGTGCAAACGGGAACAATGAACACGCCGCATCTATCCTAAAATGTATTTCATGAGTTGCACATGTGGGGATATCACAGCACTCAGACAGGGCTTATTCCTAATCTTATCATGTTCACCGTGGGACACGGGAATTCAGACACCGGCGCTACCTTCTAATCTTTATTTCATGCACATGGGAACACGGGAACAGACACGGCTCTACTAATCTTATTCATCTCACAATGGGGGAACATGGGACAGACACACGGGCTCTGATCTAATATGAATTCATTCAGATTGGAACACAGGAACAACACGGCTCTATCTAGATCTTATTCATTCACATGGGAACGACGGGACCACGGACACCGGCTCTCACTTCTATATCTTATTCATTCAACATCGTGCGGAACAGCCGGGACAGACACGGCTATCTAATATTGTAATTCATTTCACATGGAATCACAGGACCAGACAGGGCTCATCTATCACTTCATTCAATGGATACACGGACAGACACGGCTCTACTCCTACCATATTATTCACATCATGGGAACATCAGGACAGACAGGGCTCTTACTAATCTTATTCTATTCACGATGGGAACAGGACAACACGTTCCCCGCGCTTCTTATTAATCTTTTATTCATTCACATGGGAACTACGGGTACAGAACATCGGCTCTATTAATCTTTATTCTCTCACATGGGAACATGGTACAGCACGGCTCTATCCTAATATTCTATTCTATTCACTATGGAACACACCATGGACACACAAGGCTTCTATCTATCTTATTCCATATTCACCATGGGAACACGGGACAGGACACGGCGTATATCTAATCTTATTCATTTCCACATGGAACACAGAGAGACACGGCTCTATCTTAATCTTTATTTCTTCTACTGGGGGAACCCACAGGGACAGCGGCCTCTTCCTTATATATTCATTCACATGGGAACACAGGACAGATCACGACTCTACTCTAAATTTTCCCATGTCACATGGGAACACTGGAAACATGACAGACTCTATCTGAATTTATTCAATCTCACATGGGAACACCCACGGACAGACAACGGCTCTATCTATTAGATCTATTCATCTCTAGCTCTCGGGATCACACGGGAACAGCCGACACGACTCTCATCATCCCACTACTACTCTCCCATTCAACAACGGGACACGGGAACAGGACACGACTCCCTTAGCTCCATATCCTTACAGTAATCACCCTCAATGGAACACACCGGACAGACACCGCAACTCTCCCTTCTCTAATATCCCTAATTATTCTATTGTCCTCACTGATGGATACACCACAGCAGAACGAGCGGAGCACACAGATGTAGTAGATTCTTATTTCGACTATTGATTATGGGAAGTCAGGAATATTCGAGATGTTCTTCTATCTTATAGATTATAGAATCCTATTTGGTCACCCATAGGAGCAACAACTAGACATGACACACGCTCTTAGTCTTGAATTATATTCATGGGTTTTCTTCAATAGGGTAACAGCAGGAGCAACACTGTACATGCGCACCATCCTCTATAAGATTAAACATTTCATTCCACATGGAACACGAATGAACGCACGAGCCCTATCAATCTTATACATTCACATGGGGCGAAACCACCAGAGAGGACTATAACAAGAAATCTGTGCGGCACGCTCTTCTTATATTGAACGTATATTTTCAGTCTTACATGGTAAAGCGCATGAGGGTGAGCAGATTCTTGCTTCAGACTAGTCACCAACAATGTGTCAACTCTTACAACGGCGGGTAAGCAGACACAGGACACAGGATCCTGCACTTCATTTATAATTATTAGTTTCTTTCTTTTGACAAAAGCGTAACACCATGCTCACGTAGAGTAGAATACTATACGGGGCTATTCTTCTAGTGAATTAATTATACATTTCGATCACGATACACATGTAGGCGTATAAAGGGTAGCTACGGAGAGACTATCACACTTTTGAACTTGCTGCTCCCTCTTTCTAATATTTTATTCATTTTCCACCATGGGGAACACAGGGACATACAGGGCTCTATCTAATCTTTTATTCCATTCACATGGGAACATACGGGACAAGACACGGCTGCTATCCAATCTATTTTATCACATGCGCAACACGCGATCTATGCACGCCTCTAATACTGTACTTATTGTGCTGCGCTCGAGGTGGTACTCGTTTCACATGTGCGGACACAGGGACAGGAACACGGCTCTATCAAATATTTTTTCTCTAATACATGTGAGTTAGCATGTGGGTTACAAAAGAGCGCACTGGCTCTACGAAATACACTTTTTAGTTCCAGTACACTTTCGACATGACACGGAGGATCTAGGAGCACTATTCGACATTCAAAGTCTATCATCTTAATTTATCTCAACTTTGGTAGGAATTTGACTGAGTGAAGGGATCAGGTGAGTCTCTGCATCTAATTCATTATTACAAGGGACGTAATTATACTCACGACCGAAAACACGGACAGCAAGGCATCTATTCCTTTACACTCAATAATACGCTATTCACTCGATGGGTAACACGGGTACAGACACGGTCTGTAGTACTATATATACTTTATTCCATACTCACCACTGGCACTATTGACGCGGCATCTAGGAATCGAGCCGGGCTTTATATCACCTTAATCTATCATGTTCACGCTCATGGCGGAACTATTGATGTACAACGGCTCTACAATCTAAATATGATCATCAAGCATCGGAACACCAGGAACAGACAACAAGCGCTCTAATCCGAATGCTTGTGATTCATTCACATCCGGGGAACTATTACAGGACAACCACCGCGCATCACCGATATTTCTTTCGATACATGCGGTCACTGGGAAACACGGGGACAAGACACGGCTCTATTCAAAATTATCATCTACATGGGGAACACAGGAGGACGACAGTGCTTATCTTTATTTCATCTTATTCATTTCACATGCGGATCACCACAGGGGGAACGCGAGCCAACGGATGGGAGACTGCATAAGATTCATAATATTATTCATTACGCGCAATGGCGGCACACAGGAGTTACCAGAGGGAAGGAGTTAATAAACCCAGAAGAGCATCCACAGAGGCTCCCCGTAATCTCTCTCGATGTTAAATTTCCCCCCCTTATTCATTCCTCATGAACATTTTGATGACAGTGCGAAATCGGTAGTTTAAGGATACCGGGCACAAAGCCCAACCTTTTCCTGAGACAGTACCCGGCTCTTTACTATTCCCTTTTTTTATCATTTCACATTGGGAACACGGGGACAGGGGAACACCGCTCTATTCTAATCTAATCATGTTCACATTGGGGAACCAATTGGGACAGGACACAGGCTCTAAGTCTAAATTATTATTCTAACTACTTCCACAGTTGGAACAC
Organism: Eptatretus atami; assembly: GCA_035128595.1. NCBI lineage: Eukaryota > Metazoa > Chordata > Myxini > Myxiniformes > Myxinidae > Eptatretus > Eptatretus atami. The sequence continues at coordinate 78,366,312 of CM068963.1, read as the reverse complement.
CACGACGACGACGACCAGGATTATAATCTTATATAGACTTGTGTTCGCACATGTACAACATGGGGAGACCAGCGGGGGGACAGAACACGGCTCTATCGTAATCTTCATTTCAGCCACAACTTTTTTTATTTATTCTAATTTCTTGAGAGCAGAATACTTTTCCACAGCCATTTATTTTAGGTCATTCATTATTGAGGCAATAGTTAAACAAAAGCTCATTGCATCAAAATGATTGATGTAACAAGCAGTAAATTAACGTTTCGTATTTTCCTGGACAACGGTCAACAAATTGATTTCTTATGCTGTGGTCCTTAATGGTTAATGTGAACTGACAATCAGATAAAACACTGCTTTTAATTTTACGTGATGGACTACAGTATATACAAGACTCGCGGCGACCCATTATCTATTTCTTCAATTCACCTCAACCACTCAGCAACATGCGAGTACGAGACCCGCTTCTTCTTATATTATTGACGGCTCTTCACAGAGGACAATCGGACAACGCAGCTATTCCTAAAGATATTTTATCGTTCCTATCACATGGGAAACGGCATGTTCTACTATCTGGTTGGTGACGACTGGAGCCACGGCTTTCGCTAAACACTCAATCACTTACTATTGTGTGCTATTAATATAGAGGGAATACTGCCAAACCACGGAGCGAGCATCCGGGCACTCACTGGATTACACTTATTGCAAGCAACCACTTACATACCTTCACCATTTGAACACGGACCAGACAGAGGCTTATTCCTGGGCATGACAGAGCTATAAATAATCTATCTCATCACATTCATGGAGAGGCGGCAGCTACGGTGGGACAACGAGGATCATCTGTGACTCCAAGTCTTTTATAGTAGCAGACAGTTAAGAGCTGGATACACGAGTGCGAGATAACATCAGGACAGACCCACGGTAATCTCTCTCACTCTTAGGATGAAATCATCATCACCATGGGACTAGGAGAGCGCAGAGAACATGTGAAGACACGTCCTATTATTTATCTGCTCATATGCAGAAGTCTTATGATTACAAATTGATTCGGGCCAACAATCAGGGAAAACACGACTTCTTAGCACTTAACATAACTCTAGAGAGCACATTTGCTTCACCTTTTCTACCTCATCTGTTCTTGTGTTGGAAGGTATTATTCCTAGTGGCTCCTATCTTTCCTTCACCTAAAGAATGATGCCTAGATTCTGAAGGGTAGCATTCCCTGTGAACGTGTGTAACACCACAATAAGTGCGGTTTAACATACCATCGCACGTACCTAAGAGGCGTTGCTTAACTATGTTTATAAAAACAGCACTGTAACTTCTTTATTGTCCTCGAGATACGAGTAGTTCGCCACTTTTGTTCACTGGGAATGAGCCATGCAAGTCTATTTTGTGGATTCGAATGACATCACATTGATAAGGCAAGAACACAGGGGACAGAACGACCACTCGTTCTCCTCAAAGTCTGTAATATTATTTGTTGCGCCATGATTGTTTCTTCTCGATATCGGGCTATCACCTCGGCGAACGAAGCCTAATTCTTGCCTTATGTAATCTAAGTAGCATCAAGCAAATAGTGAAGACACGACAGACCACCTCTTCTCTAATAATTCATGTTCACCCACGAGCACGGAAGGACAGTCCCATTCTTAGCGTAACACATTTTATTTGCACTGCTTGACACACAGCCGGAACTTAGCCCAGGACAGGGATACTCAGCTCGTTATGCTCACCTCTTTAATACGTATAACGCAAGTTGTCTCCCATCACATAGAGCTGAGCAGCGGAGACATAACTAGAATGTCTCGCTACGGGATCTCTCAGATTCCTGACCTGTCTATGCCATTCTCTCGCGATCTTCGCCACTCCCATTCCAGCTGCAAAACGGGCCTATCTCCTAAATTATTTATTTGACATTTGAGGTTTGTCATCAGTGTGTGGAGAGGGATGAGCCATTGCGGTACCACACAGAGAATTATTCTTTAATCCTTTACTACATTCAATAATTCACTGATGGAGGTAAAGGCGGTAAAGTACAGTCTTTAGGCTTCATGATCTAATCCTTTAGATCCTATTCATTTCACATGGGCAAATCACACACCACGGGAACTAGGGACATGGACTCTATTCCTAACTCGATCATATTCATTTCACTACCGATTGGAACACAGGGGGACAGGACACTGGCCTCTAAATCTTATTTCATTCACATGGGAAACTATAGGACTTAGGACACCGTGGCGTTCAATTATCTACACTATCTAGTAACTCCAATTCCTTCTGCGCAATGAACCACGGGGACCACACATCTGCGCATACTTGTGTGAATGTTATTTGCATTTCACATGGGAACATACCCGGCACAAGACCACGACGTTAGTACCTGTGATCACTCATACAACGCCACTGCCTACATTATGGTGTGAAATAATCCAGGACCCTGGACACAGGGTCACTCTGATTTCCTTAAATCTTACACATTTCACAGGGGAACAGACTCAGAAATAGCACCAGATGAGGGTCACCATATCTTGAGACTCATTATATGTTGCACTATTTCAAAAGGACAGGGATTGGTTTCAGGCTGTCCCTATATTCCTGAAGGCACATAGCACACCACTGCTTCTCTTCTTAGAGGTTACAAAGGCACTGGTTTTTCGATTAGGTCCTTTGAACAGAGATCCGTCCCTTGGAGTTGCTAAAGCCCAATGGAATAGGACCTAGTTGATGTGCTTGGGCCAAAGGACCAACTTCTCATGGGACACGGAGTGCTTCTAAATTCATTCTTTTGCATTTCTTGCTTTTCACTTACGACAGCAAGTCCATCTAGTATGAAGGGAATCATGTGCGGGCAAAACAAAGTTTCTCTCAGCTGAGTTTGGAGTAAGAGGGGTACTATGTCCTTAGATGGACTATTGTCGCGCATATCTTCACCAACCAACCTAATTTATGACTTTTCTTTTGTGTCTTATTTTCTCTAAGCAAAACGCAGGCTTTTTCGCTACACACCGATTACCAACCACTGGTTCTTGTGACAAGGATGGATGAGGGCGAGGCTTCAGGACGTGATTGGGAGGCGAAAAATTAGTTCTTCTATAAGGGGGAGTGATATTTAAATGATTACGTTTCATTAGGATGAATTTAATATTGTTGTTATATCACTTGAAGTATTTGGTATGCTCTATTCATTACTACTACACAACTTCATTAGTATGCTTTATTTGTATGAGGCGATTTTGCGATGTTATTTTAGGTGAAAACTACCTTATACCCATACTTATTTGATGAATGTTGGAAGTTGTTGTAATTTTATCTGCCACTGGCGACTTCAAATTTAGGGATATTATATTTATATTAATATACCATCTTCTTAAATACTAATACACACATTGAGAAAATTATATCGAATTTTATAGTTGACTTCATTTCTATATATCAGTATATTGTAATTGTTATTATCATTTTGACCGCTTTGCATGAATTAATTGCGACTTAACAACATGCACAATGAACGGTGTCCACTTTAGAGAGTTGAAAGCTTGAGTAATTGATTTGCTGGGGGCTTATGGGCTAATCCCATCGATCAGTCTTGGCTATCTTAGGGTACTTCCCGCAGACCGGTGCTAAAGGGATTTTTTTTCGTGGTGGGGACAGGGCTTGTTGACTGGAGTAGCCCGTTTTTATCTTTGCTATCTTATTATTTTGCTGCGCATCCAATACCAGCCGACCGTACTCAACCTTCTAACAAGCACCAACCACAACCCCCTCGCTCGGTAATAACCGTACTCACGGTCTATTCTTCTCTATAACTTCACTTGGAGGGCGCCACTTTGGGTATTTAGATTCACTAAAACCATAACCATCTGGCTCAAACCAATCACCTTCTCTTTACACCCAACGCTACAAACACTCCTCCCATCGGAAAACGACTGTCGTTGCTATGGCGGAATGATGGGTAGAGTCGGTCTTCCGGGATAGTTACCACAGCAACGGGATTATGGTTCTCTTTTCTTAATTTCTCACGCGGTCGGTATTGACTGGCGAGAGTGTTCCAAAGGGAGTGGTGCGGCAAGAGCGACGGAGAATTACAGGTAGTTTGGCTTGGCAAGCACTGATTGGGCTGACGGGTGAACACACACAAACCACGGGACCCCCATGAGGGGAATAGCACGGACACCATGGTGAGATGGAATCTTGCAGCGGTAGCTGGACCGTAAGGGGTGACGCTAGATGCGGGGATGTAGGAGGTGGGCGAAATAAAAACGGATGCACGGCAGCTTTGTGGGTGCTACGGCGGGGACAGTTGCTGTTGATCAGTGGAAGGAGCGGTAGGAGCTGGCGAGGGAGGACAACCGGAGTTACAGCTAGTTCTGGGAGTCTTTTTGTGCACTCACAGATGTGGGCTGCCTGGATAACGAAGTAGTGTTCAGATCTGCGATAGGACATCATAGAAGTATCGGGGTCGAGTGTCTCGTCGGGGGGTTCGGAGAGTCGGCAGAGAAGCTACGAAGGGAGCCTGGGGGTTTGAGGTTCTGGGCTCCAGGTGCACAGAAAGACGGGAGCTTTTGGGACAGGTCCCAGCGATAAGTGGGAGATGGGTTCACGGTTAGCTCGCCGAGATTAGAAATCGGTACGACAACGAGAGGGCTTGTGGGCGCCCCAAGCCACATGCACTTCGTTGTTCAGCCCATCGATTATACCTGCGCGACGATACTGCAGAGAGAGATGCAAAACTGGAAGAAGCACGAGACACGTGCGTCGAGTCCATGCGCATCGCGTCAAGGCCCGAGCTTCAACCGGAAGGGCATCGGCTAAGCCTGTGCTGTCTAGTGGGGACGGAAGGATACATTCGCGACTGCATCAGCACTCGCAACGAAAGAGAACAGTAGATACTCCAAAACTCGAGCGCGATGGAGATGCTCCAATCTGGAGCGTAAAAGCCCCAACGTGTAAAAAGTAGTTAAGGCCCATCACAGGGGCCAGTCTGACTCCTCTTTGTTCTCCTTAATGAGGGAGTGTTCAGCTTTTTATCTACTGCGTTGTTTGTGTTTTAGAAATTGAATGTTGTTTGGCGCCGTGACGCGCTAGCAGTAGAAAACGCTTAAGTGCCATTTGATTATTGAAAAGCTTTAAAGTGAGACTGCGTTGTTGGTAAAACGTACTCTTGGTTGTCGGCTGCGGTGGTTTGAGTGGCCGTTCCACCAATTGTTGCTGGCTTGCATGACTGCATGGGTCTGTTCTTTTTGGCATAAAGCTCGAGTTGCTTGTAGACACAGTGATCTAGTTGTGCGAGTTGCGTAGTAGTATAAATTTGTGCTTTCACCTATGAATTTCGAAATCGTGAACCACGATTCGTCTCGTGAGCGTCATTTTTTCCCCAATCATTAGGACATCTGCCGACAGGTATTTGATGGGGAATTCCGAACGTGGCGTAATTGGACTTGGGTTGGAACTATACCTCATAAAATGCAAATCAGGGTTGCGTCTCCGAGGGTTGGCGGTGAGACCATGATTGTTCAAAGGACTTTGTACTGGGACACTTAAGAACATTTATTTTCTTTTATTCAGAGCCACTTCCGCGCGTATCCCAGGACGCACCAAGTGTGGCTTTAGCTTTGTGCTTCGGAATCATCATCTCTGAAAGTGAATCACCTACCCAGTTTTCAGATTTCATGGCTGACTCGAGCCGGTTTTTCAATCAAAGGATTCTCCTGTACTTTTGCACCAATCCATTGTCCCTTTTATTCCTGACAAGTCTTCCCCCATCCCTGCTGATGAAAAAGCAGCCCAAACATGATGCTGCCGACCACCATCATTGACCAAGGTGGAATGGTGTTTGACTGGTGCTGTGCATGTGTTAGGCTTGCACCAGATGTAACGCTTTGATATTTGGACGCAGCAAAGTTCAATTTTTGTCTTAGTCTGACCACAAAAGTTTTTCCACATGCCTGGCGCCCTGTAGTATCATCAAGCATGCTTTTTTGCAAACTATGTACGTAGCTGTTTTTGAATGCCGTCTTTTTTAGTAATGGTTTTATTCCTTGCCACCTGCCCATATAGACCAGCTTTGGAGGAAATGGGACAATTGTGGATTGATGAACACTGCCCCCCATCTTGGACATAGTAGCCTTGCAGATCTTTCAACAATGTAATGCTGGATTTACCGTGACATCCTGAATCCAGTTTTTTCCTGCTTGCCCAGCTTGCTGAGTTTGGGATGGGCAACCTGATCTGGGAGAGTTTGGGTGGTGATTATACTGTCTTCCACTTTCTTAAAATGGATGGATTTCACCAGACTCAAAAGGGATGATGAGTGACTTTGAAATATTTTTTGTAACAACTCTCTGGAAGCGGTGCTCTCGACCACTTTATGTCTGGCTTCTTGGGAAAGAACCTGGTCTTCATGGTTGCCTTGTTGGTTGGACCAAGTGAGTTTGCACCTTAGAAATCCTTGGATAAAGTGGAAGGAGCCTAAAATTTTATGTTAAAACCACTGATTATCATGCAGGTGAAACCTATTACAAATTATTTTTTATAAGCCTTCCAACAACAAATAATTTTGCTGCTCAACGTGATTTAGGGTTAATTAGCCAAAGGGTTTTAATACTTGTGGCAAACAAGAATCATCTGACTTTCTCTGTTCATCAACTTAATTCACATTTTTATCGACATGTTTTTTTTAAGCTTTATCATTTTGGATAGTTTGTGGAAGACTGCTATATAAGTGTTAATGTTAAATTTAAAGCATCATGCAATAAGCTGAAGGTGTCATAAAAATGTGAAAAGTTTGGAGGAGGTGAATTACTTTGCAGGCGTCACTGTGTGGGTGAATGCCCGCATGGAATCATGGTGTGTATATGCGATTCAGGTGGTACATTCAATTTTCGCCCTCCCTGGAAAACGGAAACAACTGACCTTTAACGTCGAGTCGTATCCACAGCAAGGATGCCGTATCCCGTTTGTAACCGGATGTCGTATACATATTCGTTAGATTCTTACTCCACGCGAATTACCTCTTAGGAGTAATTGCGAATAGCTTGTGGAGATCCCCATTCTTACCCTGATTCTGCCGCGTCTTCGGCTAATGTGATCATAACAATGGGACTTTAAGGAGGCAACTTTGCTTTGTTAAGGTGACTGATGTAAAGAATTCTGTGCACAATGTGCTAAGCATATTGTCCTAAGAACTTTCAAGGACTGGAGCTTGTGATTCTCGCACACTATAGGACCCCTTGGAACTTTAGGAAATTTTCTCACACCTTCTCGTCATTGATGTGCACTGCATTAATACATTCCGGGCCAACTATGGGACCGTCGAGACGTGTCTGCTGAGTGGGCTATATTTGTCTAGTCGGAAAAGCGAATCATGTTCGCTACGGTGAAGTATGAACTCCTTCCAGCAAGTCAGAGATATTTCGAGCCTAGCTTATGGTGGTGCAGGGTTGCCGCGCTTAACAGTATGGCAGCTCCAAAAATTGAACAAACTGGCTGGTAGATTCGTCACATATAACCCTTCACCTAGAGGAGCATAATATAGAATATGGTTGATATAGATGTAGTGTTAGGAAAGGATAGGGGTTAAAAAAAATAGAACCTTAAGTTTTAGACACAAGTATGTCCAGGGTTAGCCCAGAAGAGTGGCTCCGAACGGACCACTTTGTTAAGCTCTTTGTCGCGCCGCCTCATCCTTTTCGTGCCGCACACCATAAACACGCCCGGGAGATCATAGCAGGTGTCTTTGGCTCAAAAAGATGCTCCGGAGTCACGTCGGGGCATTAAACCTCCACGGAGGCTGGGGACGGGGCACTTTCCGATTATAGACTCAGGAGGCCGGGGTGTGGTTTTCGCCCAATACTTTCAACCCTGGCCGGTAAGTCATAGGGTTTTCTCAATTTGGCCTCTACAAAATTTCATACCCTAATAATCCTTAACGCCCCTACCCCCGGCGCAGGACGTAATGCCCAACTTCTTTCTTGGGCATTTGAACCTCTTCACGGAGCTAGGTTTTTTCCGGGCTCTCTTCCGGGGTGATAGAGAATCTGCCTCTTCAGTGGGGGTATGAAGTGGACTTCTGCATCTGATTTGGGTTCGGAAACCGGGGGCGTTTTACTCTTACTGGGCGGGAGAGTTCCAACTACCCTTACTGGGGCGACCCAACCATGCCCAGCTAATGCGCGTGCACAGTCGCCTGATGTCGTGGTTTTTTAAAACTCCAAAAGCCCGTTGGGGCCGGGCTTGAATTGAACGGATTTATTCGGGAATTAAACCCCGCCTTAAACTCGAATCCGAACATGCGGGAACTGGAATTCTGAGCCAAGGAAGATCACACTCGACTCGTGTTAAAAATTCTTCCACAACGCCTTCTTGCTTACAGAAACACTACTTAGAAGACACAAAGAGCAGGAGTATACCCACCGAGCTGTGGAGAATTACTGTCAACTAATGAGTCATTTTACATATCCAGGACTCCAAAACAAAACTTATGTCGAGATTCTGTACATTATACGGGTCCGTGACCTCTCAAAAGTAGCTGACTCATTGCGAGCATGATGATTGTGATACTGCTTACTCCTTTATACCTAGCTTAGGATAGTTGGAAATTAGTTTATATGCTAGAACTTGTCAATTAATAAATTACGTAGACTATGCCTTTTTGAATGCTTCATAACATACAATCCTTAGTTATGGTTGACGTCTTGGTTCATTCAAATGTATTGTTCTGAGGATTCTGGACAATGGATGTTTGCTGCTATCAATAGATTTGGTGACACCTTCCTTAATACAATTGTTAAAATTTAAAAAGCAAAGCCAAAACACGTCGTGCGGTGTCATGGGAACCGCCAGCCCAACATACTTAATCTGCTCCTAGAGCTTCTCTTACTGGCAACACCTGACGCGAACGTAACCTGACACTTATCATTCTCCAGGACGATACATAGCTTGGTTCGGATGCCACTTTACTTTCACTGCGAAGCTGGAGGCTCGTTCGATCGTCCACCAGTGGCTTAATGTCTACCAGTTTGCTTCTGTGTTTGTTGCCTCCACCTCACTTTCACAACCTATTATAGTCAACCGCAAACGTCGGGGACTCTCTCGCATTTTGATGTTTGCGCTCTTTAATCAGAGTACACCACATATCGTCTGGTATGTTTATTGATACTAGATGCGAATGACCTATGGGACTTGGTTTTGGATTGCTCTTTTGTTTTGGTGGGCGCGGTACTAAGGCAGACTCGAGCAAGCTTTCTTAAATCAAGTAGGAGGGTAGTCGCGTCGAATTCACATTTGCTGGACGGCACTGGTCGGATTTAGATATCGGGTGAGGTCATTCCCAGAGAGATGGGGCTGACAGGTCCAGGGGTGTACCAATTATAGGATGTACATCAGGCCCGTTTTATGCTCACGTGGGCCCATGATTCATCATCCGTCACAGCCCGGAAGCAAGGGACAGCGAGGAAACTGGCGGATTAAAAATTTCCCGGCTTCAATGATGGAATCGGGACATGAGGGGAAACTGGCATTCAAATTGGTTGACTAAATTCCTTATTCGTAATCAATAATGTAAATCGGACTGCATACGGATCAGGATATCAAGAAAATAATTTTTTAGTGCAAGGTAGACCCGGTGAACTACAGGGTGTTATAGAGCGCTCGCGGAAAACACTCAACCTCACCTTGAACACGATAAAGTGTGTTTTGCTGTGGCCAGGACATGTGAAAGTTTAATACGGATTTGGCTTTCAGCCTAGCAGCATCTTTTCCTGCTTCAGGTCCGCACAACATCGAGGCAATCCAATGCAATCCTGGAAGCTCGAGGCCGTCAGGCCAGCCAATCGCGTTGCTCAGTATCTAGATATCTCCTCTCTCACTGGTGCTGAACACCCTATTACCCCCTCGACGGTTCCAAGCCCCGAATCTCTCACCCACAGAAGGGGCGACCGACTGTTAACCCCGCCGCTGCTCAGAAAGGATGCAGCCCTTGGGTTTAAGAAAGGCCTGTATGGTGCTGCAGCGCCGCCTTTCCACCCTCTGATGGAAGTCTCAGCTTCCATGCGCCACGGGCCCTGTTCATTGGCTCAACTTCAACCTCGGCCAAAGCCCCTACCGCCTTTGCCGCATCACTGTGATGCATCGGGCTGCCGCGCCTGCCACCTGCTGGGGGGGCGTTTTTGCTCTCCGCAGCTGCAGCGATGGGCGCCACTGGGAGATAGCCGATCGCCTTTTGCCGCCGACCGCTACCCCCGCCCCATGAAACAGGTATGTCCCCTGGGGTTGAAACATAAGGCGATTGGCCTGTGCTCTCTGGATGTGTAGACGCGGTGGCATACTGTATCTGTTGTGCGTGTCGCGTTCACCCACGGACGCGCGACCACCACAAGCACGATCCAGCGCCTGCTGTATACTCGAAGCCAATACGGGCGCGCAAACCGACTGCAGACGTGCAAGGTGGCGTGCCGGCAACTGACCTCCACCAGTACAAAGACTTTCAGCTCCGATATTCACACCAGGGGGCAGGGCAATGTGGTGGTAGCCCACGCCCCTACTCTCTCACTCAGGTGATACTCCCCCCGCGCCGGCCTCTATCCGATCTGCTCTGACAGTGTTGGAGCCAACGACCTCACCAGTTCGGCTGCTACAATGACGCCCTTCCTCACCAGCGATCGGGTGTCTCTCCAAGAGCGCCTCGCCCAACCTCTGAGCAGAGGACCCATACTCTAACACCTGCATCCTACATCGAGCGACTGAGCTAGGTCATCCTGTGTCGCCTTAGGCAGCTGTTGCCATTCGGGTCCAGGTCATAAAGAGAACGCTGGTCCGACTGGAATGACAACATGCGTGGCCGTCGTGGGGCTCTGGTCAGCTGTGATTCCAAGGTTGCCAGCCTGTCGTGATCATATTTTGGGGAAGTGACGATGCATGGAGGATCACTGTGGACATTAGGTGATACTTCAAAACAGAAGGACGCCGTGATCCTGGAATGCTCGCGTTGGTTCAGGGATCTGGACAGGGGGGTATTGGAAGCCATGGTTAAGGAACTGCACTGTACCCGTTCCAGTCGCAGCAAAACCATGCGCGCTCCCGCAGCCACTTGTCCCTGGCTAACCCGGCAGGGCAACATACTCCAAATTAAGACATTTTGTGTGAAAATCCACCAAGTATTCCTCATCCAACACGTCCCCCGCCTTTTCTGGTCGGTGGCCCCGACACTCGAGCCCCCCCTGCAGCTCCAACTGGCATGAGGTAACCCTTGTGGGGATACGTCACTACTAGAGCATAGTGGTGGGACATTCTTCTGTAACATGCTCTTTTGATGCTGGTGGGCTGCCTCAGGCCATCAACTACTGAACCAACTGGGCCCTCGCCTATTTGTCCGGGCTCAGCAGAGTTTTCTTTGTTCCTGGAGGGCTGTGGTGGTTCTCTCTTCCACATCTGGCACATCCCAACAGCAGCATTCTTTCCATGCCCGGCCCGAGGCTACGGGAGGGAGGGGGTGGAGGGGAGAGAATAGAAAGTGAGGAGCATGCTCGAATCAACGGATGCTGAAAGAATGGCATCTCAAGACACCGTGTCCAAGTGCTGGAACGTTTTTCAAAAACAACGGCTTTGAACTCCAGACTACTCATACACATTAAAGGTGGTGCAACCCACTGCGCTAACACTGGCCGGCCGTCTCTAGACTGCATCCTGAATAGTCGGCCCAGTGAGTGTTCACAGCTGGCTCCTGGAATAGGCTCTGGCACTCAGGCGGCTTTAGGCTAATACTAACTGGCAGCCACTCAGGCTGTGGTTAAATAAGCGCGCAACGCCAGAAAAAAGCCAGCACTTTGACGAGTGCACAGCCATGTTAAGGGACGTTCTGCCATCCCAGATCTCGGATTGGGTCAGAACACTGTCATCCGCGAGCGCCTGACACAAACTGCAAGACTACGTGCTAGCGCTGCCCTCCTGGGTCCCGTTGCCCCGCTTCAGGTCAGAAGCTGCAGATGAACGGCTCCCGTTGGCGCATGTGCCTAGCCGGGTCCCGCGCACCCGAACTACCGGAAGGTGTCGGGGCTCCTCCGACTTCCAGTGTGGATTACGCTGCTCCCCTGCGTCATAACCCTGCAAGTGGTGCTGGATGTCGCCTGTGGCCGCTGACAGGCATGCCTGTCACCACATCCCCGCCGCCCCCCCTGTGCAGGTCATTTTCAAGCCAGCGGAAGACATGCCTGCTCCCCGTTTTTGCGCTGGGCCACGGCGGACCCGTGCGGTACCCGCGCGCGGCATCCACGGGCCGTCCACGCCCCGCGCCCCTACTCGCCGGGTGCTGGGCCTCGCCAGTACTGAGCAGGCTCTACTATGCTATCCTGGTATTTCCATAACCTGAACTTTCCAAAGCGGGAAACGGGGTGTTCATAATCCGAACGACTGCAATGTTACGATCAGTAGGCGCAGCGCAGCGGTGGCCAATGGCACCGGGGCGTGCGAAGAGAAACGGCGAATGCACGGCCCACCCATTTGTCTAATATCGTTGGGCGTATCGTCTCTTCCGCTGCTATTATGAAAGGCTAAGAGCTACATCTTCGGCGGGGTTTACCGGATAGGATCGAAACCCTGTTGTGCAGAAACACACCTTTGCGATTTTACAATTCGTCTCATGAGAACGCCTGATTAAATTGACTGTTTCTGTGAATTTTTATTTAATTTATCTCGCACCGTCGTCATGTTGCGCAAACAATGTAGGCAGAACATATTGAGAAAAAAAGAGGAACCATGATAAAGGAGCTACAGGCACGTTTCAGATTTTATTATTTGAGACTAAAGTTCGGACGGGCGAACGGATTTTATCTGGACTAATCTAGACTCTAGAGTTTTGACAATTAACTTGTATTACATGCACACTAATGTCTACTACTCAAGTCGATTGCGCAAAAGAGTCCTGATGGGCTATGTAGGCCTTGTATATTTTAGGACACGAATAAATTTGTCTTTTCATAGTTGTGCCAACATCTTTACCACTGTTCCTTTATTACAGATCATGATTGTGCGACTAAATGTTTAAATGGTAAATAGCAAGTCCATGGAAAGCAAGTACTTTCTACGTTAGTATATAAATACCATGTATTGATCCGAGTGGCAGCCATGTACCCATGTGTCGAGGGCCTGTTAGTGGATAGTCGTGTACCTTCTCAGAGGGAGCCTTGGTATATTACAATCGAGAGCAAATGGAGTAACGGGCTCATAAATGAGGCAGGTGGCATAGAGCAGGGTTTTTCAACATAGCTTTCAGATGTGATTTGAAATATACCTTTCCTTTGCACAACTTGGATAACTAAAGAAATACTTCTTATGCATTTCCTACACTCTGAGAATTGTACTGGAATTTTTCTGTTAAGTTTGTTTCATTTTTGTGAAGTGGAGAAAGGTTAACAGTCACATTTGAAATTATTTTTGTGGACATGGATATTTATGGCCCATAATTGGAACGTAACCAGTCACTTGTGATTGGTGAAACGAGCGCCGATAAAGACTTAAGGAAGGCGAGTCAAGAATTTTGTTGACGGGATAACGAATATGCCGTTCGTGATTTGTTTGTGCGATGACAAAAATCGATTTTTTCAACAATGTGTCCGAATGAATTTTGGACAGCTTCCAGTAAGGCAGGGAAATATTCTGTTAATTTTTCCGCGACAGAATCACGAATTAAGACGGATCAGATGAGAGAATTATGGGCGAAACCACATGGGCAGCAATGCATTTTGTATGTATATTTAGATCATGAGCGTGCGCGACGTCTAATCCAATCGACTCTGCAGCTAGAGGAGAGTCCGCGGATCTGGGAGATATGAGTGCAAGCGTCAACGAGTCGAATTGTGAGGTCTGGCGGTTTTCACTGAACAGTGGGCTTACCCACTTTTTATATGTAGGAAAGTTGCGTCGAGAGAGGCTATTAGTAAAGTGGTGTGGAAAACATCATAACAAATTGGTCGAAAATTCTGGGTCAGAATTTATCCACATTGAGTTGATTTTACCAAGAACATGGGTGATTCTTCACTAGTAAGTCAGTAATATTAAATAACTAGAAAACTTTGAAGTGTCATGGGACCTTAAATGCCGGCCCACACGACAGACAACAAACAAACAGTGTGAGTAGCAACAAAAACTTTAGTCGCCATTTTTGACTCGCTTTTCACTCATCACATTTTGCGATTTTTAAGTCCAGAAAGAGTAGATTAGGTCAATATATGTGCAACTTAGGCAAATGAAAAGAAACCAAACAAGGGTCATTTTGCCTTTGTGTATTTGGGCGAAAATGAATGTTCATCATGCGAGTGAAGAGGGAGACAATCTTGGGGGGTTCAGAGTTCGTGGGTTACTGGCCGTCGGAGAAAGGGGGTTACTGCTGTGCTGCGCACCTTTTGAACAAATGGTCGCTGGTTTTGGTCCCAGTCGCAACTGTGTTGGCTCGAGGTTTCGTGGCGGAGCTCCGGGTGTGAATAGCCGGGGGTCCATGGAGGGGGGGGGGGGTCGGGTCCGCCTCTTTCCCTTCCTTGTAGAGGGCCAGCGAGACACGTTCGCTGCCCTCGACGACCTTTGTAACAGCAAAAACCCTTTCTGACAGCATAAACCCTCAAAACCTCCAAAAAGACCCCCAAACTCTTCCAAAGACCCAAAAGACCCCTGCCTTAGAGGTGGGCTTTTGGAAATGTATGGCCTCCCTCAGCGGGCAGGGGCTTGGTGAACAACAGCCTCGCTGGTCTGCCTTTGATGGAGCAGGGCCACGGCATATCTTTTCCGGGGCGGGGCCTTGGCCTGCGGGAAACCCCAGCCTCTTCCACGCGGGTTCATACTTGACGAGTAACAAGTAACAGTATCAATGTTGCAAAGGTTGTCGTGAAAGAGTTACAACGTTCGTGGGAGCCGAGAAACCGGAGCCGAGAAACCGGAACCGCGAGATCTTGCCTTGACACGTCAGGGTGCGAGAAGGCAGCTGGTTGGTGGTGGAT
>CM068963.1:78337590-78339401 GCA_035128595.1 Eptatretus atami | reverse complement strand
GTTCACTGGAGCTATCTTTTTTTTTTCTTGAAATGATTTTTTTTCATCACCCGCTGTCACAACGGGAACCCAACGGGTTCACAGGTCGTCTAGTATTATATAAAGCTCTTTCTCACCACTGACATTAAAGATCGGGACCTTCCAGGTGACGGAGAAAGCTGAAATTGAGTGCTGATGGCCATTGAAGCTGACACACTGGGAGAAAAAAAAGAAAATCACAGAATCGTCGTAAAACATTCCGACATGAAAATATAAATACATTTAGAAAAAAATGAAAATAAGTAAATGAAAAATCAAATGCAGGTGAGCAACCTGATACAATGGGGAAAGCATGGCAATTTTGTATGCCAACGAGCATCGGAAGTCGATACACCAGGAAAAATCACGGAATCATCGAACAACATTCATATCTGAAAATATAAATAAATAAATGAAAAAATATCACATTCGGTGAGCGACTCGAGACAATGGGGAAACACATTTTGTATGCTTACACAATGAGTAAGCACACTCCGCTAGTTTAATATATATATATATATATATATATGCATATATTGTTGCGAGGCCGGGTATCGGCGGCAAGCACGACCGCTAGATGGAGCTGCAGGGTCGATTCCACCGATCACCCGGAATGTATAGGTCGTCACCCCGGACAACTCCGGAGCCGACGGGTCCCTTATCGGACCAAAGTTCGCCAATAGATCGACCACGTGGGGTAGGGTCGATTGCCAATTTCAATTTACCTAAATACCCACGTCATCCAAACTACCGGGGAAATTCACCCTCGACGATGCTCGTACGGAACGGGCTGCTAGCGTACCCGAACCGTGTGCGACCCGAGCGGACGGTCACCGAGCTTCCGTCGGTCCAAATGTCCCTTTACAGCGGCAACAGCCTGGCTATTTCTCCAACACGCACCGTGTTAAACCAATAGAAGAAAGACAAAAACGAACCGATACATTTAACACATGGATTTATTTATAATGGAACAGGGGGGCACGTAAGAAGCAGAGTTATCCGAAGATAAGAGGCACGTATGTACAGCAAGGCCCTTATACAATTTACTACTTACCAGACTGGCGCCACAAACACACACACGCACACACAAGAAACGGACCCAAAGTGGTCTTTATTGAGGCCTCCAGCTCGGAGGGAAAGGGCGAGCTGAGGACCAGATTCTGCCTCAGACCTTTCCCCCTCGTGTGGTCTTCGCGCTGAGTCGAACCGGGCACCAGCGAGAGACGAGCCGAATCCAGACACCGGGGATGCAGCGCGCAACCCCCACGGCTCTCGTGGGGGATTGTGTCTCTCAAGAGCCAGCTCCCGTTCGTTCGTGGCACACAACCCTTGCGGCTCTGGTGGGAGATCGTGTCTCTCAAGTTCTTGATCATGAGGAGGAGGAGGAGGAGGAGGAGGGAGGATCTCGCTCGGTCCGAACGCGCCGCACCCTTATTCACCCTGTCTCCGGGGGGGGGGGGGGGGGGGACGCCTCCGCCCTGCCCGCGCTCCCTTACTGGACGGTTTTTGGCGTGCAGAACTGCTCGTCGCCCTGTCATTGGCCAAAACGAGCGGCAAGTCCATTGATTGGCCCGGGGGCGTGGTGACTTCAAGCGGACCCCTTTCCTCCTGTCGTAGGATCTGATTGGCCGAGCGGCGGTCACCCCACCCGTAGCACGCTGATTGGTTGAGGGCCGCCACGAGGCCCCTCCTTGAACTCCGCCTTCATCCAAAGGACCGCCCCTCCAACAGGAAGTTGAGCAACATGGTTCTGCGTGGGCTCCGCCCATGTACGTGCTGACACACATGTAGGC
>CM068963.1:78325090-78332590 GCA_035128595.1 Eptatretus atami | reverse complement strand
TGCGGTGAATTGGTGGGCGGAAGATGTGCCGGGTGGAATTGTGGGCGGAGATTGCCGGGTGATTGTGGCGGAGATTCCGGGGAGTAATGTGGGCGGAGATTGCCGGGTGGATGTGGGCGGAGATTGCCGGGTGGATTGTGGGCGGAGATTGCCGGGTGAATTGTGGGCGGAGATTGCCGGGTGATTGTGGGCGGAGATTGCGGGTGAATTGTGGGCGGAGATTGCCGGGGGATTGTGGCGGAGATTGCCGGGGGAATTGTGGGCGGAGATTGCCGGGGAATGTGGGCGGAGATTGCCGGGTGGATTGTGGCGGAGATTGCCGGGGAATTGTGGGCGGAGATTGCCGGTGAATTGTGGGCGGAGATGCCGGGGGAATTGTGGGCGGAGATTGCCGGGTGAAGTTGTGGGGCGGAGATTGCCGGGGGAAATTTGGGCGGAGATTGCCGGTGGAATTGGGGCGGAGATTGCCGGGGAATTGTGGGCGGAGATTGCCGGTGAATTGGGCGGAGATGCCGGGGGAATTGTGGGCGGAGATTGCCGGGTGAATTGTGGGCGGGGTTAATGCGGAAGAGCGACGTTTTTGTGCTGAATCGTTTTCTGTGTGACGCCGTTAGTTGTTGACGCGCACGTTGTAACTCTCGTTACAGCGCGGCGACATCGCGCTGTTATATAATTGGCTATTCTGTCCTGTGTCTTCTGTCACACTTATGGCCGGTACGTCCCTTTGATCTGAGGGCTATAAATATAAATTTGTCCAACGTCACAACTCTTTCCATCGTGCATGCTAATTCACCGTGTCTACATTTAAATTTTATAACCGCAAAATTGTTCATCATTCTTCTCACCTCGACTTTTACTGCCCCCAGCCGCGCGATATCGAAGTATTCGCTTCTTGTTCGTGTTTGTTACGTGGTTATTCAGGCTTTTGTCCATTTGTTTTGCTCCTTGCTGAGAATGGTGAGGAAAACGGTGACACCACGTGACTGTGTTTTTAAATTTTCGTCCAGCAAAATGGGAATGAAAAGTAATTGTTACAATGTTGTCTTCCCATCGGTAAAGAAATGAACTTTATACAGTTATTTATCGAATAACAACTATATATATATATATAATATATATATTATACTCCTGTCGAAATGAAACGTCACAACAGCGGTTCACAAATGTAAACCCTGTGATATTATACCCATGATGTTATCCGCACGAGTAGCAGCCTCCGACAGGCCGATCACGTTACTTTTCACATCTCCGAAGTTACAGAACACCCAATACTCACACTCACAACTCTCTCTCGCATCGCCAACATGGAATCAGACCAAACCACCACCACCACCACCACTCACCTCCCACAAAACACCTTTGATGGCTTCAACAATAGAAAACCACCTGAACACACTATTCCCACCACAATAGACATCAGCAAAGCATTTGACACACTCCCAAAACTCTTACTCCCAAACAACATACTCAACACAAACATGACGCAACACCACCGAGTTCTGGCTGGCCAGCCACACCCATCATGCAGACAGTCATTGGTAATTTGTAACGGCAAGTCATCAGGCACACGATACTTTCATAACGGAGTCCCTCAAGGTTCCTTTTATCTGTTCATACATGAAATTCCACAACCACCTGAGAACATACAAATAGCCTCGTATGCGGACGATATAACCATTACCTCTACTCGTAGCAACATCAACAACGCCGCGGCACAACTTCAACCCTTCCGCAGCGCCCTACAAACCTGGCTCACCATCAACAGACTGAAAGTATCCCCCTCAAAATCAAGTCACTCTTTAAAAAAAAAAGATATTACACCAAGGAACATAGCGCTGGACCACACATCACACTGAACAACATCCCTATCCCACACACACCAAACAAACATACCCGGCATCACTTTTAACACATCCATGTCATTCTCAGATCACATCACACAGTGAACAGCTGTTCACCACCACCTCTTATCATCCCCCATCCAAATCCTCGATCTTTTCTACCCCCGATAATCCACCCAAGCCCACCTCCTTCAAATTCCCTGCTTTCCTTCCTGAAAGTCCCTGTAATGTCCATCTTCTATTCCCCATGTTCCCCGTCCCATCCCTCTCCCTTCCACAGATCTCCTAATGTCTCTGTTCCCCACTGTTTTGTCCTTCCCACTCCCTCCCCTCTTGTCTCATGTCCCCCATGATATGCATTGTGTGTTAGCTCTCACACGAGCCTCGACAAGGTATACAAAAAAAAAACATGCACACCCAGGCTGAACACACTGAGAGCACCCACACGCACCGACTTCAGACACCACAAAGAAACAACATTACGATGATACAAACAGAACATTAAATCAGCCATTAACTACGCCAGCTCATCTTGCTTTTCTGGCCGATCAAACACACATCTCAATACCCAACAGACCATACAATACAAAACCCTTCACATCATCACAGATTGTACATTAACAACACCTACACACAGAGGTAAAAATGCTAAAAATCAAAGACCACTTGGACTTGAGAGGTGAACAGTTCCTTGCAACAGCAAGTGCCAACCCTAATCATGCTTACCACGACATGTATAACCACCCACAGGCCCCTAGACATATCAAAGTGACACCACAAAGACAATACAATGGCATCCTCCAAAACATCTCCCCAATAAACAATGGAAACAACAAAAAACACATCCACACCCATATCATCATAAACACAATCAACAAACTAGGCCTAAACAGTATCCTGGCAGTAAACCCACACCCTTCCATGACATAGACCAACTACCCTCCAGGTCCGATAGTGTTCACGTTACACGCCTCTGCTGTGGACACCACTCACAGCTTTTACACGACAAACACAGACTCGACGACACCACCGACGACACCTGCAACCTCTGCCAGGCCGCCGCACACACAACAAAACACATCATGGAAGACTGTGTGGTCTTGGCTCCACTTCGACAAGAGTGGAGCCAAGACCACATAGATGTGAGGGATCTCTGGCTCGCTCCTGGGAGATCGATCGTGGCTCTCTCTACATGGTGCGAGCGAACTCTTTCGTTTTTTTAAGGTTTTGTATTTTTTTTTCTTTGATCCAATATGCCTGCCAGACCACGTGACCGATGACATCATCTTTATCAAACCATAGTTCCCATGAGTAGTTCATCAATTACTTAAATTTTGTATTGATTGGTGAAGCGGTTTCTCCAACGAGGGATTTTTCAAAGATTTTTCCCTTCGATCCAATATGGCTGCCAGACCACGTGACACACGATGGTCATTTTTATGAAGATCCTGTTCAAATTTCAAGTCAATCGGATGAAAAAAAAAATGACAATTTTAGAAATTTTGGCCTATGTTGACCTTTTGACCAATGTTGACCTCAAAAATAGTTGGTGGTTGAATTCAGTGACCTGATACGCAAATTATCTTCAAATTTCAAGTCAATGGGATGAAAATTGAGGATTTTAGAAATCCGGGCTATGTTGACCTTTGACGACGACGACATTGGGATCGTGCTGGTCCTTTGTTACAAGTGTGGATGCAATCGGCCGTGAATGATCGTGAGGGAAAGGATGTAGTCCACGACTGCTGCACCGGAGTGAAGGTGTTCAGAGTCCAGGTAGTGTAGACCTGCATTGAAGGTCATCTTGTGCAGAACAAAATTCTCATGCTCAGCCCCAGAAGAGTACAACGAACTCCACCACTTCGAAATCGGAAACGAGCGTTCAAGCTTGATCTATTATTGAACCGTTGCTATGGTTGTACAATCGTTGCTATGGTTGTACAATCGTTGCTATGGTTGCACAATCGTAAACAATACAAATTCTTACATATTCATTGATGGTCACATTAGATTATGTTCATTTGTTGATACTCCCATCTGCCAACATTCGTGGACGTTAAAGATGCCACACGGTGTTCTTCACTGAGAGTAGGCGAGCTGTCGCCGGCACCCTAAACAATTTACAAATCCCTGCTCTGACCAGCAGGGGGCACTGCCTCGCCCTGGCCCAATTGACGACCCCTGCAGCCTTGTGCATTTGTATGAAGAAGAAGAAGATTTACAAGTACTGTATTCAGAAAACATAATATTCATGTCACGTGAAATAATTACACTTAATCAAAGTTACTCTTCATTTTTAAAGAGAGGGGGGAGTTGTAACGTCGGCACGTGGTGTTCATGTTGAACGTTGCTGATAATAAACAATCACCGTTACCTCACGGTGACGTGTGTGTGCTCGCGAGTTTGTTTTATTTAATCGTCAAATGGCACAACAAACACGTCATGGGAAAATGAAACGGTTCACGTGCCGTCAGACCCGCCAGGAACCTTCACGGTTCACACTTCCAGACGTGCACCGCTTTTCTCGAGCGCATTGGCGACAGAGGTGGAGCGGTTACGGTGGAGGCGTGTAACAGCAGGCGATTCAGTACGGTGGAGCGGTGTAACAGTACGGTGGCGGTGTAACAGAGGCGATTTTAGTACGGTGGAGGCGTGAGCACGTACTGGAGGCGTTGTGTGTAGCAGCAGGCGATTTCAGTACGTGGAGCGGTTAACAGGTACGGTGGAGGCGTGTAACAGCAGGCGATTTTTAGTACGTGGGCGTGGAGCAGGTAGTGGTGGACGCGTGTGTAGGCAGCAGCGATTTCAGTGACGGTGGATGGCGGTTTGTGCAGTACGGTGGAGTGTGTAACAGCAGGCGATTTTCAGCTAGTGAGCGTTACAGTTACGTGAGGCGGTGTAACAGCAGGCGTTCAGTACGGTGGAGGCGGTGTAAGCAGGTACGGTGGAGCGGTCTGTGTAGCAGCAGGCGATTTTCAGTACGTGGAGCGGGTACAGTACGTGGAGGAGTGTTGTCAGCACGATTTTCAGTACGGTGGAGGCGTGTAGAGCAGGGTTCAGTACGGTGGAGGCGGTTTGAAGCAGCAGCGATTTTTACGTGGAGGCGTTGTAGCAGCAGGCGATTTCAGTGCGGATGGAGTGCGTTAGAGCGAGGCAATTTCTAGTAACAGTGGAGCGGTGCGACGCATTTAGTAGGTGGACGTGGAGCAGTACGGTGGAGCGGTGTAGCAGCAGCGATTTTTCAGTGCCTGTGGAGGTGTGCACAGGCGATTTCATCAGCGGAGGCGGATGTAGCAGCAGGCGATTTATTTAGTACGGTGGAGCGCTTGTAGCAGCAGGCGATTTTTCGTGCGTGAGCGTCGGTTGAGCGTTTAGCAGCAGGCGATTTTTAGTCGTGGAGCGGTGAGAGTCGGTGAGGTGAGTACAGCAGCATTTTAGTCGGTGAGCGGTTGTGCACAGGCGATTTTCAGTCGTGGAGGCGGTTGAGCACAGGCGATTTCAGTGCGGTGAGGCGTTGTTGTAGCACAGGATTTTTGTACGTGGACGTGTAGCAGCAGGCGATTTTCGTGGAGGCTGTGGCGGACGGTGTGTAGATTGCAGGCGTTTTTCATACGGTAGGTGTAGCAGCAGGCGATTTTCAGTGCAGTGCAAAGGGTTCATACGCATGGCGCGTGAAGCGTTGGCGCGAACAGGAGCTTCTAGGAATCCTGGGTATACCGTGCTGTCGGCCATCGTTATGTATACCATTCACTCTGGTACGCGACTCTACCTTTGTAACTTTACTCACGCCGAGTTTAACTCAGCCCTGATTTATATATATATATATAAATATACATAACGGTAATCGCTGTTTTGTGATCACACCGACTCATCGACGTCGGATCGAGCTGTGTGTGCTCCAATAGTTTGTTTTTAACCCCATTTCATGTCCCAATAAAGTTCAGGACTACTATAGGGGTGGCAGCATATGACCCGTGGGTATCGTTCCCGCTTTCGGGTTTGCTGATTGGGTTCAAATCCCGACGGAGTGCAATTCGCTGAAGTCATAGCCCTATGAGCCGGGTGTGCCGTCTCCTCGTACTCGTTTGTGAATGTCACGATGTTTATTCGTTAAATGAGGTCTCGCAACTGAGATTGGGTGAAGTACCGGTACGAAATGACCTGCTAGTTCTTAAAGAAATGACCTTTAACATACAAAATCGAAACTTGAGAAAACCCATGGATGTGACCATTGGATGTTAGCTCTTCCGTTTTTTTCATTGTGATCCATTGTAATGTCCTGCGGGGCTCATCAAAATGATTGGATGCTCCATAATGCAGCTCCCCCCTTGTTAGTGTGGGTGGCAGCAGGACTTGAAAGCCTGGTATTGGCTTTGTGGTTAGGGTGGTGGCTTGGGATCCTAGGGTCCTGAGTTCAAGCCCCGTTGGCCGCTAAATTAATATACCAGGAGGTTGACTCAGTCTGTCATCCTTCCGAGGTCGGCAAAATGAGCACCAGTGTACTGGTAAGGGGGACACTGCATCAGCGGCATAGCCGCGTCCCAACCAATGATGCAACCAGCAGCCGCAGGCTGCACGAGAGAGAGAGAGAGAGAGAGAGAGAGAGACAGAGACAGAGACAGAGACAGAGAGTGCAGGACTTGAACTTGAGCAGAACAGGTTTCAATGACCTTGGCTACTTGCAGTTGTAATCGGTATCACGGCATTGAGTTGGTATTGGGTTTTTTCCCCCTGATTTTTCTCCATTTTTGTTTGCAGGAAGACTGTGATCCAGGCCTTTGCTTCTCCGCATTGAAGGAGGCAAAGGCAGTTTTGTGATGTGGCATCATGGCCGCATAATAACTCGTTTACTTGAACGTGCGTTGGTTTGGACGCCGTCGACGTCAACCCTCTGCAATGCTAAGCTCAACCCAGCATTGATGGAAGGTGCAATGAGCTTTGCCGGACTGAAGAGACGAAGCACTATCTGCGAGCGACTCGCCCAGCAGCTTGTCACGCTCCAAGTTCGACATTGCCACGCAACGCGCCCTGTCACCAGAAGATCCCTCCAAAAGATGATGGGTTTGGGTGACGACGAGTTCAAAGACTTGACTGTGACTGAGAGGCGTCAGTACCTGCGCTCCAAAAAATTGGACTTCTATGAAGGCTACACGTGCCTCCTGATGGCAAGCCCGTTTGTACATAGACTCGAAACGCCTGTGGGCAAAGAGGATGCCAAGCTGTTCATCAATAAGACTACTGGTCAATTTTTCTGCAAGGAATCGCTGATGGAGGGTACGTGGGATGATATTCAGGTAACACCCCTCCAAGTTTTGGCCATTATTTACTTTATGTAAAACGAGTAGATAACCCGGTTCCACTGGGCTGTTGTAAGGGAATTGGTTCCCAATGGAGTGTGGAATATTTAGGGAGTTTGACATAAATGACCTTTGACGGCATAATGGCAGGGACCCATGGAAAATCCACGTAATGTAAAATGTGACCGAGTCCTCAACCCCTTTCTTCAAGTCCACATACCCCCAACTCCAACTCCAAGTACACATCACTTTCCCCTCCCTCGCAAGGATTGACACACTGATTAGACCTGTAGCAACCGAGCCATTATGGAAGGTATCACTCAGGTTTTCAGTGTTACATTTTTTTTTTTGTCTAATTTGGT
>CM068963.1:78283793-78315032 GCA_035128595.1 Eptatretus atami | reverse complement strand
GGGGTCGGGTTACAAATTATTTTTTTCTGGGTGATTTGAGGTGGAATGAATGACCCAAGGTTATTTTGCCGATTGTAGAAGAATGAGATGAATGCATGTGGAAGAGAATAGACAAGGATTGGGTTGGTTTTAGCCTATAAAACTTGCAACCCTATACTTCATCATGGTGACGTTCTCACATAGTATTCTTCTGTCAGGTGTTCCTTGAGGCTTGGCTGAATAGTGGACAGCCCCTGGACAAGCCTCGGGAAGCAAAGTTTGTCACGGAAGAAGATGAAGATGCGGAGGCCCAGTTTGTGCGCGAGGAGGTGGACCGTATATGGCGGAAGGCATCCACCTTTGTGGCCATGGAGCCATCGGAGTGTGCCATGGTCAAGCAGCTCTTTTCCGCAAGGAAATTGTCAGACAGCACACTGAATCGGTTTAAAGTACGTTGGCTCGCGGCCACCAAGAGCCTAGTCTTTCCCTGGTTTGGTCCACATGGTAACCTGAAAGGCCTCAAGCTACTATCTGCAAAGTTTGACGGCACGACCGTCTCGTATGAGGAGAGCACACTGCCACGAGGAAACCTCTACTGCAACCTCTTCGGCCTGTACGAAGCTGCTTCCTCGGTCAGTCAGCCCAGAATGTTGTAAGCTGGAGATATTTTTATATTTTGCTGTGATTGTTTATGGTTGTTGGCCAAAGCATATTCCCTGAGCAATTGTTGCCAGGGGTGATGGTGATAATACATTGACACTTTCAACTTGTGTAATAACTAAACATCATCTCCCAATCTAAGATGTAGATCTCATGGTGTGCAGGACACTGAGTTGGTGCTAACTGCATCTGAGCTGGACTGCCTCGCCGTGAGCCAGGCGGTTGGAAAAATGGCTGTTGCTGCCCTACCCCGTGGCATAAGCTCTCTGTCACCATCGCTCCTGCCATATTTGGAGCAATACAAGAAGGTACTCCTCTTTGTTTAAGATTAAAAGTTTTATTCCTGCATTTGTAAATATGACGGCATGTTGAAAAGTAATGCCTCCTCTTCTTTTTCTCCAAAATTGGTAAACATTCGGATGTAACAAAGCGCAGTCCACACATTAGTTCTTCCCACCACTGGGTGTGAAGTTTTGTGATTCTGCCATTAGATGTCTGATGTGCTATGTTCGGCAAGATGGGAGAGGGCAACACGACATTGTCAATGCTCTGAAGCATGAAGTGCTGGAGTTGAGAGTTCAGTGCACCATTGTGATCCTGAGAGAAAGAAAGTCAATGGAGTGACACAAAAAAGTATATCCAGCCCAGATTTGGCTCCGTCAGGTTTTCATCTCTGCCCCAAGCTTCAGGAACACGTTCGTGGAGAACATGTTTCTTCTGACGATGATATCAAGGCCACCGTGAAGTGCTGGTCAAGTCAGCAGCATGCACAGTTCCATCATGATGTCATCACAAAACTACTTAGACGTTGGTAGAAATGTATGGACCGCAGTGGTGGTGATGTTGAGAAATAAAGTTGCACCATGTTAGAATAAAGATTGATGCTCGTATCTGTCTTTGTTGAATTTGAATATCTTTTCCTGTTTTAGAGAAAAAGAATAAGAGGTATCACTTTTCAACATGCCCTCGTACTAAACCAAATCTAACATTGTTATGGTGGACATTTGTGTTTTGAACTTATTCATATTGAGAGGGGATGCGTACTTTAAGATTCCTTGGTGGAATTTAATTGGTTCAGTGACCAATTAACCAGTGACGCCAGCAGTGACCACTATTTTCGTTGTGTCTGTCCGTCTGTCTCTGTCTGTTTGTGACTCTCTCCAGAGCATAGCTCCGTGACGTTTGATGCGATCTTGATGAAACTTGGACACAAGCTAGATATCATGGTCTAGTTGTGTCTTTTTGTATGAGGGGCGTCCCACGCCCCTTGTGGGCGGAGCCACGCCCACTTGAACTTTTTATTTATTTATATTTTTTTCGCACAATTTCATTTCCTCGAAGCTGTGCGTAATGTCCATAAGTACAACATATAAAAAAATCCGATTTGATTTGGTCAATTTTGACGGAAGAGATAGGTTTTTACGGTAGTGCTTCCTCAAAAGCTTCCACTAACTCAA
Source organism: Eptatretus atami (assembly GCA_035128595.1). Lineage (NCBI taxonomy): Eukaryota > Metazoa > Chordata > Myxini > Myxiniformes > Myxinidae > Eptatretus > Eptatretus atami. The sequence continues at coordinate 78,312,936 of CM068963.1, read as the reverse complement.
TTGTACCTATCGTGGCATTGTTCAATAATGCCCGCGAACCATCGTCGCCTCCCGGCTTGTCAAATTGCTATAGTTATGCTATTCTAGTGGGATGGCAGCAGGGAACACTGTTTCATTGAGAACAGCATCCAATTTCCACTTGCATGAGCAACTCACTTGTAGTCGTAGGTTATATGAGTCAGTTGAAGGTTGTGTAAATGATAGCTGGACACACAACGTCAACTTCAACAATATTAAAGCAAAAGCATTTAACAGTATTGAGTACTTTTTCACCACCAATACCATGTCTTCTCAGATAATCCTGTGGCTGGGCAGTGATCTAACAGCATGGGAAGCAGCCAAAGTGTTTGCCCGTAAGTTGGCCCTACGGAGATGCTGCCTCGTTCCTGCAGGTGACCCTCCACAGCTGCAACCGCTGCAAGCCCTGACCGAAGGACCATCCTGCTTGCAGCGCATGGTGCGTGGAGCACTGCGCGCAGCACACAAGGACATCACGTCGTTCCGACAGCTCCGTGAGAACGTGCGTGGAGAGCTGGTTAATATAGATCAAGCAGCTGGCACCAAGTGGAAGCGCTTCCCTGAACTCAACAAAGTGCTGAAGGGCCATCGGCGTGGAGAGCTCACCGTTTTCACAGGTACGTTAATACCTGTCTTCACCCTTGTGAACCTGCCATGGTGACATTGATATGCGAGTTGGTGCAAGATATCACCTTTTTATGGTTTTGCTTTCTACTTCTGCCCAGTTACTTTTTTTTCGATTGCTGGTAATATTTAACTATGATCGGTGGATTTCTCCTGCAAGTCAGCCTGTGCCAGTGGGAATTTATCAACGAAGCGTTTTTCTCCTCGCAGGACCTACTGGCAGCGGCAAGACCACTTTCATAAGCGAGTACGCACTGGACCTCTGCATACAAGGCGTGAACACACTCTGGGGTAGTTTTGAAATATCCAATGTGCGCCTGGCACGAGTCATGCTTACACAGTTCTCACAGTGTGAATTGGCCTTGCACCTTGAGGACTACGACATGTGGGCCGATCGCTTTGAAATGCTTCCTCTTTACTTTATGACTTTTCAAGGGCAGCAGAGCATCAAGTGAGTTGGTGCACAGTTCTTTTCACCTGTTCCTACATGCACATTTTTCATTCAAACCATGAACATGTACAATATTTATTACTCTTTATCGCCATGACTGGAAGCTTGGCGTTATGATTGTAGGACGGTGATGAACACGATGCAGCACGCGGTGTATGTGTACGACATATCGCACGTGGTCATCGACAATCTGCAGTTCATGATGGGCCAACCAAACTCGTCATTGGATCGGTGAGAAAATACTCCTTCCTGCTCTTTCTTGATTGCTACTGCTTTGGAAGGAGTCTTACTCTTTGCTGTGACTGGAAAGGAGATTTGATTTTGTGTGGTACTTTACCACAGTAGCTCTCTGCCAGGATTACAGAAGTGGAACTTCATCGGAAAATTGTTTTCGGGCAGGTTTGCTATGCAGGATCACATCATACGAGCTTTCCGCAACTTTGCGACGACATACAGTTGCCACGTGACGCTGGTGATCCATCCACGTAAGGAGGATGATGACAAGGAGCTGCAAATATCGTCAATCCTAGGCACAGCTAAGGTCACAGAGTTTCTCTTTACTCCTCTAGCTCTTGTAATTTGCACCTCCAGATGGAGTTTGTTGAACTTTTGAATGCATAAACAACTAGAACGGCAATTAGTGAAGCACATACCTCCACCAAGCTGAACAGTTCACGTTTTGTATCCCACTGACAAGCCGGATCTAGATCCGGACATAAACCCAAACAGAATTGGCTTGTTCTGTCACCTAACTCACTAATCCACAAATTTTGTAATAACCCGTCCATAACTTTTTGAAATAACCTGCTATATATCGTTTTTGGCCCTATTTCTCAATGGCGAAGAATCACTTTTTTTTTAAATAATAATAATTCTCGGATCCAGAACCTGAGCCGTATCTTCAACAGAATCGAATCGTCCTTGTCATCCGTCCGCAACTTTTTTAGATATCCTTCTCACAGACAGACAGGAGTGAAAACATAACTTCCTTACACCTTTTGTGGCAGAGGTAATAAGCATGCTTGTACATTGTCACTGTGTTGTAAAAAATAATAATGACAAGTCTGAAGATGACGATGGTTCACGAGCGGTATTTGACGATGTAGATTGTTTCAGAAGTCAAGGATGAGACAATGTGATAATTTTGACCAAGTTATAAAAATGATCAACATGATGTGGTACGAGTGACAGGTTATTAGCTGCAAAATGTCGAAAACCGGTTTCGTTCAACAACTTTAAAATTTGACCTTTGCAATACCTTTAAAGGTCACAAAACAATGTTGTGGACATTAAAATAAGGAAACAGGATACGTGCTATAGCTTAATGGAGTTAGTTCGTCGAAGAAGGTCGAAAACCCGGTTTGATTCCCACAACTTTGAAAATTTGACCTTGTGAACTTTAAAGGTCAAAGGTCAAGGATTATGACCTTTGGTGCAAAACTTCCTCAAGAACATTCCAGGAACAATATAACGTCATAGGCTATATGGCATTTCGCACTCCTCGGATCATCCATACTTTGATGAAATCAGCGTAAAAACAAACTTGAAGGGGGCGCCACGGGCAAGGTGTTCGAGATAGAGCAAAATGGTTTCAAGACTTTAGGTGGGGAATGACCTCAAGATTATACATAAAAAATATTGTCATCCTAGCTCTCAAAGTTTGGGCGGTCGTATGATTTTTATGTCAAAATTCGAAATTTTCTAAGTTTGTGACCTTGTTACAAACCTTGTTTGACCTTGTTTGAATGGCAGAGCTGAGCTGTTCAGGGAGCTGAGGCGTAAAACTGTACGTGCACTGAGGGTGGACAAGGAGGCCTATGTGCGAGGAATCTGTGAGGGGTAGAGCATCACCTGTGGACAGGTGATTCTCGTCCCGCTTACAGGGGAATTCGCGCATTGCGTTCATCCAAGCCCATCCTCGAGCACTGCAGTTAGAGCAGAGAGTGGTAGGCTCTTGACAGAGGAGTCTGAAGTGAAGGCCCGCTGGCCGCTTACTTCGAGCGGTTGTACCAGGCTGATCCCCCAGCTGTCGAGTTGGACGTCAAGGGTGTTACAATCCCTGTTGCTGACCCTCGAATCAACTGTGGTCCACCTTCGCTTGTGGAAACACGGGCTGCGGTGAACCGGTTGAAACGGGGCAAAGCTCCAGGGATCTGTGGCATCCATGCTGAACTTCTCAAGGCTGGTGGAAATGCTGCACTCGTGTCGTTGCATGCAGTTTTGTGCTCTGCCTGGAACACAGGCATCATCCCAACTGATTGAAGAGGGGCCTTGTTGTTCCTCTCTGGAAAGGGAAGGGTGATCGCCAAGACTGCAAACAACTACCGAGGGGTGACGCTGCTCTCAGTGCCGGGCAAGGTCTTTGCTCGGATAATTCTTGATAGGGTTCGCCACCATCTGCTTGAGCACCAGCGTCCAGAGCAGTCAGGCTTTACACCAAAGAGGTCAACGATTGACCGTATCCTTGCTCTTCGTGTCCTCACGAACGCAGACGAGAGTTTCGGCAGGGGCTGCTTGCAGCCTATGTTGATCTCTGTAAAGCGTTCGATTCAGTGAATCGGGATGCCCTCTGGAGGATTCTTGGTCTTCGTGGGTGCCACCAAAACTGATCGATCTGATGTCTGAACTCTACTCTGGTACTGAGAGTGCTGTGAAGTGTGGTGGTACCATCTCTGACTTATTTCCAGTTATTACTGGAGTTCGTCAGGGGTGCGTACTGGCCCCACACTTTTCAGCACTTGTATGGACTGGATTTTAGGGAAGATGTCGGAGAGATCAAGCTGCGGTGCATCGTTTGGGAATGTCAAGATCTCGACCTTGATTTTGCAGATGATGCAGTCATCTTTGCGGAGACTTTAGATATCCTTTTGGGGGCCTCGAGGTGCTGAATGAGGAGTCGGAGCCGCTGGGATTACGGGTTTCTTGGGTCAAAACTAAGATCCAGGCTTTCGGTGACATCTTTGATGCTGCTGTCCTGTCTGTGTCTGTTTGTGGTGAGGATGTTGAGGTCGTGGAGAGATTCACTTACCTGGCAGTGAATATTCATGTCTCTGCTGGCTGTGAGTCAGAGGTCAATAGACGTCTGGGTCGGGCCTGGGGAGTCATGGATTCACTGGATCATGGGGTGTGGCGCTGCCGGTACCTGTGCGGGAGGACGAAAGTCCGAGTCTTCAGGTCCTTGGTACTTCCAGTCTTGCTCTATGGATGCGAGACTTGGACTCTGACAAGGATCTGAGACGGAGACTTAATTCCTTTGGTACAGGTCTCTTCGGAGAATCCTTGGCTATCGCTGGTCGATTTTGTGTCCAACGAGCGGTTGCTGAGAGAGACTCGGATGAGATTTGTTACCTGCATAGTCCGTGAGCGTCAGTTGCGGCTGTATGGACATGTGGCTCGTTTTCCTGACGCTGATCCTGCTCACCAGATTCTCTCAGCGAGGGAGTCTCATGAGTGGAGGAGGCCAGTGGGCCGACCACGTGCCTCGTGGTTGCAGCAGGTTGACCACATCTCAAGGAGATGGGGATGGGCCTGGCATCTGCCTGGGGGATGGCCAGACGGAGGCCCCTGGAGTACCGGCGGAAAGTGGACGCAGCGACGCGCTGTTCTGGCACATGCTCCCATACCTGACCTGACCTGACCTTGTGACCTTGACCTTGTGACCTTGACCTTGGGACCTTGACCTTGGGATAACATGAAAAATCGAGCTCCGTGGGGCTATGCAGGTGCCATTGGGCTAACCAAATACCGAAACCACTGCCAGATTCGACAAACCCCTCGAGAAGATGGATTTTTATGTCAAAATCGCAATTTTCTAAGTTCGTGACCTTGTGACCTTGACCTTGGGACGAAAATGAAAAATCGAGCTCTGTGGGGCTATGCAGGTGCCATTGGGCTAACTAAATACCAAAACCCCTGCCAGATTCGACAAACCCCTAGGAGAAGATGCAAATTGAAATTGGCTACCCCTAAAAAACACATGTTTTTTGGGCGTGGCTCCGCCCATAATGGGCGCACCACGCCATTTTCAGGAAAACACAACTCGAACATGAATAAAACCTCCCACCAAAATTTTATCAGGATCGAATCAAAACCCACGGAGCTATGCTCGGGACAGACAGACAGACAGACAGACAGACAGACACACAACAATAACGAATATAGTGGTCACTTATTTTTTTCGTGAAAATATTTTTTCGTGAACCAATGAAGGAATGATGTGTAATTTTGATTTAGAAGAAATAACAGTATTTAACCTGTTTGAGTTCTTTAATATCTGGTTTTATGAATCTAAGCGTGGTGTTGGCTAATGGTTAGGGTGGTGGGCTTGGGATCCGAGGATCCTGAGTTCAATCCACCGGCTGTTGAATTAATACCAGGTGGAGTTGACTCTGCCTGTCATCCTTCTGAGGTGGGCAAAATGAGTGCCAGCTTGCTGGTATCCTGTGGCGGAGTGGCAACCCGTCCAAGATTGTACCCAATAGCCAAGGAGACTGCTTCGGCAGCACCAACGCTCTGCACAGAGTATGGTCCCAATGGATGGAAGGATTATGAATCTGTTTGGATTTATCTCATGAATAAAATGCTGGTAGAGACTGATTTTAGAGGTCTTAAATGGTTTGGTAAACAATATTTCTTGAAATTGAGGTCCTCGAGCAAACAAGCCATCCGTTGGTTATCTCAAAAGATCTTGTGTTTAACCCTCTGGCCTTTTCTATTGAGGTTGTCCATTGTTTTTTGTGTTTTACTGCAGTTTTCTGCACAGCTTGGTTGTACTTATACTCAATATTGAAGAGGTTCGTTGGTGAGGAAGAACTCAAAATATCTTGTGTGGTGTTGCAGGCAAGCCAAGAAGCAGACAACATCATGATCCTACAAAACCGCCGTCTTGGATCCACGCACGGTCATCGACGCATTCAGGTGGTAAAGAACCGTTTTGATGGGGACTTGGGAACGGTTCCCTTGGAGTTTCATAAACCGACGCTCAGCTTCACGACAAGCAAATGGCGGGTCAAGCATTGCAAGGAAAACAGCTTGGCGCCACAGGGCCCTGTACCTCCCACATCAGCAGATCGTGTTTTTTCCTCATTGGAGTAGAAGCATGTGGCCTACTTCCACTACATAGACCAACAAAGCTGACTGAGAATGCTGTGCGATTCTCCGGCTTTGTGATTTTTTCTGACTCTTCATTGGAGGAAAGCGTTTGATGCACTCATTGAGTCCAGTCATCTTGTGCAGTGGAAATGGAGAGCGAGAATCACATGGTGGCTTGTTTGGATTTTCAAACAAATATTTCGGGTTTGATCGCATCGGTGGCAGATAGTCGTGCAAAGGAAATTTGCACAAGGATGATTGATCATGTGGTTGCATGTCCGTCCCTGCAATGACTTTGGTGAGTTTGATTGCTCTGAAACCAGGGGAAGAGGTGATGCTGTGTAAAAAAAGATTTTTAGCCAAATGACGTTTTGAATGATATTGCTGCTTTATGCGTATTTTTGTATGATTGAAATAAAACTTGTTTTTTTAAAATCGATTTAAGTGGCATTGTTTTGTTAGCCTGTCTCCCCTGTCTCCCCCCCCCCTTTACTGTGTGTACGTGCGTGCGCGTGCGTGCCATAACTTTTTATGGCATTTGAAGATTTTTTTCTTTATTTTTCTCAACAATTTTCAATGAATCTTTATTATCAAAATATAGAGAACACTCAATAATAATTGGGTCAAAATGTGAAAGGACAAAGTCACAGTAAGCACAAATTAGGAGCGTTTTGATCCCACAAATATTACTGTATAGCACACGTCATGACACCACCACGCAGTGTGAGACGGCCAGATGTTGTAGTCGCGTTTGTGTTTCTTTATTTACCATTTCAGCTTTTGTCATCAAATTTTCAACAAACCTTTATTATGAGAACTGGTGGCCCACTTTTGGTGGGTAATGTACTGCAGCACAATCTTGGAAATGCACTTTATAATTTTTGTCATTACCTCCGCCACCAAAGGTGGACGAAAGTTTTGTTTTCACCCCTGTCTGTTTGTTTGTTACTTGTGAAATCGAAGATTCATGAGTATATTATATTGGTTGGTCTCATCTGTTATTCTGTTTGTCTTGTTTGTATGTATGTCAAATTGCCTGTAGGTCAAAGTTTTACTCTGATATTCACGAAACTTCACCACCTTGTAGAAGTAGTGACGAGCTAGAAGCCTATTTTTTTGAGGTCAAAAGGTCAAGGTCACAAATCATCAATTTTCAACTGATTCACTTGATATCTATGTGTATAAAACTGAGAAACACGGGTGTACGGTGAACCCTCGTCGAGGTGAAGTCTTGGTCGACCCCTGTGAGTATGTCTATTAATTACGTATGATTGGACCATGACTACGTCTATTAATTAGATGATCGGAACATACCTTTTAGACATGTAGATGCTTAGAGCCCTTACACCTTTTCGACCATTTAAAACCTGTTATCCCCTTTGGACCTTTTAGGACCCCTTAGAACCTTTAAATGACCCTTTATACCCTTTATAACCACAAAATCCTTAAGGACCCTAAGACCTTGTCGAACCGATAGACCCCATTAGAATCCTTCATCCCTGAAGACCCATTAGAGTATTAGACCTACTATCTGAGGGCCTTCTGCAGTCACACTTGAGGGTCACCAGTCATAATCAAAAAGCCCCGCACATTGGTAAACTACATCAGTACCAAGTTAAGAGGGTGCAAAATAGTTAATTAATTAATTTTTCTTTGTCGTTTTTTTGATGTTCTGCTCATCTTGGTTAGTGGAATAGAAAAAGTCCCACATGGCAAAGAAAACTTGCAAAGGGAAAACCGTGTCCATGACAACAATTTCACCCCATTATAATCAAATGGGATATTTTTGTGGTTTTATTATTGCCAAACCTCAGGAATTTTTCAATATATCATATTGAAACTTACATAGTTTATTTGTACGCATGAGTAGTATATGTGTATAAAATCTGGTCAAAATTAGTCAAAGGTCAAGGTCAATGCCATCCAAAACATGTAAAACACCTATTATGGGTCACAATTAGAAAATGTATCAACCAAATTTGTTACGCACAACATTCCATCATGTAAAACGCTACATCAATCAAATTTTCCAAATTACCAAATTACTGATTCCATGGCAAGTCTCGTGCTCTGCACAACATATTTCTTGTTTTGTTTCTCTGTAAGCATGATATCTAAAAAAGTTGTGGATGGATTCGGATGAAATTTGGTGGACAGGTCGGGTGTGTGACAAGGACGAATTGATTCGATTTTGGTGAAGATCAGGATCCGGATCCGAGAAGTTTTAAAGTGATTCTTCACCTTTGAGAGATAGGGCCAAAAACGACGTACTGTATAACACGATATTTCAAAAAGTTGTGCATAACTCTGACAAAACCAGGTGGATGTGTTGGTAAAGTGACAAGACAAAGTCGATTACATTTTGGTTCAGGTCCAGATCCAGATTCGGCCTATCAGTGGGATACAAAACATGAACTGTTCAGCATGGCGAGGGGTATGCGCTCTACTGAGTGTCCGTTATAGTTTCAATATGATTTTTGCCCTAACTACGCTCGATCCTCTAAGTTTACATATGGGTCCTGGAACAAAATTAATGAGCAATTGAAATATTTTTCTTGCAAAGTTGGCTGGGGTTGTGAAGAGAAGTTTGAGAAGTCAAAGCTGTTTCAGTTGGCCAACAGATTGGAAGGGCCTTCTGGTAATCTTGTATCATGAATGAAAAACATTTGAGGGTAGAGCGCATACATCCTCCAAGCTTAATATTTTACATTTTTAGCTCGCCTGTTCGAAGAACAGAGAGCTATAGCGATACCCCCGGCGTCAGCCGTGAGCGTGAAAATGTTAAAGTTTTTGGTGCAAGTTATTTCCTTTCTAATGTTTTTATCTACCACACTATTTTTTACTGATTACAATATACAAATACATATATTGCTTTAAAATTATTTGGATCAGACTTCACTGCAATGCTTTATAAGAAATATTATAGACTAGTCTTTTAAAAACGATAAATGGATAAACAGGCGAGCATTGGGTGGCTTTGACACCAACTCTCTGGTTATCTCACTGATAGACCGGATCTGCATCCGGACCTTAACCAAAATCGAATCGGCTTGTTCCTGTCACACTCCAACCTGTCAAAATTTCGCCCAAATCTGACCATAACTTTTTGAGATATCCTGCTCGCAGACAAACAGATAGGGGTGAAAACATACCGTAACTTCCGTCCACTTTTGTGGCAGTGGTAAATATCGGATCAGTTGCATTTTTCTAAATATTGATTATTGACGCCGGACACAGTTTTATCTTCAGAACAAGGTACTTTACATGGGAAACAAGGCTTGATCATGACGGTTCTCACAACGTTACATTATTCTTTAACTTTTACCAATGTTGTCACTCCGTTTTACCAATGTAGACAAGATACGAAGTAAATGTACTGCCCTGCCCTGCCTAAACTCTCTCCTCTCCAGCACAAGTACATTCGACCCTGCCTTTCTTAATATGGCTCAGAAGTGCACAATCACTCTTCCTGTAAGCACGGTTAACGGTGCCCCCATTGGCCGAGTTTGCTCACGTCTGTGCTAATGAAAATGCCCGAATACAGTGGTTGTGGTCTTTAAACTTCACCACTCACCACACCTGTCTCACAGTGTATACATTTGCTTGTACGTTCCTAATCTCTTATTGTCACAATCACAGGCAGTGCCAGGTTTACAATGGCGCCAGACCCACAATCAGAAAGGGCCATAGCAACCAAGATTTTTTTTTTTTAAGTGTACACATCACGATACGTTTCAATAAAGAGTGTGTATATAATTTATTACTACTTTAAAAAAACATACTACCATTTCGTGACACATACTACCGTTCACCGCACTGTTAATGGTGTACGTTCCAATTCCAGTACAGGGGTGCAAATTAACATTTTTTATCCACCGGCCAGTAGGGCCGGTGACTAGAAAAAGTTACCGGCCAGCAGAATTTCTACCGGCCCGATAACATAAAGACAAAAGTCACAAATTTGATATCAAACACTTTTAATATACTCACATTAGTGAGTTTGATGAGTGAGGTTGGTTGGATGAGTGAGTTTGATGAGTGAAGTTGGTTGGATGAGTAGTTTGATGAGTGGGGTGGGGGTGGGGGGTGATGCAGGGAGAGGAGGTTGTGGGTGATGTGGGGGGGACCTTTTTTTGTGGGTATGGGGAGGCAGGGGGGTTGTGAGTAGTGCTGGGGGGGCATTTTGTGGGTGATGGGTGGTTGTGGCTGATAGACGATGGGGGGGGGTTGTGGGTGATGGACGATGGGGTGGAGGGGAGGGGGTTGTGGGTGATGGACAATGGTGGGGGTACTACTCGTCCACCCAAGATCACATATAAACTCACTCATCCACCTAACCTCACCGATCAAACTCACTCATTAACCCAACCTCACCCATCAAAATCACTCATTCATCTAACCTCACTCATCTAACTCACTCATTAACCCAAAAGCCTCATCAAACTCACTCATTCACCTAACCTCACCCATCAAACTCACTCATTAACCCAACCTCACCCATCAAACTCACTCATTCATCTAACCTCACTCATCTAACTCACTCATTAACCCAAAAGCCTCATCAAACTCACTCATTAACCAACCTCACCCATCAAATCACTCATTAACCCAACCTCACCCATCAAACTCACTCATTCATCTAACCTCACTCATCTAACTCACTCATTAACCCAAAAGCCTCATCAAACTCACTCATTCACCTAACCTCACCCATGAAACTCACTCATTCACCCAAAATCACTCATTTAACCAACCTGGGCATGAGAAAATGCGTCCAAACCGTCAAATCTCGCGCAATCTCGCGGGATTTGGAACGAGATGAAAACAGACAAAATGGCCGCCGCAGAATTACCGGTGATTTCTACGGATTTCTGCGGACAAAAACAGTAGTTCTAGTAGAGAAGCTAGTACAAATTGTACAAAATAACAGGAATCACCGGTGATTCGCCAGCCGGGCAGGTAAGGCAGTATTGTGCACCCGCCAGCACAAAAGTCAGGCGCCATTGGCGACCGGGCGGCCGTTAATTTGCACGCTGCAGTACCACACCCGCAGAGTGGGAGGGTTAGAGTTAGTTTCGAGGACAATTAGTAACACAAACGATGAAAACCATCTGAGCAGCACTCAGAAACATCGGCGTAAAGCAGATACGGATGAAAATGAAGCAAAACTGCCTCGTATCAGCAGTTACATCAGTTACAGTGCTTCCACTTCGCCTTCAAGTGAAGTAACTGTGCCTTTGACTCCTGTTGATGAAGGTGTAATTGATACCCCAGAGTGGGTCCAGTCTACGCCGATGGCTCTGACGACGAACGTGCTGTTTCTGATTAAATTTTTCGCTGAACACAGAAAAACATGTGCAGATAACCTATAGGGAAGTATATCAGTACCTTCCTCTGATGCTGCCCTGTGAACTGTCGATGTATACACCCAACAGTACTGCATGGACGTGGGCCTCAATTTGGCCCACCACATCAACAAGTATGGGAATGCTGGTCGTGGCACTGCGTGGTATGTATCATTGACAATCTGTGCAGAGTTCATCAAACTCATGGCTGACAAGGTAAAACAGGACATTGTGGATGAGCTAAAATTAGCTAAGCACTTTTCCTTCAGTGTTGGTTCCACACCAGATACAATGCCTTCAGGAAGGTATTCACACCCCTTGACTTTTGTCGCATTTTGTTGTGTTACATCCTGATTTAAAATGGATTCAATTGAGATATTTTTTTTTTTTTTGTCACCGATCCACACAAAATACCCCATAATGACAAAGTGGAAACATGTTTTTAGGAATTTTTACAAATTAAAAATGAAAATCTGAAATGTCTTGCGTCAATAAGTATTCAACCCCTGAGTCAATTCCTTGTAAGAAGCGTCTTTGGCAGCGATTACAGCTTCGAGTATTCTTGGGTTTGTCTGTATCAGCTTTGCACATCTGGATTTGGAGATTTTCTCCAATTCTTCCTTGTAGATTTGCTCAAGCTCTGTCAAGTTGGATGGGGAGCGTCGGTAAACGGCAATCTTCAAGTCTTTCCACAGATTCTCGATGGGATTCAAGTCTCAGCTTTGGCTGGGCCATTCAAGGACTTTCACGTTCTTGTTCTGAAGCCGTTCCCGTGTTGCTTTAGCTGTATGCTTGAGGTCAATGTCCCGTTGAAACATAAATTTTCGTCACAGTCTTCGGACTTTTGCACTCTGAAGCAGGTTCTTTTCAATATTTGCCTGTATTTGGCTCCATTCATTGTTCCCTCTATCCTTAGATGTCTCCCAGTCCCTGCTGCTGAAAAGCATCCCCATAGCATGATGCTGCCACCGCCATGCTTCACGGTAGAGATGGTGCTAGATGGGTGATGAGCTATGCTCAGTTTCCGCCAGATGGAGCGCTTTGCATTCAGACCAAAGAGTTCAAGTTTTGTCTCATCAGACCACAGAATATTTTACCTCATGCTCTCGAACTCTTTTACATGCCTTTTTGCAAACTCCAGGTGTGCTGTCATATGGCTTTTTCTCAGGAGTGGCTTCCGTTTGGCCACTTTCCCATAAAGCCTTGATTTGTGAAGTGCTGCAGAGACTGTTGTCCTTCCGACAGGTTCTCCATCTCAGCCAAGGAACTCTGTAGTTTGTTCAGAGTGGTCATTGGGTTTTTGGTCACCTCTCTGACGAAGGTCCTTCTTGCTCAGTTTGGTTGGACAGCCAGTTCTACGAAGAGTCTGGGTAGTTCCATATTCTTTCCATTTCCTAATGATGGAGCTCATTGTGCCCTTAGGAACTTTCAACACTCTAGATGTTGTTTTGTATCCTTCCCCAGATCTATGCCTCTTCACAATTCTATCTCAGAGTTCTACGGACAGTTCCTTGGACTTCATGACAGAGTTTCTGTTCTGACATGCACTGTCAACTGTGGGACCTAATATAGAAAGAGTGTGTTTCTTTCTAAATCATGTCCAATCAATTTAATTTGCCACAGGTGAACTCCAATCAAGTTGTAGAGACATCTCAAGGATGATCTAAGGAAATTGGATGCACCTAAGCGCAATTTGGAGTGTCATAGCAAAGACCAAGATATTCTAGTTTTGTATTTTTTAATTAATTTTCGGAAATTTGTAGAATTTGTTTTTCACTTGGAAGTTTTGGGTTACGATGTGTAAAGAAGGTGGAAAAAGTCTGATTTAATGCAATTTAATTCCAGGCTATACGGCAACAAAAAGATGAAAATTTTGAAAAGGGGGTGTAGTCTTTCTGCAGGCATTGTGTATCACACACTGCTAGCAGGTTGGGAAGGTACGAGCGATGTTGTGGATGCTTTGTTGCTCCTGGCAGGTTGGTGCTGGCCTTCCAGGTGTGCCATGAGTTCTTGCTTTAACAAATTCTCAAATACCTTGCACATCACTGAAGTTGGTCCGGTGTTGGCTTCACGGTTCAGGTGCTTGGCTTAAGATCCCAGGGTTTTGAGTTCAAACACCTGTTGGGCCGTTGAATTAACAGCAGGTAGGGTTGACTCAGCCTGTCATCCTTCTGAGGTCAGCAGAATGAGGACCAATTTGCTGGTTACATGGACATTGCATCAGCAGCACATCTGTGCCCCCAGAAAATGATGCAGCCAAGCAGCTACAGGCTGCATACGAATAAATATAACCACTGAAGTAAGGCTGACTGGCCGGTAATTGGCCGGATCTTGTTTATCACCCTTTTTGAAGATGGCCAATACATACGCATCCTTTCCAGTCCCTCGGGAGACTCCCAGTGGCAAGCAAGAAGTTGAACAGCCAACACAGCGGCGACGCTAACTCAGGTGCCAGTTCCTTTTCGACCTTTGGACGTAGACAATTGGGGTCAGGGGATTTGTTTGGGATCAAGGGCCTGCAACTGTCTTACGACTCCACATTCCATGAGGAGGACCTTTTGCAGAGTGTGATCAATGTCCCCCTCCGCTGGCAGATAGTAAGACCAGGAAAGAGACCTGGATATTCCTGTGTGAACACCATGGAATAATGATTCGCAAGACTTGGGCCTTCCCTCCGTGTCTGTCAGGAGTGAGGTTCCTCGGTCGTTGAGTGCACCTACCCCTCTCGTGAGCTGTATTTTCCTCCGAAGTAGGCACAGAGTTTATTTGGGCTTTTATAGCCTGTTCCACTAGGTAAGTTACATGCTGTTTCCGTGCCTCTCGAAGGCTTGCCTTGAAAGCTCTTTGTGCAGCCTTGAAGACTGTAGTCTTCTGGGTTTCTGGTGAGTCGTTAACGCCGCCATTTCTTTTTCTTTGCCATAAGCTGTTTTTAGCAGGTTCCTTTACATCCACGGTAAACTGGGACGGATCAGTTTGTCATGGTTAATGGGGCGCATGTTGCAATCAGGTGATGGATGCACTCTCTTACCTATGCCCACGACACCTCTATCGGTCTCATTTGCTGAGGTCCCAAACACTACCTGCTGCACATGACCATGGTAGTCTGCCTTCCAGATATTCTTGCGGCAGCCGAATTGGGGTCTGAGGGCTGCACCATCTATGACCTGTGTCTGTGATAGCGAGGCATGGTCACAATTCCCCAATGGTGGCAGACTTGGGTACATCTCCACATCACAATCGTCTTTGGTGAAAACAAAGTCAAAGAGAGATGGCATGTTCCCAGCAGCATATCTAGTTGGCTCCTCAACATGCTGGTGGAGTAGCTTCTCAATTGCCAGATTAACAATCGTTGGAGGAAGTGCTTTGGAGGAATCTGCCATGAGCTGGTCCAATTGATATGTGGGGCATTGAAGTCACCATCAGCAGCAAGTGACGGACAGTGGCAATGCGGCTCAACAACTCCCTCTCAACGTTGCTGTCCTTCTCAACTGCGCTGCCTGGGGGCTTGTACACAAGGCCATTCAGTAGTTTTGAGGTACACCACACGTTGAGGTTACACCAAAGAGTCTCGGTATCCCCAATGGTGTGGGGAGCCTAACACGCTGCAGATATGCATGCTAGGCTATATACTGGAGATTATAACACCACCACCCCGAGCCTGGGCTGTATGGTCCCTGTGAATCATGTATTAGTCAGGAATGGCTACCTCTGCATCCTTGATGTCATCAGTTAGCCATGTTTCTGGAACACCTAACACATCTGGGTTGCATAAATAACGAACGTTCGCAGCTCATCCATTTTGTAAAACAGACTACGTGCATTGGGGTACATTACAGTGATCTTCCGGGGCGCATTTTCCAACCGCATTGAGTCATCATCGCTGCTTCCATGGACTCGGCTTCTGAGTTATCTCCAGTCCACGGATGATGAGGCCTGCCTCGTTTTATGAATGTTCCTTAAGCTGCCTAATGCACTTCTTTTGTTTTGTCTCTCTCAACCGTCAGATCTGGTTGTGGACTGACCGGGATACCTCTAAGGCGACTGGCCCGGCTGAGAAGTAGTTCATGCTCGGCATTTGTGTTTAGTACAACCAACCTTCAGAGGCCTTGGCCCTAGACCCAGGATTGTCGGATGCTTCCCGAGTCTGGAGGCCCCCTTAAACTCCATTCTCTCATTTCCTGACATCATTGCCATAAAGCATCAGGTGAGGAAGTTCAGGTCATCTTCAATGCGTTCCACTCCACCTACTTTAACAGGCTCTGCACATTGAAGAACATAATGTTTGTAAAGCGCCATTGTCTGTCCAGTTTCTTCAGCGATAGTACCATTTGGGATGTGGAGTTATGCCCACATTTGTTGCGCATCGCGTTTACTCAGACACCGCCATCATTGAGGACCTTGTTATTGGTGTCTATATCATCTTTGACATGTCATTTGCTATCAGTAAAAGAGGGAGCATGACCCATTGTGGTGTGACCTCTCGGATGTCTACATTTTGCATTTTTATGAACCTATGCCACCTTCACAACCTCTGCTGAAATTACCGTGCCCTCCACTGCAGTCTCCATGCCATCTGCTGCAGTCTCCGTGCTCACTGTCGTAGTCACCGTACCTACTGTTGCAGTCTCCATGCTTACCATTGCAGTTACTGTACCTTCTGCTGCAGTCTCCGTGCTTACCATTGCAGTTACCGTACCTTCTGCTGCTGTCTCCGTGCTTATTCTTGCAGTCACCGGACCTTCTGCTGCAGTCACTGTACCTTCTGCTACAGTCTCCGTACTTACTGTCGCATCACCGTACCTTCTGCTGCAGTCTCCGTATTTCCTGTAGCAATCACCAGACCTTCTGATGCATTCACCGGACCTTCTGCTGCAGTCACCGGACCTTCTGCTGCAGTCACGGACCTTCTGCTGCAGTCACCGGACCTTCTGCTGCAGTCACCGGACCTTCTGCTGCAGTCACCGGACCTTCTGCTGCAGTCACCGTACCTTCTGCTGCAGTCACCGTACCTTCTGCTGCAGTCACCGTACCTTCTGCTGCAGTCACCATACCTTCTGCTGCAGTCACCGTACCTTCTGCTGCAGTCACCGTACCTTCTGCTGCAGTGCTGTGCTTACTGTCATAATCACTGTACCTTCTGCTGCAGTCACTGTACCTTCTGCTACAGTCTCCGTACTTACTGTCGCAGTCACCGTACCTTCTGCTGCAATTTCCGTGCTTCCTGTAGCAATCACGACTTCTGCTGCAGTCACCGGCCTTCTGCTGCAGTCACCATACCTTCTGCTGCAGTCTCCATGTTTACTGTCTAGTCACCATACCTTCTGCTGCAGTCTCCATATTTACTGTCGTAGTCACCATACCTTCTGCTGCAGTCTCCATGCTTACCATTGCAGTTACCGTACCTTCTGCTGTAGTCTTCGTGCTTATTGTTGCAGTCACCGGATCTTCTGCTACAGTCACTGTACCTTCTGCTGCAGTCTCCGTGCTCACTGTCGTAGTCACCGTACCTACTGTTGCAGTCTCCATGCTTACCATTGCAGTTACTGTACCTTCTGCTGCAGTCTCCGTGCTTACCATTGCAGTTACCGTACCTTCTGCTGCAGTCTCCGTGCTTATTCTTGCAGTCACCGGACCTTCTGCTGCAGTCACTGTACCTTCTGCTACGGTCTCTGTACTTACTGTCGCAGTCACCGTACCTTCTGCTGCAGTCACTGTACCTTACGCTACAGTCTCCGTACTTACTGTCGCAGTCACCGTACCTTCTGCTGCAGTCTCCGTATTTCCTGTAGCAATCACCAGACCTTCTGATGCATTCACCGGACCTTCTGCTGCAGTCACCGGACCTTCTGCTGCAGTCACCGGACCTTCTGCTGCAGTGACCGGACCTTCTGCTGCAGTCACCGTACCTTCTGCTGCAGTCACCGGACCTTCTGCTGCAGTCACCCTACCTTCTGCTGCAGTCACCGTACCTTCTGCTGCAGTCACCGTACCTTCTGCTGCAGTGGCTGTGCTTACTGTCATAATCACCGTACCTTCTGCTGCAGTCACTGTACCTTCTGCTGCAATTTCCGTGCTTCCTGTAGCAATCACCGGACCTTCTGCTGCAGTCACCGGACCTTCTGCTGCAGTCACCATACCTTCTGCTGCAGTGGCTGTGCTTACTGTCATAGTCACCGTACCTTCTGCTGCAGTGGCTGTGCTTACTGTCATAGTCACCGTACCTTCTGCTGCAGTGGCTGTGCTTACTGTCATAGTCACCGTACCTTCTGCTTGCAGTTCACGATACCTTCTGTCGCAGTCTCCATGCTTACTTGTCGCAGTCACTGTGCTTTTTGCTGCTACTGCAGCTGCCGTGAAAACCAGCTCAGTATATTCAGATTTTTGCACGATGCCCTCAGCAATGACGTCGCTTCCTGCGGTTGTGATGGCCGGCGTTGGATCCTGCAAAGGGAACTCAACGTTCATTCGTAGCACTCCCTGTTGGTGTACGGTCGTGCAGGGTGTCGACAAGCTTCACCCCAGCGTTAATGTGTCACCTATCATAACACATTATGTACTACAGTGTAGCTGGATGAGGTCCGTACTCCGTCGGATTGACTGTGTAATAAATTTCAACATTTTCTTTGAAAGTCCAAAGCACTTTGTTAAACTTTGTGAAATAAATTTGAAGCAACATTTTGTTTCTCACTGTCAAAGCAATGGGCAATGGGCAGCTTCGACACAGTCACAGCAACGGGCTGCTTCGACACAGTCATAATTAGAAGGTCATCCGGTGGAGCACGTACCTCCGCCAGGCTGATTAGTTTACCTTTTGGATCCCACTGTTGGGCCGGATCTGGATTCTGACCTGAACTAAAATTTAATCGGCTTGTTCTTGTCACCTAACCAACTCACCCACCAAGTTTCGTCCGAATCCATCCATAACTTTTTAAAACACTGTGCCTTATGTCGTTTTAGCCAAATTACTCAAAAGTGAAGAATCGGTGAAAAAAATTTCTCCGATCCAGATCCGGATTCTGATTTTCACCAAAATCGAATCAATTCTTCCCGTTGCATACCAAACCTGCCCTCCAAGTTTTGTCCGAATCCGTCCACAACTTTTTGAGATATCCTGTGATATGTCGTTTTTGGCCCTGTCTCCCAATGGTGAATAATCACTGAAGAAATTCTCAGATTCAGATCCGGATTCAGATCTTCACCAAAAGCTAATCATTTCATCCTTGTCACATACCCAAGATCTCCACAAAATTTCGTCCAAATCAGTCCACAACTTTTTGAGATATCTTGCTCACTAACAAACAAACAAACAAACAGGAAAGATGTCATGCATAGTAGGATACTTGCAAAATCCACAAAACAAATGAGACCTCAAAAATAATTGGTGGTTGAATTCAATGGCCAAATATGCAACTCCTCTTCAAACCCCAAGTCAATCAGATGAAAATTGACAACTTTAGAAATTCGGCCTATGTTGACCTTTTGGCCTATATTGACCTCAAAAATGATTGGTGGTTGAATTCAGTAACCTGATATGCAGATCGTCTTCAAATTTCATGTCAACGGGATGAAAATTGAGAATTTTAGAAATTCCAGCCTAGTTGTTGACCTTTGGCCTATGTTGACCTTTTGGTTGATGTTGACCTCAAAAATCATTGGATGGTTGAATTCAGTGACCTGAAATATAAATCCTTTTCAAAGTTCAAATAAATCAGATGAAAATTGGGGATTTTAGAAATCTCACCTAAGTTGTTGACCTTTGGCCTATGTTGACCTTTTTGTCGATGTTGACCTCAAAAATAATTTGCTCATTGAATTCACTGACCTGAAATATAAATCCTCTACAAATTTCAAGTCAATCGGATGAAAATTGAGAATTTTAGAAATTCCAGCTTCGTTGTTGACTTTTGGCCTACGTTGACCTTTTGGCCAATGTAGACCTCAAAAGTAGTTGGTGGTTGAATTCAGGAAGCTGATATGAAAATCCTTTTCAACTTTCATGTCAATCTGATGAAAAATGACGATTTTAGAAATCTTACCGAAAGATGACCTTTGATCTCAAAATAAATAGACTTCTCAGTTGAGACTACCTCTACAACTTGGTAAAGTTTCATAACGATCGTTTTAGAATTGTGACCTGTTGGCGACAAACAGACAGAATAACAAAATCGACTGACCAATATACTTGAAAAGTCTTCGATTTTTTAAATAACAAGAAAAAGATACTTGCAAAATCCACCCCCCCCCTCTCTCCAAACGTTGCCAGGAATACATCAAATTGTCAAATTTTATTGAGATGAAAATTGACAATCTTAATCAAAGCTCAGGTCAATCGGATGAAAATTTATTATTTTTCAGGTTGAAATTAATGATTTTAGAAGTTTGACCTTGAGTTGACCTTTGATCAAAAATCGTTGGTTTTCAAATTCAGTGATGCAATTGCTGCTTAATTTTCAGGGTAATCAGATGAAAATTGACGATTTTCAGATGAAATTTGATGATTTTAGAAGAATTTCGCCCTTAAGTTGACCTTTGACCTTTTGACCTAAAATATAGTTGCTTCCCCAATTCTGTGATGGACTATGCAAATCCTGTTTAAACTTTGATGTTGGTTTACTATGCAAATCCTGTTCAACTTTGGTGTTCAAATCCTGTTAAACTTTTAAGTTAATAGGATGTAAATTGACAATTTTTAAGTTGAAAATTGATGATTTTAGAAGTTTGACCTTGAGTTGACCTTTGACCTTTTGACCTCAAAATTGCTTTCCCAATTCAGTAGTGCACTATGCAATTTGCTGTTTAATCTACAAGTCAATTGGTGAAAATTGATGATTTTTTCGATAAAAATTGATGATTTTAGAAGTTGGACCTTGAGCTGGCCTTTGACCTTTTGATCTCAAAATATTTGGTTTCCCAATTCAGTGACATAATATGCAAATCCTGTTCAACTCATATTTCATTAAAAATATGAGTCATAGCTTCAGTCACAGCAAGTAATAACGCACGCAACCAAAAAATTTCAAGTCAATCGGATGTAAAATGACAATTTTAGAAATTTAACCTCAAGATGACCTTTGACCTCAAAATCAATAGGCTTCTCAGCTCAGACTAACTCTACAACTTGGTAAAGTTTCGTGACGATCGGTTTAGAATTGTGACTTGTCGGCGATTGACAGACAAACAAACAAACAGACAGACAGAATAACAAAATCGACTGACCAAAATACTTGAAAAATCTTAGATTTTGCAACTAATAACGCACGCAACCAACCAATATACTTGAAAAATCTTCGATTTTCGCAAGTAACAGACAGGGGTGGAAACATAACCTCTATCCACCTTCGGTGGCGGAGTTAACAATGGTCAGCTTCGACACAGTCATAGCAACAGGCAGCTTCGACACACGGACACAGTCACAGCAACAGGCAGCTTCGACACAGTCGTAGCAACCGGCAGCTTTGACACAGTCATAGCAACTGGCAGCTTTGACATAGTCACAGCAATGGGCAGCTTTGACACAGTCATAGCAATGGGCTGCTTTGACACAGTCATAACAACAGGCAGCTTCGACACACGGACATGGTCATAGCAATGGGCAGCTTCGACACAGTCTTGCAATGGGCTGCTTCGACATGTCTACCCACAGTGGTTAAACAGATATTACATTTGTAGAAAACCATCATGTCAGACAGAAGTCGGAGTGGGCCTACTTCTCGGAGTTTTGTTCATCGCTTTCGATGTCATCTCTACAGAGGCAACTGGGGAAATAGTGCGGTTCACTATGTACCAAAAAACACTTTGTTTGAATTTTATGGACATTAGCAAACCAGTACATTTTTGAGAAGCTTATGGCATCAGGAATATGAAAATCTATGTTTGCATTTGCGCAGATGCCTGCATCGCCGCCATTTTGGATTTTCAAAATGGCCGCCATAAAATAGGAATTTCCGAATATCTCAGCTTGTAATTGACATCGAAACGATGTTTGTAAATGCTAATCCTATGTTTCCAGATCCAAGGAATCCAAAGCTTATGTCAAATTAGTGATTTTGAACATCAAAAAAACCAAGAAAAGAAGAAGTTTGTGAAATTGTGTTTGTATTTTCATTAAAAAATGCACACTCAAATTGTTGGTAGTGACAAAGCACACGTGTAGATGTATGCTATTGTGCCTGTCCTATCTCAGTTTGACACATCATTACACATCATCATCACTCTCAGTGTCATATTCATCATTACAGTCTGCATCGTTTTCGCATTCTGTGCCGCACAAGCATAGTTCTGTGCAAGGGAAGTTATTCCTTCTGCATGAACATCTCTGTGTAGAACAGTTGGTTTTGCAGTGGCATCTGACCAACTCGATGATGACTTGTGGGGCATGAGGAACCTTTGTGGTGACTGGCAGTATTTGGCCACTTTTGTCCCAATAGTAACCAAATTTCAGGGGGTCAAAAGGCTGTTGCTGCATAACATTGGCTTGGCACCACACTCAGCTTTGTAACCACACATGCTGGATGTGTTCCTCAAGTGCACCGAGTGGCGGAGGTGAGTTGTTGCTTTCAGCTAGGTTTTTACAAAACAGATACCATCTTAGGTCAGGGATGCTTGCAATGTGAATACCCTTGGGACAGTAGGTTGAGCACACAAATTTGGCCAATACATCTTTCACCTCCTGTGTTAGGTCACCTTCCTCTGGTAGTGCTCAGTGCTCTGACTAAGTGCATTTCAACTTTCATACACTGCTGAAACCATTTTGTTTTGCCAATTCCTGAGAATTTAACAACATTGTCTGCTCCAGTGACTGCGTGGAATACAGGTATAGCCTGCGCCTTTTCTTTGCCCAAAGCTCTCCAGATTGGCTCTATTTCGACTGCACCTGATACCATCAAAATGGATGTCTTTTTGCAGAGCTTGTCATAGTGTACCACAGCCAGAACCAAGACGTCAGTATCAGGAGTGAAGAATACTAGCTGTGCATCAGGACACTGCTGTGATGCTTCTGCTGCCAGGCAGATCATCAATGTGTCAGCCTCCTCGTGATTGTTGTCATCAAAGTGCATGTTTCTGTTGCTTTTGGTGTGACCTGATGCTCATGTGATGACTAACTGAGGTGAGTTTTTGTTGTAACCAAGGGTTGCTTTGGCGAGATAGTCTGTCAAATCTGCTTTTGTTTTTGTTTCATGCGATAGAAACAATGCCAGTGGGATGTGTTTGATGGTCGTATCATCTGCAACCTGATAGTGTATCGGAGCTTTTCCTTGTCGTCGTCTCTCTCGAGTTTCCTCCTTTCGTGAGTCAGATTTGTATGTATCAAAGACCATGATGACCTAATTGAACCCTGCCGTCAAGCTCATGAGCATGACATTGAAACACTGGGCTCGATCTTTGACTGTGCTGATTGTCCTTGATTTTCTTTGTCATCTTCTGGACAAGCATCATTCCATCAACAATGGTGATCCTTTGATTTAATGACGATGATGGAGATGATGATACAGTCCCTCTGTCATCACACTGCACTTTGGCTGCTAGAGCTTCCGTCTGTTCCTGGGTTTCCTCTGTTTTTTCCAGCTTCTCAAGGCTGTGTATCAGTTTGGACTTGTCAGTGCGTGGCAGCATTGAGCCGTCTGGTGCAAATAGTGCTCTCAGAGTCAATGTGAACTCATAGTTGCCAACTGCATTCTTCTGATCAATGTCCCTGCTCGACCTGGTGAGAACCATCAGCCGACCATGCAGATCGTTGGTCTCTTTGAGGTCAACTGTCTGGTCACGGAACTTGAAAGTTTGTTTCTTGCTGCCAGACATGTACATCTTGTTATTCTGCTTTTTGACTGATACCCAGAAACTAACATCTCCATTGATACGTTCAGTGAAATAATCTTCATAAAGCTTCTGTCCGTTGTCATCAATGTTCAAGATTTGTGGAACATACTCTTGTACATATGCATGTGTGATGAAATTGTATAGCTGATCACCTTCAACAGCAAAGGGATTTCTGTGGCTCAGTATTGCAGCCTTGATTTTGTCAACAGCTTCATGTTTGTTCCTGGCAGCAGTGGGTCGTGCATAATGGTGTTCCTCTGGTTTGTTTACTTGAAGCCCGAACTGTCCTTAAAACTCTGTTGAGAGGCACGACATCTCTGGAGAAGCCAAGGAGAACCACTGCCGAGCATTCACATTATTGAAAATGCCCATTAGGCCAGAATGAACCTTCATCATCTTGTTGAGATGTTCGCAGGCATGGTTTGCACGTATGTATTGAGACGAATGGAATCTCACTCTTGGTGACAGATATGTTTCCATCTTGAAGTTCTCACCATGTTGCTGGATGGCTTGTCTTCATTTCGTGCTTGGTGGTGATGTACCTTGACCAGAGGCGTCTGGATTCTCTTCGATCCATTGCGAAAAACAGCTTGCTCAGTGCTTCTCCAGCCTCCAGATGGAGAACGAGATCAGCATTTCTGGATGCTTCAACAAAGAACAAGATGGTTTCAACCCGGTGGAGGTAATTCATCAATGACTTGAAACATAGTGTTAGATGATTTATGAGCTTCCCACTTCGTCATCTGTTGAAGGACATCTTCGTTTGTCAAGACTTGAAAGCAGGTGAGTTGTTAGCAATTCTGATGCATTCTGCTCCATCACCTGTCCCAGAAGCTGTTTTTCTGCAGGCTTCCTGGTATTCATTTGCTGGTTTCGAGCAGATTTCTTTCAGTTGTGCAATCTCTGTGAAGAACTGTTCGAGAGAAACTTCATACAGAGCCGTGTAAGTGTGGATGTGTGCACGGAGTGCTCTCTTGTCGTGGCCACACTTGAGGATTTGTTTTTGGTGTTCATAATCACTAATTTGACGTAAGCTTTGGATTCCTTGGGCCTGGAAACATAGGATTAGCATTTAGGATGAAGTTTCGATGTCAATTACAAGCTGTGGATATTCGGAAATTGTTACGTGATGGCGGCCATTTTGAAAATCCAAAATGGCGGCTATGCAGGCATCTGCACAAATGTAAACATTGATTTTTTTATATTCCTGATGCCATAAGTTTCTCAAAAATGTACTGGTTGGCAAATCTCCATAAAATTTGAACAAACATACATAGTGAACCCGACTTTTCTAGCCTGGATTTGGAAATCCCGACCCAACTATAACTGTCATCCTCGTGTTTCACGCAGGTGAGGTAGTGTGTGTGGTGTGTGTTGTGTGTGTTAAATATACCACGAGGTGCTTTCGAAGAGTAGGCGAGCTATCGCCGGCACCATGAACAAATTACAAATCCTGCCCTAACTACTGCTGGGAGAGGGATGGCAAACCGCCCGCATGACCCTCGGCCTTCTGCTGCAGTCTCGACGGAACTATAACAGAGTATGGTGCATCAGTCAGTCCAATGGAAGCTTTAATAATTATTATAACTAGTGCATGCCCGTACGTGCGTGGCCGTACATGCAAAAAAAAAAAAACTTTCAAATCACGTGCCAGAAACAACAACCACACAAGCCGTTCCTTCGCTCTCGCGTTTCCGTACGTGCGTGGCCGTACGTGCAAAAAAAAAAACTTTCAAACAACCACACAGGCCGTTCCTCGCTCTCGAGTGCCGTACGTGCAAAAAAAAAAAAACTTTCAAACAACCACACAGGCCGTTCCTTCGCCTTCGAGTGCCCATACGTACTTGGGCCGTACGTGCAAAAAAAAAAAATATAACTTTCAAACAACCACACAGGCCGTTCCTTTGCTCTCGCGTGCCCGTACGTGCAAAAAAAAAAACTTTTCAAACAAACACACAGGCCGTTCCTTCGCCTCGCGTGCCCGTACGTGCAAAAAACAAAACTTTTCAAACAACTACACAGGCCGTTCCTTCGCTCTCGTAAACGACGACTGGATTGGGGCATTGTGTTTATCTATAAATGCACATAAGAAATCGAGAAATTATTAGAATACAGTGTCATCACTATCCAGAAGTCCGTACGTTGTAACCCGTAATGGGGAACGTGGCTGAGGATCTCCTCCCCATCGGCCACGCCCACGCAGCAACGTGTCCTGTCATTGGTTGGTAAATAAATGGCCATAACTTGGGAAGCACTTGTCCGATTAATATCAAACCTTGAAAAGGCACATCCTCAGGTCCCCAGCAATAACCTGGCAAGTTTCAATTAGATCGGACCAGTGGTTGTCGAGAAACAGCGGTCTCACACACACACACACACACAACACACACACACACACACCAACACAACACACACACACACACACACACACACACACACACACACATTGCTGGAATTATAGATAGATGTTTTAACTTCAATGTCTATAAAGTTTATGAAATCAGGTGTGTATGAGCAGGAAGCGGGATGTTTGGCTCAGCAGGTTCAGGGGATCGGAGTGTTTAAAAAGGAGGCGTCACAATGTTCTAACACCTTGTTTATAACATGTTATTAAACTAAAAATAAAACTACACATCGACACATCATTGACAACCAATGTTGTCAGTTGCAGGAGACACGTGGTATTGCAGCGACAGCAGCCAGACACCTCGACCCGCCCTCGCCATAACTTCCGGTTCGCGGTGCACGCTGGGAGCGGGTTTCGCCGGCTCCGCACGGTCGCGCCGTTTACGGACACCCTTCACATGCGACCATACCACGACCGTTTGAAGCCACGAACGACGCGCCCTTGCGCCGCCGGGTTCATCGCCGCCGCTGCGCTCGGACAATGTCTCGGCATGAAGGTGAGTTATTATACCGAGTCAAAAGTGGCTTCTTCCTCGGAGTCCGCGGTCAAGATGGCCGCGCTCGAGTGTAGGCCGAGGCGGCGGGCCTGCTTCGGTGTCCGTCCCTTGATCTAACCTTCCGTTGAGTTAACTCTGCTGATTCTCTGTGCCCGGTTCTCTTCGTTTCTTTGTTTTTCACGGCGGTGAATGAAGCGAGTGATTGTTCAAATGGAATCCATCGGAGAGTCGACACTTCGGGTGTCCTATCCCTTGCATAGTCATGTTCAGTGCTCGATATGTTTACTTTTGATCTCCCTTTTAAATACTCCTCGAGTTCCTCTTGCGTGCTTGCTCCCCCTGGCTTGGTGCAGATTTTTTATTATTATTATTAGCTGGTTCTTTGTGAACTGTCGGTTTTGCTAAGGAGATCAAAGTTGTTTTATCTTGTGTTTTGGGGTTGAAGAGGGTAATGCAAACAGATCGAGTGTTGGTGGATCACCGATTGGCTTCTTCTTCTTCAGCATGCACCAAAAACCTGCACATCTTGTTTCATGACTTTCCAGGTTGACTTATGTTCGTTTCGATTTCCTGGCATCTTTATAGCTCCAAAATGCAATTGCAGTCCCGATGTGTAAGGACGTCCGAGTATGACTGTGACGTACGTACTCTCTCTCTCTCTCTCTCTCTCTCTCTCTCTCTCTCTCTCTCTCTCTCTCTCTCTCTCTCTCTCTCGTGCAGCCTGTGGCTGCTGGTTGCATCATTGGTTGGGACATGGCTATGCCGCTGATGCAGTGTCCCCCTTACCAGTACACTGGTGCTCATTTTGCCAACCTCGGAAGGCTGACAGGCTGAGTCAACCTCCTGGTGTGTTTTAATTCAGCGGCCCAACGGGGCTTGAACTCAGGACCCTAGGATCCCAAGCCACCACCCGAACCACTAAGCCAACACCAGGCTTACTGTGACGTACTGCCACCATTTTAGTGTCAACTGGAAGGGACCTCAAGGTCAAGGACAATCTTGTGCAAACGACTCCTTTACAATGGCTACAAACGTGCTGTTCAAGTTATAAGTTATCATGTAAGCTTGTAACATGCTGCCCGTTTTTTTGCAGTGGGGGTGTTCACCGATCTCTTTTACTCCGACAGGTGTCAGCTGCGATGCGTGCATGAAGGGCAACTTCCGGGGTCGGCGGTACAAGTGCCTCATCTGCTTTGACTACGATTTGTGCGCCTCGTGCTACGAGAGCGGCGCCACCACGTCACGACACTCTGCTGACCACCCGATGCAGTGCATTCTCACGCGTATTGACTTTGGTAGGAGTTTGAAGGATGAAGCGGGGAGGGTTGGGGTATATTGCTGAAAAGGGGGTGCATGAGGTTAAATGACAAGAGGATGGAGGAAAACGTGTAAAGATACATGTTGTGTTGGCATAACTCTCGTTGAGTTGGAACACATGGTGAGTGTTGTAATCATCCCTTCCTGAATGAGGAAACTCATATATGAAGAAATTTTGAGCAGATGTTGTCCTGGATTACACATGGGCTGCTGGCAGGTGGTTTACTGATGCATGCATGGGTCCATATCGAAATTTGCTCTTCTCATGACCTTTTTGGGTGACTACTTTTATTTGATTAAATGCATGAATGAGTTGTGCAATTTTCTCTTGTGGTATACCTACCCAGGCAGTCCTTACTCATTTGCATAGTTTTATACGGCCGTCACAGCACGATGGGATTCATAACATGTATGCCAACTGTAACCAGACTCGGTGGCGTAATGTTTAGAGCGTCTGCCCTGAGTCTTGGAGGTCGGCGAATCGAGCCCTGGCACAGTCATACCGAAGACTTTAAAAATGGTATACGTGCTGCTTCCTTGCTTGATGCTCAGCATTTAAAATGTTAGAGCACGTACAAACAATGCAGGGAAGGCAATGGCAAACCACCCAGTATAACTGTTGCCAAGAAACTGCTTCAGCAGCGGTACATCAAAATGCCGAGTTTTATTGCTGTTCGTTTTCCCACCAAAAGGAGTATGGCTGGGTGTGCTGTGTGTGGTAGCATCTGAACATTTCCCTGGTTAAAAAGCATCCAAGTTATGGGTGGACATTTTTAAAGTGCTGTCAAGTCTGTTACAGGAAGTGTGAACGTATCTGCTATTGGATATCATTGATGTACCTCTGTTGCTTTGTTTTCCGATGCGATAAGGGGTGATCTGAATGCATAACTGTTCATCTTCAAAACTACAATGCCATGTGTTAGTCGGGTATGTTTGTGCTATTTGCGTCACCGGCATCATCTTTCAATGCAGGTTTAATTTTGGGGCAAATAAGATGAATTGGTGATATGACCACATCCTGTTTTGGGTAAAACGACCGTATGCTTGCTCATAAGGGATGGCCTGTGGCCCTTATTGGACTCTTGGTAGTGAGCAGCTTTTCAGTAGCTACATTGTCCCACCTAGCCAGCTTTTGGATATGTTGATTGTATTGCTTTGTTTATGTCATTTGTGACCCTTTTACCCACAACCTGTGTGTACCGTACATGCTTGAACCCATTGGCCGAACAATGTCCTGTCCACATTCTATCCCATTTGAGTTGCACTTCTAGTCCCTTCTGGGGTTTTCCTGGTGTCCCAGAGCTTGGTGATCTTTCCTTGTTTTATTTTTATTATCCCCATGCTTTAATAAAAAACTAGAAGGGCACTCAGTAGAGCGCATACCTCCGCCACGTAATGGCTGATCCACGAGAGCATATCAGGCCCAATACATTTTTGAAATATCATGCTATACAGTACTATCATTTTTGGCCCTATCTCTCAATGGTGAAGAATCACTTTAAAAATTCTAGTAGTCAGATTGAGATCTTCACCAAAATCGAATCGATTTGTCCTTGTCACACACCGAACCTGTCCAC
>CM068963.1:78226111-78257868 GCA_035128595.1 Eptatretus atami | reverse complement strand
TTATGTGCATTTATAGATAAACACTATGCCACAAGTTATGATTGTTTTCATATTTAGACGGTGCATAAATTTCTAGTAACATCAGAGTGAGCTGTTGGCCTCCGGAACCCCCCAGGGAAGGGTTAAAAAAAATTTTTTTTTTTTTCTCTCTTCTCTTCTCGTTTTGTTTTTCTTGCACACATTGCGAAAAGGCAAAATCGTGCGCAATGAATAATTGGCATTAAAAAACTAATTGCTGAAAATCATAACTGCCGAGTATCAACTTCCGGCCAACGCACGTACGGGCACGCGAGAGCGAAGCAAACGGGCGGCTGTGTGGTTGTTGTTCTGCTCGCGGTTTGAATATTTTATTTATAAATTTTTTTTTTTTTTTACGGGCACGTACTAGACTCCAATGGGGAATAAGGATTGTAAAAGATGCGATGTCATCGGTGAAGTGTTAGACCAGCATAAATATTTTAAACAAAATCTTTGCCATTGAAAGATTCAGTGTGTATGTCCAAGGCCGTAATTTTTACCAATTGAGCTTGTGTTCTCAAAATTTTTTTTAAAAACCTTTATTGATGAGATTAAAATGAATAAAATGTACAATTTTTTAACTGTCGTGTCTCAAGTTTAGTTTAGAGGACAAAGCGGACGCGGGACGGCTTTGCATTTTGAGATGCTTCTCGTTTTTGTGGATTGGTGTGAAATCTTTTTCACTGCTACATGGAACTGCGTTTTACTTTGGTTGTCTTGCTGGTTTTACTCGGTAACTTTGATTCCCCTGCAGAATTGCTGTACCGGCATCCATGCGTTAACTTCACAAATTAAGTCTAAATACGGACGCGTCTTTGGGAGACCGAGCCAACTGGAGGATGTTTTTGCTTGAACTGACATTGTATGCTTTTCAAAATAATGCTGGCTTTGCCTTTTCCCCTGATATTGGCCATGTAATTCTTCACCATGAGTGATAGGGCTAAAAAAAAAGATATATTTATAACACGATATCTTCAAAAAGTTTATGAGACAGATTCGGCCGAAACTGGTGGACAGGTTTTGGTGATGTGACCAAGGATGGAATCTAAGATTTTGTTTGAAGAGATCTCAATCTGGATATGCGAAAAAAAAAAAAAATTGAAGTGACATTCCATCCATAAAAAGAGATGAGAGGTCAAAAAAAGGATGAAATTCAAAAGTGTGGACGAGTTGTGATAAAACCTAGGTGGGAGTGAGTGGTTGAAGTGACAATCCAATAGAGATTCGAGTTGGCTATCGTTGGTGATACAAAACGTAAACTGTGTCATAGCCTGGCTGGAGGTATGCGCTGCCCAATTAATGCTGTTCGCAGTAAAATAATGCAACTTATCACAGTAATGTGGTTTAATATGAGTCGGGGTTTGAGAAGAACGTTAATGGGTCAAAAGGTCAAACAATGTAATAGCATAGTTATTTTGGACCTGCTCATGCTTTATTAGCACATGGACCGCAACGAGGAATTCCTCCATCTAGTTATACGGTCCTGAGTAATCCTCTCTGCACACTTCAGGCCATTTCCCTTTCTAAGTCGATGTTCATTTGTCAGGAATTCTTCTCCATGATATCTCTTTGGTCTTTTCTTCCCGCCCCACCACCCCACTGGTAGTAAAACATTGCTTCTTTAGGTCAACTAGTGAGCATACCCTGCCCTCGGGGCCCAATGAGGAAAGATGTGAGCGAACCGTTAGAGATCTTCTGCCCACCTCCGTGGCAATGTGCTGCGGCATCATTCTTGAAAAATGCACTTTATAAATTTGTGTATCATTTGTTGTAACAGATAAAAAATTTCTTTTTTCAAACTAGCCAGCAACTGCCATAATTCTTAATTTGTAAGAAGAGTTCCATTTTATTATTGAAGATATATTTGCAAATACCATGACCACAAAGGTGTGGAATTTACACTATAGTATATGTTATGTATATGTATATGTCTTATACGCACAATGCTCCGTGTATAAGATAGAAAGATCCCCTAGCATTGTTATATTTCATGCATCATGTCGCCCTCTTCTTCTTTGGTTCATTAGACACAATATCTTTCTCGCAGCCGGGCCACTTATTTTCTCATTTATTACCCTAATTTTGGCCAGAAATTTTTTTTTTTAATCCTTCTCAAACATGCTATGTGAAGACCGTTGGTTTGTTTCCATTTCCTGCTCATTTTCCATATCTCTGTGCCATTAATAACTGACAAGACAAGATTGACATATAGCATTGAATGGCTTCAATACTTTCTCTTCTTTCTGTTCATTATTGTAGCATAGTGTTGTGGGAGAGTAATCGTTGGCTGAGAGGTGGCTGTGCTAATGCTGCAGTTAACGCTGCTCTCTTATCTGCTGAGATCGTATATGGCTGAATTGCAATGGCCAACGGAAGCTCACCTGCTCTTTGCAAATAACAGTCGTGAAGATCTTTAAACATCCACCAACTAATGCATGGCAGACAGACTTCTCCAGTTTAAGTCCATGGACGCAAGCGTCCACCTCATTGATGAATCCTCCAGCCTGTGAAACACGGATGACACGTTTAAAGCTGGGTCAGGATTCAAACCAGGCTTGAATGCTTTGAGGTGATTGTGCGTACCTGTAGGCCATATCTGCCAGCCCTTGGTTTTACTTTTTAATGAAAGATGCATTATACGTGTATGTGGTATTTTATACTGAATACAAGAAAACTTAACTGCAGCCTGACTTAATTACCCAATTACTACTCACCTTCTTGTGGATGGTGTGGAAACCTTTGTTGGACCACAAAGTTAGCAGAAAACCTCGGGCAGGCCTAATTAATGTCACTAGAGGTGCAGGAGTCCTAATTTGTTCAGCGATGGCGGTGTTAACTCACTACTCTGTGTGAAAAGACCTTGTGGGGACGTTAACATCGGACCAATACACTAATAGCAGATAGGACAACCACACCGGTGATTATAGTTTTACTGCTGCGTCCGAGGTTATAAATCCAGCTAGGTCGTGATTGTGCATACCGGTCCTGCTCCCTACTCTAACCGCATAATTCGAAGTACGACAGTGATAATTCTGGAATGCGTTAATTGTTGTATGGGATAATTAAAAATGTTACTGTGTGGATTAAAAGATAAAATTTGTGTTGGGATTTGTTTTGAATTTGTAAAGAAGCCATTGTTGTAAGGGCACATAGAGGATGGTTTTTATCATGTGTTGCATGAGGGTAATTCCAGCTAACGAGGTAACATGAGACAAAATTGCATCACTATGTTGAAATTCTTGAAAAGTTGGCCATATACAGAGAGTTTCTTATACATATCGTAATTGGTCCGTCTATGGCTTTCCTGATATTTGGTACAAACCGCCACTGTGTATTCTACTACTTAAAGCAAAAATGCAGAACAATGTGTAAAGATGCGTTAACGGAGTGACATCGAAATGACACAACTAAAACTGGCCCATAGCGACATTCGCTTAAAATCCGCGAATAGACAATTGTAGTAATACCTTTCATTCGCTGGTAAAGCAGAAGCTAAGCATAGTAGCATACTTTCGTATAGTTTCCAACGATACGAAGACTGTCTGTGTGGTTTGTTAAGAATATTTGAAAAAGTCGACTGTAACGGACCATAACTTCAGCAATGAAAGCGGACTAACATGCGATCACATAATGAGATAGTCAATGCTAGGCGCATTTTTGATATCTTATAACAATTCTTACATACTTCAGCGGGAACAATTTGGTTGTCCAACAGCTTGTATAAGCTCATTGCTTGCATATGCCTCGTTGATGGTTGATCTATAGGCACAGAAAGAAATGGACAAATATGTTGATGAGTAGTTACAGCCTGATCCTATATCAGTAATATTCATCAGCGGAATACTACTTCAGATTAAAACATTCATACAAATAGCCATATTTTCGACAAATGAAACAGACAGAATGACTTACCAGTATGGAAGACGTTGAGCAGTATCTTTACAAAGATGGCCGCAAATCACCATGAGATCATCACTGGTAAATATCGCATGATTAGAAAATTCAGACCTAACTAAACACCATCCACAGAAATCCTTTTGAAAAATACATTTTCAAAAATTTTTATGGCTTCATGTCCATTATTACGTGGAATTACCCTGTAACTAACGAGACGACCTTCACCAATGCAGTGCTACTACGCCCACAATTGCCGACAACTTGTATGTAGTATCCAACTGATCACCAATGTGGACTTGCTCATCTTTTAACTGCAGTGTCATGGGTAGATCGATACATTAGATTGAGACTAATGATCTGTGTTAAAGTAGACAGACGCCACACCATTATAGTAGTCACATGGGCCCAGGCATATATCGGTACCATTGAGAAACCAAACTTTAGGGCTACTAAGTTATTGGTAGGACTATATGATTATTTCAAATATGAAACCGTTCCAGAAGAGCAGCTTAGTGTATGTATTTTGCATTTTTACCATTTTACCATTCTGAGATATTGACGTTTGGGGGGGGGGGGAAACCAAGGACCACTGGGAGGAAGTGGCAGAGCTGAATCCACGCAGGAGAAGCAGACACCGAATGCTTCTGCATGCTTGCATGCAGCAGAGGCTGGGTAAAGGCTGTGGTGATCACTGCCGAAGATACAGATGTCCTCGTGCCTGTGTCTTGCCTTCAATAAGGACATCCCATGCCCGTGTATCAGAAGTGTGGTACGCAAACCCGCACACGGTTCCCAGACATTGACGAGCTTGCTAGATCGATGGAGACAGTGTCTGTGATGCCCTGTGGACTGCACGTGTTTCTCCGGTTGTGATCAGTCAGTGCCTTTGCAGGCCGGGAAAGATGGGCGCCTTGAAGCAAATGAAGTCGGATAAGACCTACCAAGAGGCCTTCCAGTCCAGCTCGGTCATTCATGGGAAGTATCCACCGAGCTCTTTCAGAAGCTGCGAGAGGTCACCTGCCACATGTACTGCCGTCTACCAACACCAACGAAAGTCAATGAACTCCGACATCAACTCTTCTGTGCCAGAACGGGGAGAGATAGAGTCCAGTCAGCTCTTCCACCATGTGAAGACTGCTCTCATGCACGTCCTCCGTGCAAACTACCAGGCTGCTGTCTTGGAGGCGCTGTCTGGCAATGCCAACCCTAATGTTCCAAGTCCCAAGGGTTGTGGATGGACCACTGATGATGACGGGAAGCTGGCCATCGAGTGGATGCAGGGTTCTCCAGCACCGATGCAGTGTTGCAACTGCTTTCCTGCAAGTGTGGACGGTCGTGCAAACTCCCGACTGCACGTGCCTTTGCCAATAGCCTGAAGTGCACTGACATGTGCAACGTTGCGAACCTGCAGCAACCATCCCGCTGATGTCGAGAAGAGGGTTGTAGACCTTGAGGACTCTGATGTGCATAACATGATGAGATAGCACTACATGACGTCTAGAACTACTGATCATGCGCATGCTGTGATGATGATTTACTGTTTTGGCACAATCACAAGGACATTCATGGGCTACAAATATGCATGAGTAAAACATAGTACATAAACATGCCACAGGTAGCGTGGTGAAATTTGGGTTATCCGTTAAATTTCACATTTTGGACGCTTGTTGGAACTTAGTAGGGGAAGGCAATTCCTTTAACTGTGGTAAAAACTTGTAAAATGTTCAGTAAATGTTTTCCTCATACAACATGGTGCATGTTGTAGGCTACTGCGGTTCAGTAGCACTACCCAGGGAACTTGTATGACAATATTATTATAGAATTAAAATGTACTGAAAATCACTAATCAGCAACATTTTGATAGGCCCTATTGTTCGCGCCCTTTCTGCCATAAAACAAACTTCTGCCTTCAGGAATGAAGGCATTATTCGGATGGTATAAAATAAAGCATCAGACATGTATTTGTGGTTTGCAGTTTCATTCTAGCCCCGATGTGGAAACAGCAATTGCATCATTAGTGAATGTTCTCTGAGTTGCCTTTGCGCTTTCATTATGCAGAGGTGGGTACATTCCAGAGATGATAACTACCAATAAGCTGCCAGTCTGCAATGGTTATCACATCAAAATATGATCTATATATATATATATACACCAATCAAAATCA
This sequence comes from Eptatretus atami, assembly GCA_035128595.1. NCBI lineage: Eukaryota > Metazoa > Chordata > Myxini > Myxiniformes > Myxinidae > Eptatretus > Eptatretus atami. The sequence goes on along the minus strand of CM068963.1, from coordinate 78,251,789 downwards.
TAACTAGGATTGGTTTCCTTAGATGGTACTGACAAGTGGAATTCTGGCCTGGGCCCATGGACTATAGGAGCGTCTCTAGTCCCTTCAAGAACGGGTGTGGCTGGCGATGAATTGGGAAACAGTGGAGTTGTTGCAACATTTTTGGATTTTTATTCCAGAATGTGGCTTTCTCACTTGTCTAATTGGTCCTTGTTTTGCAAAATGTGTTTACGAGTGCCTCACCCATCTCTCTTTTCTTTGGAGTTGTTTTGACGCGTTTCTCATGCATACAAGTATTCTTGGGTGTGGGAGGGAATTCACATCTGGCGTCTTGTGATGTGAGTTTAAATAGAAAATTATAGAATGCACAGCTTTGGCTGATCTGCTCTGCTTTGTAAATGTTCTGTAATGTTGTTAGGTTTGTTTGTTTATTATGTCCCTTCCAACACACTCGTTTCATCTTGTAGTATACCATCACAATGTGACACCAACTGAGGGGAACCTGTTCGTGCTGATAGCTGAATAATAATCTGAGTGATTAAGGTGAAGAAATGCTGAGTCTCAGAGGTGAAAATTCTAAACATTTTACTCTTTTGTCTTTTATGGACTTGGGAGGCTGAGATTTACTTTAGTCCTGTTTAGCCTACCTCCCCAAGAACGCACTCAAATTACTGAGACCAATTGGCGTGCTGGCAAGTATTTTCACATTTCAACTGAGTTTCGCCTCCTCATTGGGCTGTTGGATGAAAAGATGGACGAAGAAGGGAAAACTGAGGAATGCAAACTGGAGCCGCCACGCGCGCGCACGCACATACGCCGGTGTCTTTCTGTGTCAATGTAAACAGGAATACGCAAATGGATAGAATGCACAGAACATTGATCGAAGGTATGTGGACACACCGTGAGAAGCAAAGGGAAGGCTGAAGTTTCAGACGTTAAGCCTTCATCAGAGCAAAAGTTTGTAATTAACCCCCCCTTTGCTTCGACTAAGGGTTTAATGCCCGAAACGTTAATTATCCTTGCTTCTCACAGTAGTTGGCATGCCTCAATCAACATCCTGTTGATTTCATCCATTTTCTTAATCTTTTTTTTTCTTTGTCATGGATGGAAGAACAAGGTAGAATGACTGTGGGACTAACATGAATGGAATAAATGAACAGGAAAGAGGAGGAGGGGTTAGGGGAGGAAATACTGTTCCCTAGCAAGTAAGATGGTTGTTAAGAAACGTTGTTGGGAGGTAATAAAGATCATGGACAGATTTGGGGATGGCATTGTGCATTGCTTGCTTGAACCCTGGAGGCAAGAGTGAGACGGAACAACCTCTGGGAGGTGGTTCCATAGACCGGATAAATGAGGAATGAAAGAGTCGAGGGTGCTGTCAGCCTGCCATTTTGGAACACATTTGCATGGGATTTAATTTATTATTTCTAAAATTTTGTTATAAACAGTTGGTTTGAAATGATGGCAAAGAATAACTAACATGTATAGGTCTCAGATGGAATAAATTCTGTTTAACAGCTTCTTTTTCTCCTACGTGTTTCTAAATTCCTAAATTCCACAGTCTCGTTCCCTGTTCTTTCATTGGCGCCCCTGGTGGCCTAATGTGCGGCCTGACGTGCAGCCGATTAATGCACAAATGTGAAAACGCTCCATTGCTAATCTGCCATAAATGCTATCAAAACGACCTAATGGTTCAAATGAGTGTTCCAACAAAGCATAAAAGTAACATGACTACATCAGGATATGGTTGCAGTATACAAATAAGTAGTGTCAAAAGGAGGGTTTGACGCAGTAATGTGTCCATTTCTCAGTCACAATAATCGCGTGCTTACACTCACTCATATTTCCCCATTTTCAAACAGAACACATTACTCAGTCAAACACCTCCCTTTTGACACGACTACTTTGTGGGGCTGGGCTTATGTCTTTAAAACATGATCATTTAATCAAATAGTGATCCTATAAAATATTTTTTATGTTCTTTCTAGGGAATAACTTAATCTTAAAACAATCAATCACCATCGAGTGAGTGTGGCCTGAACTTGGTTCTTGGTTTAAGTATCTTTGTCTGAGCAGAGATGAAATGACAACAACCTCTCTGTAATGCTCTTGTCTGAACACCTCTGATCCACATATCATCTTAAGATTATAGTCGATTATTTTTCCATTGATTTCTTAGCAACCATCTAAGTTTTCTGTACATTCAAGGATGTTTTTTTCTTTACATCCCCTCGATTATACCAAAACCACCAAATCAGCACCGAAGGTGAAGAGGTATATTTTCACCGCCTTTCTCTCTGTTGTCTGTTTGTCGTTGTGTACAGGAAATCTCAAAAAATTGTGTACGGATTCGGATGAAAAATTGTGGGCAGGTTCGGTGTGTGACAAGGACGAATTGATTCGATTTTGGTGAATATCCCTATCCGGAATCTGGATACAAGAATTTTTAATTTTTTAATGTGATTCTTCACCATTGAGAGATGGGGCCAAAAATGATATAGTACTGTATAGCATGATATTTCAAAAATGTGTTGGGCTCGAGATGTTCTCGTGGATAGCATTGCGTGGCAGAGGTATGCGTCTACGAGTGCCCTTCAGTTGTCTTTGTGATCGCTCCAAAAATATGAATTTCATCACAAAGTGTTGTCAGCTGGCTGTTTCAGGCTGACACATTCTCTACCCAGCTATTGACTGTCATCCTGGAGTTACACTGCAGGAAGATGCATCACTGTGTGTGTGCCATCCATTTGCTGGATATTAAACTGGGTGTACCATCTGCCACAATGGTCATTGGTGGACATTAAGATCCACATCTTTCAGGAGAGTGAGAGTCCTCTATTGCGCACCCAGAACAAATTCAAATTCCTGGAAGTTCAATTGAATGTTTAGCCTGGCCAGAGTTCATGAAAAGATTTGGGCTAAAAACATTCCCCGACCATCCACTGCAGAAGCTGTTTATAATTGGAGGTGTTCAGTAGTCAGCATAGTATTAAGTATCAGAAACAGTAGTTGTATAGTAGTCAGCACTGCCAGTTGCTCGTAATAGTCAAAGCAGTGGTAGTAATAGTCATCAGCTGTCCACTAGTTGTTTTGTTGGACACCGCTCTTTCCAATTCCATATCCAGGCGAGATGCATGACGACGTCACCAACTGGGTGCAAAGGAAGGAGTACTTCAGTTTTTTCCGGTTTTCTTGTTTTGTTTGTTTTCTTCTTGTTTGTGCCGGGCGTATCTTGGCCATCCTTGAGCTAGAAAGCTGAAATTGGAGACAAAAGTCAAGACGGGCTTTGGCAAAAACGTTATTTTAGCTCCCTGTTCGAAGAACAGAGAGCTATAGCGATACCCGGCGTGACGTCAGCGGTGAGCGTGAAAATGTTTAAAGTTTTGGTGCAAGTTATTTCCTTTCTAATGTTTTATCTACACACTATTTTTACTGATTACAATATACAAACAAGTCTGAAGACAGACGATGGTCACGACGGTATTGACGATGTAGATTGTTTTAGAAGTCAAGGATGAGACAATGTGATATGTTTGACCAAGTTATAAAATGATCAACATGATGTAGTACGAGTGAAGGTTATTAGCTGCAAATGTCGAAAACCCGGTTTCGTTCAACAACTTTCAATTTGGACCTTTGCATAACCTTTAAAGGTCACAAAACAATGTTGTGGACATTAAAATAAGGAACGCGATACGTGCTATTGCTTATTGGAGTTAGTTCGTCGAAGAAGTCGAAAACCCGGTTCGATTCCCACAACTTTGAAAATTTGACCTTGTTGACTTTAAAGGTCAAAGGTCAAGGATTATGACTTTGGTGCAAAACTTCTCTGAACATTCCAGGAACATATAACGTCATATAAGCTATATATGGCATTTCACACTCATCGGATTATCCATACTTTGATGAAATCAGCATAAAAACAAACTTGAAGGGGGCGACCACAGGCGAAGGTGTTCGAGATAGAGCAAAATGTTTCAAGACTTTAGGTGGGGAATGATCAAGATTATGCATAAAAAATATTGTCATCCAAGCTCTCAAGTTTTGCGGGTCGTATGATTTTTATGTCAAAATCGAAATTTTCTAAGTTCGTGACCTTGTGACCTTGACCTTGGGACGAAAATGAAAAATCGAGCTCCTGTGGGGCTATGCAGGTGCCATTGGGCTAACCAAATACCGAACCACTGCAGATTCGACAAACCCTCTGAGAAGATGGATTTTATGTCAAAATCGCAATTTTCTAAGTTCGTGACCTTGTGACCTTGACCTTGGGACGAAAATGAAAAATCGAGCTCCGTGGGGCTATGCAGGTGCCATTGGGCTAACAAATACCGAAACCTCCAGATCGACAAACCCCTCGGAGAAGAAAATTTTTATGTCAAAATTCGCAATTTTCTAAGTTGCGTGGACCTTGTGACCTGTGACCTTCTGGGAGATGAAAATGAAAAATCGAGCTCCGTGGGCTATGCAGTGCATTGGGCTAATCGAAATACCGAAACCCTGTCAGATTCGACAAACCCCCGAGGTCCTAGGAGAAGATGCAATTGAAATCGTCTACCCCCTAAAAACACGTTTTTTGGGCGTGGCTCGCCCATAATGGGCGCACCATGCCATTTTCAGGAAAACACAACTAGATCATGATATAAACCTCCCACCAAAATTTTGTCAGGATCGGATCAAACCCACGGAGCTATGCTCGGGACAGACAGACAGACAGACAGACAGACAGACAGACAGACAGACATACAGCAACGAATAATGGTCACTTATATTTTTTCGTGAACAATACATGTATTGCTTAAAATTATTTGGATCAGACTTCACTGCAATGCTTTATAAAAAAAAATTATTAGACTAGTTTTATTCCTAAGGATGTTGAGGAGCCATGCGATGCAGAGATTTCATGCAACGTCCTGTGTTCAACAGCACTAAATAACTTGATTCACGTGCTACGGAATCGTGGGTTAACTTGAGGCTTTTCTGGAGGAGCGATGTAACACGAGGGTGACAACTGAATGTACATTACACGTCGCTCATGAAATGTACGCAGTGTGTTGGCGACGAGGGCGGAGATGGGATGTCATGCTTTTACTGCACCTCGTGAAGGCGATGTATTTTTTCTGATACGCCTATTTGCTTCTTACGATGCTACATGAGAAATTTCAGGCAGAGATGATGATCACCTTCCTTTATATTGTTTTTTTGTTCAATCAATTAATTGCTTGATTATTATCGATTTATTATCCTTATTTGTTTTCTTTTCTCATCTGGCAATATACTCGGTAACCTTTTGAGCTTGGAAACTGATATTTGGACACGACGGTGAACAAGTGATTTGGCTACGAAGTGTATTTTTGATTTATTGATGAATGAATTAATCGATTAATTATTTATTTTCTATTAGTTACTAAATTTGCTATTTAAAAAAAGTTACCGATTTGGATGAAACAATGGTGGTTTAGTATGCTATTCGGCAATTGATTGAGAAATCAATTATTTTACGACTATTATTATTTTAATTACGCAATTAATTACTGAATCGATCAATCATTACACCACACTCACTCCAAACCGTCTCCATATGCTGCATGCCGAGTAAGTATCATTTGAACATATTTACTTCAGAAGTACATTTGTGCACACAAATTAGGTATCATTTGTACATACAGTCGTGGCCAAAAATATTGGCACCCTTGCACTTTTTTCAAATAACTCACAATTTTATTCAAAAAAAGTTGAAAATTGACAAAAGTATTTGGTCACAACAATTCTTTATTCACTGTTAATATCAGAAAACATTTGTATTTGATTCAGAACTTATTTATCCTTTTAAATCAGAAAATAAAAAAGAAATGGCATTGCCAAATTATTGACACCCTTGACTTAATATTTGGTATCACAGCCTTTGGACAAAATAACTGCAGTCAAGCACTTCCTATAGCCATGAATGAGCTTCCTACACCTCTCTACTGGCAGGTTGGCCCACTCTTGTGTAAACTGCTCCAGTTCTCCTAGATTTGAAGTTCCTTTCCCCAACTGCTGTTTCAGATCTTCCCACAGGTGTAAAATGGGATTTATATCTGGACTCATTGCTGGCCACTTCAGAACAGTCCAGCGTGTTGTCTTGAACCATTCCTGGGTGCTTTTTGAAGTGTTGTTTGGGGTCATTGTCCTGCTACAAGACCCATAACCTTTGATGGAGACCAGGCTTTCTGACACTGGTTGAACATTGCGCTCCAAAATGCCTTGGTAATCTGATTTCATGATGCATGCACACATTCAAGGCACCAGTGCTAGAGGCAGCACAGCAACCCAAAACACACTGAACCTCCTCCATGTTTGACTGTAGGGAAGGTGTTCTTTTCTTTGAAAGTTTCATTTTGTTTTCTGCAAAACATCGAGATGATGTGCTTTCCCAAAAAGTCTAATTTGGACTCATCTGGCCACAGGACATTCTTCCAGAAGGATTTTGACTTGTTCAGTGTGTTTTTGACAACTCCGCTCGAGCTTTTTATGTCTCTCTCTCAGCATTGGGGTCCCCTGGGCCTACCAAAGAACCCCTTTCATTGAGTTGGCGATGGATGGTGAGAGTTGAAACTCGATATATATATATATATATATATATATATATATATATATATATATAATATATATATATACAGTTAAACCCAAAATTATTCATACCTACCAAATTTGGAGTATTTTGAATTTTGTTATTTGAGGATGAGTTTCTTCTGGCTTAAGTTACATAAGAATGTGACAAACAGCTGAAAGAAATCACTACAAGAGACATTTCAAGAATACATTGTTTTGGGGTATTTATTGATAGATTTACAAAAAAATGTCATGTCCAGAATTATTCATACCCTTGCTTAGATCAGTTCAAAGTCACATTCAGTAATCAATGGAAAAGCCTCTGTTTGTGATTACAGCCTCCAAACGGTTTTTATACTTGCTCACAAGGTTTTTGCATGTCTCTACAGGGATTTGGCCCACTCCTCCTTCGCAAGGTCTCCAGCTCTTTGAGCTTGGAAGGCTTCCTTGCCATCACTCGGTCTTGAGCTCCCTCCACAGATTCTCGATTGGGTTGAGATCTGGACTTTGGCTTGTCCACTCTAGAACGTCTATCATTATCCCGGAACCATTTCTTGACTGACTTGGCGGTGTGTTTTGGATCGTTGTCCTGCTGATACGTCCAATGCTCCCCGAGGAGAAGTTCTCTGCGGACTGTTTGATGTTTTCCTCAAGGATCTTGATGTACTGCTCCTTTTTCATGATGCCATCCACTTTGACGAGATTGCCGTGCCCACTGGCTGAAAAACATCCCAAAGCATTATGCTCCCCGCTCCATGCTTGACGGTCGGGACTGTGTTCTTAGGGTTGTATGCTTCACCTTTTTCGCCAAACGAAAGCAACATCTCTGTGCCCGAAAAGCTCCATTTCATCTCATCACCACAAGAACTGAGGACCAAAAGCTTGGATCTTTGTCCAGGTGAGCTTTTGCAAAGGTTAGACGAGCCTTTCTGTGCCTGGGATGGAGGAGTGGAGTCTTCTTGGTCGGCGTCCATGGAGACCCCCTTGTGCAACGTCCGCTGGAGTGTCTGCCTTGATATCTTGGTCCAGATTCGCCAAGGTTGGTCAGGACAGCCTTAATAGTGATCCGTGGATTGTTGTTGGCCTCTCGCCATACTTTTCTTGCAAACGAGGCGACACCTTTGGCTTCCACCACGCCCTTCAATGTTTTTTACAGTGTGGAACTCCTTTTACTTCCTAATTATGCTTTGTATGGTGGCAACTGGCACTCGGAACTGCTTCGAATAGCTTTGTAGCCTTTCCCCTCCTTGTGAGCATTCACACTGCCACCAACCCTCACTGATTTCTTTCTTCTTCGCCATGCTGACAATGACCTGAGAATGATTGCATCAGCTCCCCTTAATTCATAGTCTAAAAGCAGAGTGTTGTTCTATAACATTCCTCACTGTACATTCAAGACCACTTTTGTCATGCATTCAGATTGTATGCACACATCTTGGAATAATTGCATAACATTATAAAGAATCTTAGGAATATCAAAAGCTGTGCATTATCACAAACATTGGCCTCAATTCTGAGACTTGGTATGGGGTATGAATAATTTTGGACAGGCATAAAAACAGAAATCTAACATATCTATTGTTATGCTAATAATGTTGAGCCAAAATATATGTGGATTTGTACATGCCAACTAAATGTCCTTGGTGAAGTGAAAGTTCCACCACTCCACTTGTAGGTATGAGATAAATGCAAAACTCTCAGATTTTTCATAGGCTATGAATAATTTGGGCTTAACTGTATATACATAATATAAATATATATATATATATATACATATATATATATATTAATATATATATATATATTATATATAATGTTACGAATCTACCCCCGCCCAGCGTGCGAACGACCGCTTTTCACTAATAGCAGCCGCACCCACCGGACGAGCAATTCAGTCGCGACTTTCTGGAACAACGCCAGAAACCAGTCACGGTTGGGTTCTTAACCCCACCACGGCCTAGTCCGTATTCTACCCGCGCGCGACAGGGTCAATCGCCGAATATCGATATACCTAAGTATTCGCACGGGTAACCTACGAGAGACCGTACCTCGGCGAAGGCCTGCTTGGACACGAACCGCTTAAGCGGTTCGTTCCGTTCTGGATAACCGAGCGGGGTATTATCGCCAGACCTCGCCGGACCCGATTCTTTTATCGGTATTCAAAAACCAACTACCATTCCGAAATGCAATACGGCGGTTCAATATGGAAAATGCACGACGAACGGGTACATTTAAACAAGCACATTTATTTTAAAACATGCGTGCACATATACAGCCATGCAGGTACGCAAAAACACCAACATGCACGTATACAGTGATGCAGGTATATACAGGCAGGGAATTCAAAAACACGCATGCAGTCATGCAACCAACAAGCAATGCGCGGGACGGGCACAAAACACGAGCAAGGACCAAGAGTTACCACCGTCTATTAGTTATTATCAATGTACACTTAACAGTTTCTACTTAGCGGGACACGGCGCCACAACATTCATTCAAAAGAAAGCAAGAAAGACCCCTCATAGACAAGAGAGTCAGACTGGGCCCGTGGGCTTTATAACGTGGGGCTTTGGTGACCGAAAGGGCCCCACGAGACCGTTGCAGGTTACCTGCACCCTCGTGGTGCCTTGATGGGGCGAGTCGCGACGTCCATCCCCACGGCAGCTAGCGTAGCCGCGGTTGAGTTTGGGCCTTCCGCGTGGCAGGCGAGCTCTCTCCGGCTCTCCCCACACAAACGCGCAGGTTCGCGCGACACAGCAGGGCGGCGCCTCCAGCCCGCGTCTCCTTCGCGACGCCCGGACCTCCACCGACTGACTGTTCCAAGCTCCCGACTCTGACACGAGCCCAGACCTCCACACAGCTCCTTGGCTTCTCCAGACTCTGCGAACCCTGACAGACACACTCTGAACCCCGACAGAGACTCGGTTCTCTCCACGCAGCTCTTTTCTTACGACACACACACACACACCGCTGCGTTCAGCGCTCGCTTTTATTCCCCCTCCTTCTCGCCCCGCCCTCCGTTTAGCTCCTGCGGGAAACTTCCAGAAGGGGGGTGTTTCCCTCGTGGGTCGGGGTTTTTCGTAGCAATCATCCTGGTAGCACTTCTCTATCTCCCTCCACTCGCCCTCCCCCGTCCCAAAGCGCGGGAAAGTAAGAGGAAAAATCTGTGCGTTATCGGAACGCCTTCTTCTTTCTCCATGGCAGAGACGGTTTTCGATATACATATATATATATATATATATATATATATATATATATTTATATAATTTACGAATCTACCGCCCGCCCAGCGTGCGAACGACCGCTTTTCACTAATAGCAGCCGCACGCCCACCGGACGAGCAATTCAGTCGCGACTTTCTGGAACAACGCCAGAAACCAGTCACGGTTGGGTTCTTAACCCACCACGGCCTAGTCCGTATTCTACCCGCGCGCGACAGGGTCAATCGCCGAATATCGATATACCTAAGTATTCGCACAGTGTTGTAGCGTGGGTGTGGAGAAGGTGATTGGTGGTGTGGTTGTTGTAATGGTGGCGTGGTTGGCGTGGGGTGGTGTCTTGAGGGTGTGTTGGTTGGGTGCTTGTAAAAAGGTGGTTGGTGGTGTGGTTGTCCAAAATAACGATAGCAAAGAATAACGGCTAACTCAAAGATCACAGCCCTGTCCACACGAATAAATCTCTTTAGACCACGGTGGGAAATCTAACTGAACACGGACTTATCGGCATAACTGAACTAAGGACCTATATGTGTTTCTGCGAATTTCCACAGCCGTAACAATATATATATATAACCTCCTCTCTTTTATCATCCTCTTCTCTTTTCTCACTTTTTGCTTAATCCCACATCCCTGCTCCCCCTACCTCTTCCTGTACATCGATAATAATAAATGTGTGTCTCCTCTATAACTCCAAAACCATGAAACCTAGCAGCTTCAAACTTTGCATGCATACTAAGGGAACACCATGAGAGTGCACAAATGAAAATTGGGTGTTTGGGTTAATTAAAACACCCCTTTTGAAGATAATTAACAGCCGTATTTAATTATCTCCTTCATCAGGCGATCCTCGGCCACCTCGCTGTCTGGGGTCTTAAGGCGCATCCTGCGTTACCTCACTGGGGTCTGAAGCCGCCATGTTTTTTGGCCTGCTCAACCATGCCTCGACTTGGAACTAAACAGGCCGCAACGATTTCTTAACGATAAACTTTTCTTTTTCACTTTCGTCACTCATATTATCGAATGCGTGTTCATCATAGCTACGAATCACTGGGTACATTGCCATGCTTATAAACGCCCGGAGACACCAGTGTCCGTGGCTTTATTTCATTTCCACACATCCCACAACCTCAAAAATCTCTTAAACTAAGCCGAATTACAACCTTTAAGCTCTAGAGTTGAATTTGGCAGCAGTTCCCACTGCTTAAAAAAAAGTGTTCCGTTGTCCAATTCGGACATATTTGACAGTTTGGGCTTCTCCCGGAGGTGTGTGTCTAATATGACAGTTCTGTGATTGCCAATCACGTGCCAAGCGTGCCGTTCCTCATCAACCGTTTTGTTGGAGTGCTTAAGCCACTTGGCGAGCGCTCTACAATATTCACACTGTCGCTGAATACTGTATATTGATCGACTTGCACAATGTTCAGGGGCCATTTGCCTGCGATGGCCCCATGTTGTTCTGCGATCACTTCAGCATAGATAAATACAAATTTTAAAAAAATGAAATGTTTCATTAACATCATGGCTGGATACCAGAGAGGTACACACACAGCTCACTCTAAGCTGTCTAGCCTGGCTTCGAATCCTGACCCAGCTATAAGTTGTCATCCCTGTGTTTCACAGGCAGGGTGATTCATCAGTATGTGTGCTGTTAAACTGGATGTCACATCTGCCGGAATCCCCCCTCCCTTTTCCTCCTCCTCCTCTCCTCCCCATCTCTCCTCCCTTCCCATCTCTCTTCTCTCTCTCCCTTCTCCCTCTGTCTCTCGCCACCCCCACTTCCTTTTTCTCTTCTTTCTCTCTTTCTCTCTTTCTCTCTTTCTCTCTTTCTCTCCGACTTCCCCCCTTACCTGTCTGTCTCTGTCTCCGAACGTATCTGGATGGTGTATATGTCCGGACAGTAGTTAACCACCGTCCAGCCACGTATGTAGATATTTTCGGATGGACCCTCTCGCACTGCCCTTACCTCACGCTGCTTTCCCTCCCCTCTCCTCTCACTTCCTCCTCGCTTCCCAACCCTTTTTGCCCCCCCCTTCTTGCTCGCCCCCCACTCCTCCTCAGTCTCTCTTCCTCCTCTCTACCTCATCTCCCTCTTTTCACCTTACCCTCCTCCTCTTTACCCCCCCCTAATATTCCCCTCAGTGAAGCGACGTGTTGTATTACGAGTTTGCAAATAATCCCCCCAATTCCTAAGCCCACTACAGTAGTCTGGGGTGGTCTGTGTGTGATTCCACCACCTGTGTCTGATTTCCTTGTAATACTTAACTCGCATCCAACTTTAACGTGTCTTTTTGTTCATCTGCTTTCTTTGTTTTGGCAGATTTGTATTATGGTGGAGAAGCTCTCACTGCAGAGCAGCCGCAATCCTTCACCTGCCCTTACTGTGGCAAAATGGGACTCACCGAGACAACTCTCCAAGAACACGTGACGGCGGAGCATGCCGAGGCAACCACAGAAGTTGTATGTTCCCATACATTTATTTATTTTCTTCCCAATCTCTCGCTCTCACTCACATTTCCCCAACTCCCCTACTGTCCTTTTATAATTTCAAGTCACTGATTCTTCTTTTTGCACCATGTACCAAGAATGGCACTCGCAAGCAAAATTATTGATAAAAATGTATCAAAAAGTCAAAAGTGGTTTGAGGGTGATGAGGGAGCAGGCAATGACGGGGCAGGGGAGGGGTTGTCATCAAGATAAAACCACAGAGAAGGTCATGGTTTGAAGTGAGACATTACGTATGTACGTACATTCAGCTTTCTACAGGAAGGATTGTAAAATTAGTGGTATGTTGCCGAGATGGGGGCTGGAATGATTAATATTACAAAAATGTGGAAGGCATATTGTCAGGCTCACTCTGGCAGGAGGACATTGGTAGTCATACATGCAAGAGCTAATGATAAGATAAAGTTTACTCTGAGTATTGAAACATGGGTACAGGTTAATAGGTATCCTCCTGAAAGTAACTGTTTGGTAGGTTGTTTTCTTGGCAAACAGAAGACCAAATACTGCATTGGAGTTATCAGGAGGAACCTGAATACCCTCAAACCCATCTAAGTGAACCTTACAGAAATTTTTTGCAAGAATTCATTCTCCCTCCATAGGTAGATAAAGAAAGAGAAATATAGAGTAAAGTAGATAAAAGAAAATAAATGGCAAAATAAAGTAAAAAGTACAAGAAGTGTGAAAGTAACAAAGAACAAAAGATGTCAGGCAAACTGGGTAGCTAAGTTTCAGCAGTGACTCCACAGGCTCAAGCAGCAACAGGTACAAGCTACCAAATTTCTTCTTCCAATATTTTTTCTCATATTCTTTCAATATCAGGAGAAGGAACAGAACAGATGTTAACCTATGGTAAGAAAATTGGTGCATGCAGCAGTGTTTTGCATTTGGTGAAATGGCAAAGAGAGGAGAGGGAGAGGGAGAGAGAGAGGAGGGGCGAGGGAGGATGGAGAGAGGGGAGAGGAGAGAGAGGGGGGGAGGAGAGAGGGGAGAGAGAGAGAGGTGGAGGGGAGGGGAGAGAGAGAGAGGATGGAGGGAGGGAGAGAGAGAGATGGAGGGAGGGGAGGGGAGAGAGAGAGGAGGAGGAGAGGGGAGAGGGGAGAGAGAGAGAGAGAGAGGATGGAGGGAGGGGGAGAGAGAGAGGATGGAGGGGGGGAGGGGAGAGAGAAGAGGGAGGGGAGGAGAGGAGAGAGGGAGGGGAGGGGGAGAGAGAGAGGATGGAGGGGGGAGAGGAGAGAGGATGGAGGGAGGGGAGGGGAGAGAGAGAGGATGGAGGGGAGGGAGGGGGAGAGAGAGAGGATGGAGGGGAGGGGAGGGGAGAGAAGAGGGGAGGAGAGGGGAGAGAGAGGAGGAGGGGAGGGAGGGGGGAGAGAGAGGATGGAGGGCGAGGAGGGGGAGAGAGAGGATGGAGGGGAGGGAGGGGGAGAGAGAGGAGGATGGAGGGGGGAGGGGGAGAGGAGAGGATGGAGGGGAGGGAGGGGAAGGAGGGAGGAGGGGAGGGAGAGAGAGAGGATGGGGGAGGGAGGGGGAGAGAGAGGATGGAGGGGAGGGGAGGGGGAGAGAGAGAGGTGGAAGAGGGAGGGGTGAGAGAGAGAGGGAGGGGAGGGGAGGGGAGAGAGAGAGGATGGAGGGGGGGGAGGGGGGGAGAGAGGTGGATGGAGGGGAGGGAGGGGAGAGAGAGAGGATGAGGGGAGGGAGGGGGAGAGAGAGAGGATGGATGGAGAGGGGAGGGGGAGAGAGAGAGGATGGAGGGGAGGGTGAGGGGAGGGGGAGAGAGAGAGGATGGAAGGAGGGGGAGGGGGAGAGAGAGAGGATGGAGGGGAGGGAGGGAGAGAGAGGAGGATGGAGGGAGGGGGAGAGAAAGAGGATGGAGGGGAGGGGAGGGGAGAAGAGGATGCGGGAGGGGGAGGGAGGGGAGAGAGAGAGAGATGGAGGAGAGGGGAGAGAGGGAGGATGGAGGAGAGGAGGGGAGAGAGGGAGGAGAGGGGAGGGGAGAGAGAGGATGGAGGAGAGGGGAGGGAGAAGAGAGAGGATGGAGGGGAGGGGAGGGGGAGAGAGAGGAGGAGGGAGGGAGGAGGAGGGGAGAAGGATCGGAGGGGAGAGAGAGAGAGGATGGAGGGAGGGGACGGGGGAGAGAGAGGATGGAGGGGAGAGAGGATGAGGGGGGAGAGGGGAGAGAGGGAGGGGAGGGGAGGGAAGAGAGAACGGAGGGGGGGGAGGAGAGGACGGAAGGGAGGGAGAAAAGAGGACGGAAGGAGGGGGAGAAGGGACGGAGGGGAGGGGGAAGAAGGAGGGGAGGGGAGGGGGAGAAAGAGACGGAGGAGGGAGAGGGGGGGAGAGGTCGGAGGCGAGGGAGAGGGAGGGAGGAGAGAGGAGAGGGAAAAGGGGAGAAAGAAGAGGAAAAGAGAGAGAGAGAGAGAGAGAGAAAGAGAGAGAGAGAGGAGAGAGAAGAGGAGAGAGAGGAAAGAAAAAGAGAGAGAGAGGAGAGAGAGAGAGAGAGAGAGAGGAAAAGAGAGAGAGAGAGAAGGAGAAGTGGGGGAGCTAGGAGGGGTGGGAGGGGGAGCTCGAATAGGGGAAGTGGGGCGCCACCCATCTTGGTTAAACTTGTTTTTCGTGATGAGTGCCCCCAAAATCATCTTCAAAATGCGTGTTTAAATTGACCCAAACACCCAATTTTCATTCTCGCACCACCTTGGAGTTGATTTAATGTGCGTGCAAAGTTTGGGGCTGCGAGGTTTCATGGTTTTGTAATTATGGAGGAGACGGACGGACGGACAGACACATGCTGACATTTATTATTCTAGATTAAATATGTGAGATATTAGACACGGAACTGAGGTGTTGGGATTCTGTGTGGGTCGAGTTTAAGGATAATAACTTACTCGCTGGATGGTGCCCAGTAGGCTTCTGGAGTGAGAGAAGAGCAGGATCGCACACTTCGTTAAGAAATGAGGAAGGCATGTGGAAAATGAAAAGTTAAGATTGGTGATATAATGAAAAGTTAAGATTGGTGATACCAAATATATTGTGACGGACGCCACCGCCAGATAACTTCAAGAGGACGGTGCGTCTTAAAAGACCACGATAGTCAGTCACCACAGAACTTCTCGCAGGATCTCTCGCCCAATGTCGTATTACTATGCGAAGAAGGCTGTGAACGAGCGAGTATTGTGCCGGCAATTACGCTACAGATTTTAATTCGTTGGCAGAGTGGGGCCAATTGTTGCATTACTGCTTCTAGCGATCTACAAGCCTAATAACATCACCATCAAAATAGACAGAATAAGTCAAGACACAAAGGCGTTCTATCCATGTATTCAAACAGGCACGTATTTACAAAGCAGGTTCACAAGTATGCACAGGGCCCGTATGCATTCCCCTTATCCCATAATCGATACTTGTGCCCTGGGATCCTTACTCAGTCGCTTAGCAACTTTACATTAACCTTGTGCCCCTCATGCATCTGATGGGAAAAGAGAGATGGGGGAGGGGAAGATGAGACACAAGATAAGAAAAAAAGAATACAGGGATGTCATGCCCTTGCACGCTTTGCACTAGCCAGGTTGAGCTAACGCTGCCCAATGGTACTGCAGATGGTGCTACGGCCAGGACCCCCTCACACTGTACTCTCGGTCCTTCCTTCGTATTGCCAATGTGCCATTCCTCTCAGTGTGTCCAGCAATGAACCGTCCATGGGGTGAACTCGATGCAGGCTTTTTGGTGGAAAAATGCTTGAAGTGTGTGAGGTGAAGTGGGGCCCTGTGATGCAGTCAGTCAGCGGGAGCGTAGTGACCAGGATTCAATGTGAAGGTATGCAAAGGCGAGAGGTGAAGGTTTGGTTTTTTTGTTGTTGTATACACCGTCGAGGCTCGTGTGAGAGCTTGCATACAGAACGTACAAGGGGAGCAGGAGGCAAGATGGGTGGGAGAGGGAAGTAGAAAACAGTGGGGACCAGAGACATTAGATCTGTGGAAGGGAGAGGGATGGGACAGGATACACAGGGTAAACAAGATTGACATTACAGGGACTTTCAGGTCCTCGCACGATACGGACTTTCAGGAAGGAAAGCAGGGAATTTTGAAGGAGGTGGGTTTGGGGTGGATTAGCAGGGGTAGAAAAGATCATGGTTTTGGATGGGGGAAGATGAGAGATGGTAGTGAACAGCTGTTTTGAAGACCTGGAGGGAAGAGTGGGATTGAAGAGAGTGTGGGAGTTTGTTCCAATAAGTGGGGAAAAAAGAGGAATGAAAGAGTGAAGGTGAGCAGTGATTCTTGATTTTGGTAGTTTTACCAGAAGGTGGTTGCTGGCGGACCTTGAGCACTGCCTGCGGAAATGTTGGGGGGGGAGGGGGGCGAAACCGGAGAGGAGACGGTAGAAGACAGAAAGACCAACCGACCTGCTGCGGTGAGAAGTGAGAGACTCCAAGACTCAGCCTCATTGCGGGAGATCCGCAATGATCCTAAATGACTTGGTTCCACAGCGTGAAGCTGAGAAAGGTGAGAGGTGGGAGCACCAGCCCAGAGGGGAGAGCAGTACTCCATCAGGCAGTGGATGAGAGCTTTGTATGTGGTCAGGAGCTCAGGTGTGCCGAGGAAGGACTTTGCACGATGGAGAATGCCCAGTTGGTGACTGGCTTTGGAGGCCAGCTTGGAAATGTGGCTTTCCCAGGAAAGATCATGGCAGAGACGCAGGAAGATTGAATGAAAGGACTTCTTTAAGAGGATTGTTGAGAAAGTATATTGGGAGGTGGGGAGGCACGGCCTGCGCTGATCTTTCGCGGAGAAAGTGTTTGACTGTAGAAAACCTTGTCAAATCGGAGAATAATACGTAATGGACTTCTAACTATATCTGCTTCTAACTATAATGGATGTGAGGTATATCTGCTTGTGTGAACACAGTACACTTAGAAACTAAACAGAAATTCATGAATAACTAGGTGCATGCTATGTGAGGGTCTCTCCCTCCCCCGCCCCCCCCCCCCCCCCTTTCGGTTTGGGTACAGAGTTATAGACAGAACAGAGGAGAATTTATAAATAAAGTCCAGGATTGTTACTTGAGCCACTTTGTGATAGCCTACTGGTTGGACGCAGTTTTTATGTTATGCATAGAAGTACGAGTAAGCATAGCATATTATAGGCAAGACTTCTATTCAGAGTTTGCTTATGAGATAGTCGGCCTGGCCAAAGGGAGGCATCTGCAGTCCTATCATAGGGAGCACTGCTTTGTGTAAAGATTGCTGGAACGGCACTTGGTACAGCTGAGATTGGCTAAATGGCCTTTTCCTGTGCTTCGTTTAACTGTGTAACTGTGTGTAATGTGCAGTTAGACAAAACAAAATGCCTCTTCACCTGCCTCACCTTATGCGAAGAGTGCAAAGGCTCATGCTATAAGTGTGGCACATTCTGAATCCCTTCACAACATGTCACTTACCTATCACAAGCTTAAATGCGAGCTAAACTCTTGAGGAAGGATGATAGATTGGTATGATAATAGTGTTTGATTTGGCCCCTCCGAACTCGTATCATTCTATTTACATGTTCAGGCATATGTGTGTGTGTATCAATTACCCTCCCCCACCTCTCTGCTGGTTTCAGGTTTGTCCGGTGTGTGCGGCATTACCTGGAGGGGATCCCAATCATGTGACTGACGATCTAACTTCTCACTTGACTGTGGAGCACAGGACTCCACGTGATATGATATCCTTTGTGTGTTATCAATCCGCTACAAAGATCTGTGCCACCACAGTGTAATTGTAGAAGAATCATAAGTGGTGATGAAGATAGACATGCTGTTGCCGAATAGAAACTTTATTTACAGGAACAACATTTTGACAAAATGCTAATCTATAGTCTATAACTAAACTATAAGAGAGCCGTTTGTCTGTCTGTCTGTCTTTGTCTCTGTCGCCATTTTTCTCAGCGATGGCTGAACAGATCTTCGTCAAGCTTTCAGTTTCATCAGTGATTGCTGGGGAGTGTTGGAGGCAAACAATTGTTTTGAATATTTTGGGGAAAAATATATAAAGGTCGATTTTTGTGTTACATATATATATATATAAAATCACTCGATAGTGCCGACGAAGCCTTTTTGATTAATGACACATACTCAAGTTCACATACGTATAAATAAATACAAAACAATTACCAGACATTTAAATACAAATAAACCTCTTCTGGAAGCAGTTAAAGTTGGCGGTACAGCTTTTCCTTCCTCAACTGCACCAAATTTATATATTGGGGGCAAACTTAATCCAGAAACATCGACTGTACATTCACGATCATCCATTCGACGAATAACATCTAATTCCACTTCTAAGGTAACACTTTTACAATGCCTCTTAACTTTTTTTTATTATTCTGTTTTTTGCGTACACAATAGGCCTTAGTTATTTTATAACTTGGTTTACACAGTTCTTCAGCTAAAAATGTAGGGTCGGTAGGTCGAAATATAAATATAATTTCAATTTTTAGAAATTATATATTTAACCTCCACCATCTTCGAAGATGGATGGAGGTTACTGTTTTCACCCCTTTTGTTTGTTTGTTTTGTTGTTGTTTTGTTTGTGAACAGTATTACGGAAAAACTCCTTGACGGATTTCGACGAAACTTGGTGGGGGGTAGGTATGGTCCAAGGATCATGCCATTAAATTTTGGACTTGTTCCCCCCCCCCCCCCCCAAAAAAAAAAGTTAAGAGAAAAAAAAATTTTTTTTTTGCATTTCTACATGTTTTAAGTGATTTCCAACCCCCCCCCAAAAAAAAATTGTCACCCCCCCCCAAAAAAATAAGAGAAACTTTTTTTTTTTGCATTTCTACATGTTTTAAGTGATTTCCAACCCCCCCCCCCCCCAAAAAAAAAAAAATTAAGAGAAAATTTTTTTTTTGCATTTCTACATGTTTAAGTGATTTCCAACCACCCCCAAAAAAATTTAGACAATTTTTTTTTGCATTTATACAGTTTTAAGTGATTTCCAACCCCCCCCCCCCCCAAAAAAAAATTGTTAGAGAAAAACAATTTTTTTTTTGCATTTCCACATGTTTTAAGTGATTTCCAACCCCCCCCCCCCCCCAAAAAAAAATTGTTAGAGAAAAAAAAATTTTTTGCAACTTTTTTTTTTCAACAAAATTTCGATTTCTTTTTTTTGCATTTCTAATGTTTTAATGATTTCCAACCTGCCCCCCCCCCCAAAAAAAATGTTGGAGAAAAGAACTATAACTGTCAGCACTGTTGACACATATTTAATGAATAAGATATAAAGTTCACTTGAGTGACCCAGCAGTATTGGCGGGGAGGTTTTGCACTCTCCCGAGTGCTCCCCCTCTAGTTTTATGATTTGTTTTCGGATGTTCCATGGAAAAGACAAGGGTAGGTGGGGGGAAATAAATATAAATCCCGGACCAGGAGGATCTGAGAAAACATTGAAGATGGAAGACCATTCAAATGCAGGTGCCCATGTCACTGTATCATCTGATGTAAAAAACAATAAAGAAGGATTAAAACTTCTTTTTACAATATAGTCTGGCAAGTTTTTCTTATAGAAACCTGTTGGATCATCAAATAAATGGAAACAATGCTGAGAAAATTACTGTCCAAGTCGTAGATGTGTGCGTGCATACCAGTGCATAGTGCTGGATATGATTAAAGAAAGGTGTCCACTTGGAGTCAACACACTCAAAACGGTCAATCAGAGCCATAACCAGCTCTTACTTTTCAGCGGGCATCTGATCGTACTGTCTCCCCATTCCCATGAGCACATCAAAGGCTGATTTCTGGTCCGTTGAAGGCTGAATATCAGCATCTCGCAGGGAAACTTTGACGTACTTGCACCGAAAATCTTTCAATACGAACAGCGGTGTACAACTTTCGACGGAAACAAAATCGGCACGATCGAGAGTAGCTTGCAAATCATCCCTGCTGCTGCACTGAATTTTTGCAATCATTCGGCCAGAATATTCGTCGTCAAGATGTTGCGTGATTAAATCACCAATACAGTCACTCAAATTTATACCGCTGACATACTTCTTAACAATCACTTTCGCCTCAGAAAACACAGTCAATCTGAACCATGCTGGCCACTGCTCAGACGCCATGACCGAAGACTACTGCGCAGTTTGGTTAAAGGGGACTCGGCATTTTGGTGCACGCGCACGCGAAATTATATTTTGAAAATAAATGCCGACGTTTACATTTCGGGTTTTGAAACTTTTGCACCTTCGGTGGAAAATTTATAAATATAAAAGGCTAAAAATGTGTTTTATATTTATATTTCATTTAGGCAAATATACCGTCGGCGGATCTGTAAACCAAGTTATAAAATAACTAAGGCCTAAGTAGTTGACCGAGTTTTTTTTTTGTAATTTTTCTACTTTCTGAAAGAAATTTACCCACTAGCTACTTATAACAATGGACCTCCTCATTAGTTTGTAGCTAAACACTGGTCATGCAGCTTGATCACAAAACAAGTGTTTGAGCAGTTTATTCTCCCTGAAACAACAGTGCTTGCATGGGAAATGCCCTCTGTAGGTTTGGTACCTTTCCGTGTTGATGAAACGGGCAGCCCTTCCACAACAACCACCTTATCTGTTCTCCCTCACATCCCCATCATTTTTGATTGGAATTCACTACCTCCCAAGTGTCTACCAATACATTGTGACGATTGCTGAAGATGCTCTGCGTTTGTTGTTGTTAATCATGGGAACGAAGTTCCATTTTTACCTTATCTTGAATTGGCATTCCAGGTAAGGTATTGTTATCGTGCACCATCTGTCCGTCCGTCTCCTATTTAAACTTTTCCAGCCACACTGCTGGGCCAATCCGGATTAAATTTTGTAGCAGCGTTCCGCTCCTTACTAGTAACAGGGATTGCAAAGCTTGTTTGGGTCACGTGACTTTAAGTAGGTCATAATGGTGGACCGAGTAAATTCCTTCAAAAAATGTATTCTCCAGACCCACCAGTCAGAATGCCACCAAATTTGGGTTACAACGTTAGGCCAGGGTCGGGATGCTAAATTCTGGAGGTCATGCTGATCACTTGACCGGAAGTGTCAAAATGGCCAATCAATTTTTGGGAAAACTGCATAAATTCCTTCAAAAATCTTCTTCTCCAGACCCACCAGTCAGAATGCTACCAAATTTGGGTTAAAACATTAGGCCAGGGCCCAGATAAGCTTCAGGTCCAGTGGTCCTATTTTTTATTTTGTGAAGAAGTTGGAGTGGGCGAAGGAAAATTTGACTGTTGTGTGTCGGGCCTCCATTTCACACCGTATTTGTGAACACGATTTGGCTCAATATCTTTAGAAATGGTCTTGATTATCGCTGAAGATGTTCAAAGTATTTTCCCGATTGTGTGTTTATCAATTACTGTTGAGATTCATTACCCCGATTGATTCTGGCTTCTTTGTGAGATAGGCAAACATTCTTTCAAAAATTAATCTTTGTGGTGTAGCAGGTGCTTGCTTGAAGGTTTTGAATCCTGAGAGATGCCTGCTATTTGTTCTGAAGGGTGTGAGCAGGACTGATATAAGGGAATTTTTTTTTGCAAAGTTGGAGTTTTGCTGTTGGAGTTGAGACTGCTGAACTTTTCCTTTCTTTACTTGCTCGGTTTTGATCCCCCTTTAGCAGTAGACCACAGAATAGAAGAAGTTGATGGGTCTCGTCAGTCACAAGGTTATGGGTATGTAATATGTATTTGTCATCGCTGAAGGTTTGGTTTTTTATCATTCGGTCATATCATATCATTTATCATATCAGTAACTCGGTCATCATTGTAATTTATTCCAATAGGCCTTTGAATTGTAAACTCTATTTTCCTTGTGAATCAAAGCCAAACTGTAAAACCAAAGTGTGCTCTGCATTGTTAAGTTACAGCCTCGTGCCCCTTAACCAAAGCCTCCACGACGACTCGAGTGGTATTCGGCACATGCGACGCGTCTTGCACCCTGGACGAGGTATCGGCGTGACGCGCGTGCGCCGATCAAACATGCACTTTACGAGCAACTCTTCTGGGGGTGGCCTCACCGGCTCATCACCAGCGCAGGGGTCATACTCGCCGAGTGCCCGTGAGGCTATGGACCCAATTGCTGGTGGGTTCCTGAGCTGCTGCTATATTTCTGCTTGCTCTGTCTTGTTATGGTTTCTGTGCTGTTTTGTGTTCTTTACCCACCACCACCCAACCAGTGGTATGGCATGTACAGCACTTTGGAGTGTCAGGCTGCAGAACACAAGACAGTCATTTTGTCTTAAAATGAGCTTGGTTTTTAGTTTTAACATTCACTCGTGTTATTGCTGTCACTCACTTGCAGGGTTCACGGGTTTGAACAGATTGCTTAGCTGCAATGATAACATAGAGATATGAACAGCACAAGGGTTGCGAGGGATGACGCATGGTGTTGGAGACAGGTTTCCACCTTGCTTCTGAAAAGCAAAAAAATTGGACGTTGGAAGGAAATATTCAAGTTGACACAGAAAAATTAAATTGCTGAAGCGGCTACAATGGATTAAAAATCAAAACAGGGTTTATCTATGTCAAGTAATTAACTTTAATAAACCAGTTGTCTGTTTTTCATTCAGGACGAAAGATCTTTGAACGCTGTGTAACTTCCCTCATGTGTGCAGAACCACCATGCCCATTTCTACGATTTTTCAGCATCATTTCCTTGGCATTTTTAGGCCACCGTCCACACACAGTTTGTTTTAATTGCTGCATGTTATTGGACTATGTAGCACTCACAACTATCTCCAACTACATCTCCTCCGATTGAGGTCGGAATACTTTTACCTTCTTCCTTTCATTGCATTGATATCTTTACCTCTGCCACCGAAGGTGAAGGAGGTTATGTTTTCACCCCTCTCTGTCTGTTTGTCTGTCTTGCTGTCTGTGTGCAGGATATCTCAAAAGTTGTGGATGGATCCGGATGAAATTTTGTCGACAGGTTCGGTGTGTGACAAGGCCGAACTGATTCGATTTTGGTGAAGATCCGGATCTGGATCCGACTACTAGAATTTTTATGTGATTCTTCACCATTGAGAGATGGGGCCAAAATGATATATAGCAAGTTGTGGACGGATTCGGATTAAACTTGGGAGACACATTGGGTGTGTGACAAGGAAGAATTCGTTCAATTTTGATGAAGATCTGAATCCGGATACGAGAATTTAATTTTTAAAGTGATTCTTCACAATTGAGAGTTAGGGCCAAAAACGATATAGTACTATATAGCATGATATTTCAAAAATGTATTGGGCCCAATATGTTCTCGTGGATCAGGCATTGCGGGGCGGGGGTATGCACTCGACCGAGTACCCTTCTAGTTGGGCCTGTGCTTTGTGTCATTATGCTGAAGAGTAACTCGGTCATCATAGCTGCTTTCTTGCTGAACTACTTTATGAGAGTGTTCCTACGATCTTCAATCCAGTGTTGACTGGATAGCTTAGAGGTATGCACACTCACCTATAAACCGTTGAGCCCAGGTTTGAATCTCTGCCCAGCTATAACCTGTCACTGTAGTGGTTCACTGCAGGTGATGGGAATTCCAGATTCTTGGCACATTCAGTCGAACGTCGTGCCTGGCTCGCCGGTTCATGAATGACTTGGGCCAAAAATGTTCCCTGGCTGACCCCACGAGGAGATGGGAATAATTGGGGCTGTTAACGTAGTCGCACTCATAGATACGATCTTAAGTTTGATGCATAGTTCAGTGCCTTGATTGCTAAAGCAACCACAGATCGTAATTGATCCACCCCCTTACTTCACTTTGTGGACTACATTAAGCTTCCTTGTTTGTTTTGGGACAAGGGATTTGCAAACATTTATCCACCACTTTGGTACATTTCAGGAAGGAAACACAAAGTTTGAGATATTATGATATTGAAGATATTGGTTCTAAGAGCGTATTATTAAAAACAAATTTTTATTCGTCCCTCCAATAATCAGTTCTAATCACTAGTATATTATAGTTTTGGAGTTGTATTGGATCAAATCGTGTCTGCTCTGTTCAGACTGAGCTCGAACAAATGTCCAAAGATGACTATTGCAGCATTTTACAACTCTATTTAAAACCTGGCATTTTCGAGTGTCGAATTATTGTACACTGTTCCTTCCCCATTCCATACCTAGGCAATACATGACGTCATTGCTGGGCACCGAAGGAAGGGAGTACTCGGTTTTTACTGTTTTCTTTCTTGTTAATTGGCAAAAAAACAATTTTTTTTTGACAAGTATGTTGATCGTCTCCGTTTGTTTGTTTGTTTGTCTGTCTGCTCGCCTCCAACCTAAACCGCTTAACCGATCGCTCTGAAATTTTCAGAGATTTATGGCATCGACCCTGAGATGGTCCTGCATTGAAGTTGCATAAAATTTGGTTGACCAAAAATGTCTACATAGGCCAATTTGAGCCAAATTTTCTAAAATCCTCAAATTTCATCCAATTGACTTGAAATTTGAACAGGATTTACATATCAGGTCAGTGATTTCAACCACCTATTACTTTTGAGGTTATCATAGGTCAAAAGGTCAACATAGGCCATAAGGTAAACCCAAAATAGGCCAAATTTTTTAATTGTTTCTAAAATTGTCAATTTTCATCCGATTGACTTGAAATTTGAAGAGCATTTTCATGTCAGGTCACTGAATTCAACTTCCAATTAATTTTAAGGTCAAAAGGTCAACACAGGCCTAATTTATAAAATTGATAGATTGGGCAAAAAACTAAATATATCACGATATCTCAAAAAGTTGTGGAGGGGCATTTCACGGTATTTGGTTCGTTATGGACGGGACATTTAGAGAATTCAAATGCCTATATTTTTTTGACCCTGATATGTCAAGTCAAATTGATAGAAGAACTTACCTTGAAGGATATGGTGGCAGTATAAATGGCCAAAATTTGAATCAATTTGAACAAGAGTATCATATGCTAATTAGCCAAAGAAGATGCGTTTTGGACGGACATGCTGCGACATGACTTTTAAGGAGCTTTGATAAAATCAAAAATTCTCTTCTGTTAGGTGAGATATTTGGCACTTACCAGTCTTTCCAGATACCTTAAGAGTTTTCTAAGGTTACTTGATCGACGGTCAATGGAAATTGTCACTTGCCACTTGTCACTTGGCAAACAATAGTGTAATTAGAACTGCGTTTCGGATGGGACATCAGAAATCGTTACGGGCGGGACTATTTTGTCGCATCACAAATTCAATCAACAAATGTCATAGAGTCTGAATAATTGCAGAAAATAACTCGGCAATGAAATGCACAACAATATATTTATCATAATATATTCATATATACACAAAAAAAATGTAAAAATGAAAATATATTTGAACAATGTTAAAGAATGATGGTGAAGTAGAAATCAGAGGCATTTAAAAAGTATCATTCCTGAACATGA
>CM068963.1:78213094-78223483 GCA_035128595.1 Eptatretus atami | reverse complement strand
CATATCCTGATGCAATACATGCTCAATTACATACAGTGAAGTGTCTGCCTGTAACGTTTTTGTCCCGTCCGTAACACAAATCGACACCATTGTTTCTGTACAACCGCCTCATTTTTTTTTCTTTCAATTAAATAGGCTAGTTTTGAAGGTCCTGGATCAGAGGAAGAAAAAAATGAGGGTCATTCATTTTGCATTCCTATGGAAAAAATGATTGAAACTTTTGGTGCCAAAAAGTTACGGACGGGACTACTAATGTTTGTGACATGCATTTTTTTTTTAGAACAAAAGGGATCTGAAATAATTTCATATGGTGGATATTGTGTCTCTTACTGTCCTCATTATGGTTACCAAGTTTCATTGAGTTATCTCAAAAAATCAAGGAGATAGAGCAAAAAAAACATTTGTTCCTTCCGTAACACAAAATCAGGGTTCTCCTAGATAAATGCCTAATTATCATACCTAATCAGGTTCTAAGTCTGATTAAAAACTATAAAATATGTAGCCTGACTTATCCAACTTTGTTATCCCAGGTTTACTTTAGGTCTATCAGCAATTTCATTTTTTTAAACTCATGTCACAAATACCGTGAAATGCACCTGGACTAGTTGTGACAAAACAAGGTGGATGACTTGAATTGGTGACAAGAACAAGCAGATTGGATGTTGGTTCTGATCCAGTCCATCAGTGGGATACAGAACATGAACTGTTCCACTTGGCAGAGGTATGCGCTCTACCGAGTGCCATTCTACTTTGTGCTTTTTTGCCAAGTTGACACTTTATGAGTGATTTTTCATTTGTTTGTTTGTTTATTTGTCCGAGCGATATGTCAGCCATCCTTTGATCGAGAATGCTGAAATTTGGGGACAAAAGTGAAAATGTGCTTTGGCTAAAATGTTATTTTTTATTTTTTTATTAATTAATTAATTGATTGATTACTGTACTTAATTATTATGGATTTATGAATTACTTATTTATTTTATTTCTCATCCTGGCAATATCTCAGGCATATTTTGAGCTAGGAAGGTGATATTTGGACATGACAGTGACCAAGTGATTTGGCTATAAGGGGTATTTTTGATTTAATGATCAATTAACCGACTCGTTCTTCATTTTTCGATTAATTACTTAATTTTCAAAAAGTTACATATTCGGATGAAACGGTGGTGGTTGAGGAATGCAATTCAGCAATTGAGAAATTAATTATTTGAAGATTATTATTTATTTATTTTAATTCTGCAATTAATTATTGTACACCGCTCCCTCCCAATTCCCACTCCATGTGCTGCAAGGTGGCATCGCCGTGCGCCAAAGGTGCCCCGGCGATGTTGCGCACTAAAGGATTGTTGTATATTTATTTGGCATGGGGGCGGTGTACTTTAAATGTGCCGCTACTTATAATTATTATTATAATAATTATTATTATTCCTTCTTCTTCAGCATCTTCCTCTGCCTTTTCTTTTTCTTCCACGGTCACAATTATTCCCACGTTCTTGGGTTGGTTGGGGGAAGCGGGGAAGATTGGCCCAAGTCTTTCACGAACCAACTGGCCAGGCCTGAAGTTTTACAATAGCTCGCCTACTCTTCGCGAAGGACACTGTGGGATATTTCATGTCCACCATCTCATGGTGGATGGGATTCCCAGTTTAACATCCATCCGAGTGACGGCACTTACATTGATGAATAACCCCGCCTCTGAAATACCGAGATGGTCGCGATTCAAACCCAGGCTAAACAGCTTAAAGGCAAGTGTGTACCTCTTGGCCATCCCTTCAGCCCTAAAAAAACTGGCATTTATCTTACTGCCCCTAAATGGTATTTTAAATTGTTTGGACATCAAGGAACACCGGATTATTCTTCAAAACATGATTTGGTCAGCTCGATTGTTAGGTTTGTCACCCATTGAGCTGTAGGACAACAAGGGAGACCAGTCATTCCACATATCTGCAATGCAATTATGGGAATATTTCAATGCATTTTGAAATTCAATTGCACAGCACTCCTCCCCCCTCTCTCTGCCCCATCCTCCCCACCCCCTTGCCAAATCTGGTTGCTTCCAGTAGCATTGTTTGTTGGTTACAAACTAAATAATTTCATTAAATGAAGTTATTGCAAGTGGAAATCTGCAAGGAATGCAAAGGATTGTGCTAGGAATTTTTGTTGTTTGTTTTAACAAAGGCTAAATATTGTGTTGATTTGCCTTTATTTGGTTTATACGAACACATCCTGTGTCTTGTTTAATTAATGACCCAAAAGGCTATGATCATACATATCGTGTCTATTATATGACAGGCGATCATGAACATGTCATCAGACACATAATCTGTCTTTTTATTGAAATAATTTTAATATCCTGAGATTAAGGTTTTTTTGCATAACATTTGTCACCTTTGTTACCTTTATTAAAGCCCATTCGATGAAGCGCCTTTAGAGATTATTTTCCATTGTGAAAAAAGGGCTGTTTAAAAACACCAACACACACACACACACACACACACACACACACACACACACACACCACACACACACAACACACACACACATGAAGTAAAAGGTTAAAAATCCATTGATAGAATGTTAGTGTTTGTGGATCACACACAGGTGAATGTTAAATTTCAGATGGGGATGGGGGGGGGGGGGAGTGAGGAATAGAGATGAAATGATGGCTGAGTGAGATTCATTATTAATTATTTTCCTGTTTTTATAGTAACAATAAGTTGTATGCATTTTATCTGTTTTCTTGAATCGAAAAATGTGCTTTTAAATAACAATATAAATTTTTGAGGGGGTGGGGTGTCTTGAAATTCCCTTATCCTCTCCCTACCAAGAATATAATAATCATTTCGTTGAAATACAAACTTCTGATTGACAACTTTTTTGCTCTAACATTGGATTACCTTTGTTCTTATTTGCCTTGTTTTCCTTATTGTGTTGCTCAATAGAAAGCAGCCATTGGTAAATATTTCTGCCAAATTATTTTCTCATAAAAGTTGAAGCAGATGGCTTAAATTGTTAGTTATTGCTTTCTGACACATAGAATTACCTTATTGTTAGTTACCTGGTGACTAAGTAATGACCAAAATGTGTGCAGCTTTGTACCCTTTATGAGATGAGCAAATATGGCTAGTGCTGCTGTTGTTTTTGTTGTTGTGCTGATGGTACATGGAGCAGTGTGGCATTTCTTGTGGTCTGCAGAGCTGCTGTCGCAGTTGTCGGGTGTGCGGCGTGTGGCTGCTGGTGGTGGTAGTGGTGGTGGTGGTGGTCCAGCCTCCACCCTCAATCAGGCAGGCTCCATGGCCTCTCAACTTCAGCAGATCCACATGCAACTGCAGCTTGAGAGGCAACAGGCGCAAGCGGCTCGGCAGCAACAGCAGCAACAGCAGCAGCAGCAGCAGCAGCATCCTATCGAGTCGGGTCGGCCAAGTGGGACGGGAGCTCGTCACAATAACAATGGCAGTGGCACAAATACTTCTGGTTTTGCCCCTGGACAGCAAGCACCATCAACTATACACAACAATATTCATGGTGATGGGGGACCGCACTCATCCACAAACTCGCCTTTTCTGCTCGACAGGTGAGTTTGCCAAAGTTTCTTACAATTTTGAAGTCAGCATTTTCTTTTGTGGGGAAGAAGGGGTGATTTGTTGAAGTGGGTAATGTTGTTGAGAATTTGCTGCAGAACTACTCCAATTGTTTTGACTTGTCTGATTAAAGTAAACTGACGAGACAAATTTTTCTTATTTGAATAACTTCTGCTTTTTCAGAAAAGTGTTGTCCCATTTTTACCTCTGCCACCGAAGGTGAAGGGGGTTATGTTTTCACATCTCTGTCTGTCTGTCTGTCTGTCTGTGCAGCATATCTCAAAAAGTTGTGGATGAATCCAGATGAAATTTGGTGGACAGGTTGGGTGTGTGACAAGGACGAACTGATTAGATTTTGGTGAAGATCCGGATCCGGATCTCACTACTAGAATTTTTAAAGTGATTCTTCACCATTGAGAGATGAGGCTAAACTAATATATAACACGATGTCTCAAAAAGTTGTGGACGGATTCGGGTGAAACTTGGTGGACACGTTGAGTGTGTGAGTACAATAAATTGATTTGATTTTGGTGAAATCCGAACGGGTCGGGGATACGTGATTCTTCACCTTTGAGAGATAGGGCCAAAAACAGATATATTGCATGATATTTCAAAAATATATGTTCTCGTGGATCAGGCATTGCGTGGCGGAGGTATGTGCTCTACCGAGTGCCCTTCTAGTTACTTATTGTAATACTTTGAAATGTTTGTATAATCGTACAAATGCAAAAACTTTGGTTTGAGGTACAAAACTATTCTCAACTAGAGGGGGAGCACTCGTAGGAGTGCAAACTCCGCCGCCAATACTGCTAGTCACTCAAGTGAACCTGATATCCTATTCATTCAATTTGACATCAAAGTGCTCACAGAGTTATAGTTTGCAACTTTCCCTTTTACTTAACTTTACATACTCAATTCATTCGTCATAACTAGATTCCTTGAGACAAAAATTGATTTTACGTGGGTATATCCACCTGAAGTTCCAAAATCAGCCGCAATTATAATTTTGGCATGTTTTTGTTGGAAATCACTTATAACATGTAGAAATGCAAAAAAAAAAAAATCGAAATTTGTTGAAAAAAAAGTTGCAAAATTTTTTTTTCTCTAACAATTTTTTTTTTGGGGGGGGGGGGTGGAAATCACTTAAAATGTAGAAATGCAAAAAAAAAATTTCAAATATTTTTTCAAAATGGCCGCCATAGCGGCCATATTGGATTTTGGACCAAGTCCAAAATCTAATGGCATGATCCTTGGACCATACCTAATCCCCCCACAAGTTTCGTCGAAATCCGTCGAGGAGTTTTTCCGTAATACTGTTCACAAACAAACAAACAAACAACAAATAAACCAATGTCACCCGTAGGGTGATCCGTATCTTGCCAAAAGGTGACCACGTGTGACTTCTTTAGTCACACTGAGGTGAACAGAGCTGCTATCCACCAGGCGGACTCCTTGAGGAATATCTGCTACGAGAGATTCCGATGAGAATCGTTCTACAGAGTAACCATGAAAAATATGTGTTTGCCTCATAACGTCACCAAATGACGTCATAATGTCTCAAGCTGATATATATAAGAAAGCACTCATCGAGGTTTCAATTTGAGGTACTACACGATATGGTTCCTAAAACTTGAAAATTTGACCTTTGGGTCAAATATGTTTGCTTGACGACGTTAACCATGAACGTCAAGGCAATCGCCACCAAATTAATCAGCTGAATGCCAGACCAGAACTATATTCCCAGAAGTTTGAAGACGATCCGATCAAAATACTCAAAAAATGAGGGTTTTGTCGATTACCCTGATTTGCAAAAAGTGACCTTGACCTTTGACCTTGACCTTCAAAATTTTATGGCCTGAAAGGGACCTCTATAGGCTCTGAATATGCGAAGTTACAAAAATTTCCAATGAACTGTGGTCTGCAGAATTTTTTTTTCGTGATTACAGACAAACAAAAACAAACAAAAAAAAAACATACAGACTGACTAACATATCTTGCAAAAACTTCGTTTTGGCAAGATAACAACAGAAAGGGGTGAAAACAGTAACCTCCGATCTTCGATGGCGGAGGTTAATAATGCAAGGCTGATCAGCCATGCAAGGCTGATCATGCAAGGCTGACCAGTTCGTTCACCATCCCTTTTGAAAAGGCAGTTTTCTTCACTATTCAGCAATATGCACAAGCAGATCGACAGTTCATATTTGCATCCAATCCTTTACATCTTGGGTAATCAAAATAAGTAATGAGTGGGGCATTCAGTTCAGTTCAGCACTGTTTCGGGCAGAGGAGAGCAAGTACTGCCAGAGAAGATTGTGCTTACATTTTCGGACTGGTTGAACCCAGTGGATACATAGCACCCAGAAAAGTGGGACTTCTGAACCTTGGTTCAAGGACTTTACCAATACTGTAGGGTAGAACTTTGAGGGTATTTCATCACTGCATTGTAAATATGCATGGTCATTTCACAAATAGAAGATCTTACGTTCATGTAGCTGCTCAGCAGTCAAGGTTCATGTTTCACGTTTCAATTACCGAGTAGTCTTCATCCAAGACTGTTGTACAGGCATTTTTCCCCTGGTATTAATTACCCTTCCAAGGTGAATGGGGCATCACTTTATTAGAGTGATGAGATGATGAGACCTATTGTTCCAATCATCGCCTTGCATTGCAAATTTGATGTGGTTAGGTGTCTGCAGTTTGAGCGACCCAAAAAAAAAATAATGCCACTTTTTTTGGTGGGGGGGGGAGTGTGTGTGTGCTCCGTGCACGCGTGTGCCATTTACATTTGCATACATATATAAATGCAAGTTGTGTGATTGTATATTAATGGGGTAAACGTCAACCATAGCATGTATAATGCTGGATTCTACCTCATTGAAGAGCTTTTGGGTCCGGACAGTACATGCAGAGGTTTACAAATATCGATATTCACGCATTTTTGAGTTATGTGTATTTTTGTTGCCCATCTTGGTGGTGCAAAGGCAGGGGTTCACATAACTGGTACTCAGGTACTCATGCACGGTAAAAAAAATAAAAACGAAATGCATACTTCAAAGATTCTTCGAAAGCTCAAAAACGTACGAGCACAGAGGCTTTTGATGGAAGGTTTTCTCAGCTGGTGTAGTTAAGATTCTTCTGTGATAATTCTGATAAAGTGATGTACTCCACTGTGATTTCAAAATTTAAGTGCACAAAATTAAGTTTATGAACGATAACATTATAATTTATGTTATATTATAACTTGTAAGAAAAAGAAAATAGATCTAAGGAGAACATGTGAGCAAAGAGGAAGATGAGGTTTTCTCAGTGAGTGGAGGCAAGATTGTTCTGTGATAATTCAAATGATTGATAGACTGATTTCAAAATAAAGATGATATATGATAACATTATAATTTACAAAATATATATTGTAGTTTATAACTTACTAGCAGGGTGTGGAGGTTGTTTTTTTACTAACTCGCAATTCGTATTCTTATACAATACGAACTGTGTTTCCCCATTGTCTCTGGTCGCTTCTTTGCATTTGATTTTTCATTTATTTATGTTTTCATTTACAAATGCTTTCCGACAGTTCTATGATTTTTTCTTCCTGGTGTACCGGCTTTAATGTCCATCGGCATGCAAAATTTCAGCTTTCTTTGTCACCCGGAAGGTAGTGATCTTTAATATCAGTCATTAAATCAGTCAGTGAATCAATGCTTAGAAAGAGCTTTATTTATTATATAAGATTAAAAAAAAGATCTCAGGAGAACACACGAGCAAGGTGGAATAAGAGGAAGAAGAGGACGTTCAGGAGCGTCCAGAATGAAAAAAGAGCAGCTTGCGAGTATCGTATGGAGCGGACGTTCTGAGAGAGCACTTACAGAGGAGTAAGATGCACACAAAGCTGAGCGGTGCTTGGGAAAGTAGATGACCACACTCGAAGCTGACTTTTTTTTGGAGAACAAAATTTTAAAAATGATGTGAACCCCCTGTGTATATGCTCAGCATCAGTGGTTCACACACCTCGTGTGTGTGTGTGTGAAGTTAAAAATAAGAAACAAACAAAAAAATTAAGTTGGGGAGCTAAATTGGTTTTTACAAATTAAGGAGTGGGTAGGTACAGTGACAGGCAAAGGCGATTAGGTGGAGGGAGACAGGTAGCGGTAGGTAGCTCGAGTCCACCTTCTGTGTGGCCAACACCACCGCACTCCTCCACCAACCTCCACTGCAAGCAAAGCTGGCCAACTTCATCGTCTGCGGCTGTGTGCTGCGGGGCCTGTGCCGGCCAACTTCATCGGCTGGTTTGTTTTCTGCAAGGCCTGTGCCGGCCGGATCGTCTGCTGTGTTTTGCTACAAGGCCTGTGCCGGCCGGATCGTTCGACGGCTGTTTTTACTGCAAGGCTGATCCGGCCAGTTCGTCTGCCGGCTGTGTTTGCCTGCAACGGCCTTTTCTGGCAGGCTATGTTGCCTTTACCTTGCCATGTCATGCCCACTGCCCCTGTTTACCAGAGCCCCGTTCAATTTTGCTTTGCCCCCCTTGTTCAATTCCATGTGCGCCAGGATCCGCAAGCAACAGTTTGCAAGCTGCAGGAACTGTCCTGTTGCAGCTGCAACACGGGCTGCAGTGGCGGCGCCGTTGCACCGGTTTCCTTTTGACTCTCCTTTTTCCTGCAGAGTCCATTGATCCTGGGCCATGTTAGTGTAAATTATAAGGTTAAGGCTAATTGTGTATTGTGTAATGTAAATATGAGTGCGCCCCCGGCATGTATGTCTTAGCGCGCGCAATTTTAGTTAAGTCGTCTGAATGAGTGAGTTTGTTTAGTTAGTTACTCAGCCCTCAGGTTATTTATTTTGGGACACGAAATACCATGATGTCGCACTCAGGATCCGTATGTAAAACGTACTAGGGGAGAACTACACATGATGGCACACGATAATTTGACGACTCGGACGAGTCTGTAAAAAGGGAGGGGGGGTAGTGTTACGGCTCTGGAATTCGCAAACACCATAAAAGTCCCGTAGTGAGATAATTTCTTAAGTACATGTGTAGTTAGCCCAAACCCATTGTATAGAGGGAATTAATGTGATTCATTCGGGCTGCGATCCTTTGAGTTAGGCGTTTTTCTTGTTCTTACCTTTTTTTGAGCCACCCACCCAACAACAACCAACAACGCCAGCAGCAAAAACCTCACCTTCACCACTCGCTACCGCAAACCTCACATCACCGCCATTCCAACAGCACCATGGCCATCGAACACCGCCGAAAACCCTCCACCACCTTCTCCTACGGCCATTCTCCCGCACCACCTGTGGGCGCCGAGCGTCGAGCTGTCTTCAGCGAGACACGCGCAGACGCGAGTGCAGATGGCGGGGTTTCTGAGGAGAATTCGGATCAGGAATGATGCCACGCCCACATCTGATCCCACCAATCAGGAAGCGCGGGCGGCTGGCCCCGCCTCCAGACACGCCTGACAAAATCGGCATATGCAAATTGAGGATCAGGAATGATACACGCCCCTTTTTCTCCATCCAATCGGCGGAGCGTGGCTCCGCCCCTGAGGTCGTTTGATCCGGATAATTTGCATATGGTGGGTTCCCGAAGCCAATAAAAAGGCGAGCTCAGTGAGGAGCTCGAGGAGTACGAGGAGTGTCGGTGGAGCAGCCAGTTGAGCAGTATCGTGGGGCGAAGCCAGTAAGCAGGATCGTGAGCAGTATCGGATGGAACAGGAGATCGGCGAGGCGAGATCGGTGGGGCAGACGGCTGCGGAGGCAACGTTCTGAGGTGGACCTGGAGGCTCGCGTCGCGGGATTCGAGCGAGCCAGCCATACTCCTCCCCAGAGCATCAACAATTCCCCCTTTCCCCCGCGCTGAAGAGTGCGACAAGGGCCCCGTTCCCACCCACACCAGCAGGTGCCCACGAAACCGCCGTGCAGCGACATTCTGCGCTCGCCACGAGGGCGCGGGTAGGACCCTTCGTCTCGGTGGCCTGGCCGCTCATCCAGGTTCCACGCGCATTAGGCCCACGGGCCAGTCTGACTCCCTTGCCTTTGAGGGGGTCTTTTCTTTGCTTCGGTGTGAATGCGTTGTGCGCCGGTCTTTGTAAGGTATAACTGTATAAGTGGTCGTGTTCGTGTTAGTCGGTTTTAACTTCTCTTATATGTGCATTTCTTTGGTTCAATGTGTATATGTGCGATCGCTTATTGTGATGTAAATACATGCTGTTTGCTTTACGTGTGCTATAGGTGTGCTCCGTGTGCCGGAAATAAATTGCATTGTGTGAACGTGTTTCCCGTTTCGCTTCGTCTTTCTTTAATGAACCTCCATCCGTGCTTCACGTAAAGGTTCGTAGTGGGTGCAAAACGCCGCGTAAATAATCTAACCGTCGAGAGGTCGACGATAACACCGCTCGGTTATCCGATAGTACGGAACGGCGCCCCAAGCGGCTCGTGTCCGGAGATCGACCTGCGGCGAGGTACGATCGCCCGGTTTACCATCCGCGTGGGTACTAGGGTAGGTCGAATTTTGGCGAACAACCCTATCCTACGCGGGTGGCCGATTGGCACGTTGTGGTAGGTCGAAAGGCCCACCCTGACTGGATCCCGCTTTAGCCGGGAGGGTCACGACGAATTGTCCGTCGCGTGGGCGAGGCCGTCGCGTTCGAGTCGCCTGTGCCGATCGCACGCCGACGGGCGCGAATTCGCAACAATATATATATAATATATATATATATATATATATATATATAATATATAATATATATCACACATACATACATACATAACATATATATATATATATATATAGATACATATACACACATAGATGCAT
>CM068963.1:78191229-78211318 GCA_035128595.1 Eptatretus atami | reverse complement strand
GATGTTATGGAAGAGTCATCTGGAAAATGACGAAAAAAAACATCTCAGACCTTTGACAAGGTGAACACCACTGTGCTGTGAATGAGTTCATTTTCACTCACAACAGGGGATTCCAAAGGTTTCTGGAGCAAAACATGCTGTGATTTCACAAGGCCAAGTTTGAACACGAATGAGGTGCATTATGAGGTGCAGTGTAGCTGTTGTCGATGAATGAGATATGAGCAATTGTCGATGAAAACTCAATCTGAAGACAAAAAGTTGTTTAATTTAACTTGGACAATCTGTGATCTAAAAAAGATTGGATTGGCATATTTGGTGACATATCACAACACTCGGATCCTAGATTCAAATCACATCGACTATTAATTTATCCTTTGTCTACTGAGAACCTTGAAATTCATGTTCAAAGTACATTGATGTTTCCTAATGTCTTTGTCCTACGTGTTAAATATGTACAAGTTTCTCCAACAGCCAATTAGATCATTGTGAAAAAGTGGATATTTACTTGTGATGGTGCTAGGTTATTGATCCAGGTAAGATGAAGGAGCAGTGACTTTTGAACAAATGGGATGTTTCACAATCAGGGTAACCACCATGTTCCACAAACAGACAAAAAATTATCATTTATGTTTCTAAAGCATATGTCCACAAATTACCTTTTTACCCACAATTTGTGCCCACAAATTACCTTATATACCCACAATTTGTGCCCACAAATTACCTATATACCCAATTGTGCCCACAAATTACCTTATATACCCACAATTTGTGCCCACAAATTACCTTATATATCCCACAATTTGTGCCCACAAATTACCTATATATACCCACAATTTGTGCCCACAAATTCTTATATACCCACAATTTGTGCCACAATTACCTTATATACCCACAATTTGTGCCCACAAATTACCTTTATATACCCCATTTGTGCCCACAAATTACCTGTAATACCCACAATTTGTGCCCACAAATTCCTTATATACCCACAATTTGTGCCCAAAATTACCTATATATCCCACAATTTGTGCCCACAAATTACCTTATATACCCACAATTTGTGCACAAATTACCTTATATACCCACAATTTGTGCCCACAAATTACCTTATATACCCACAATTTGTGCCCACAAATTACCTATATACCCACAATTTGTGCCCACAAATTACCTTATATCCCACAATTTGTGCCACAAATTACCTTATATACCCACAATTTGTGCCCACAAATTACCTTATATACACAATTTGTGCCCACAAATTACCTTATATACCACAATTTGTGCCACAAATTACCTTATATACCCACAATTTGTGCCCACAAATTACCTTATATACCCACAATTTGTGCCCACAAATTACCTTATATACCCACAATTTGTGCCCAACAAATTACCTTCTAATACCCCACAATTTGTGCCACAAATTACCTTATATACCACAATTTGTGCCCACAAATTACCTTATATACCCACAATTTGTGCCCACAAATTACCTTTATACCACAATTGTGCCCACAAATTACCTTATATACCCACAATTTGTGCCCACAAATTACCTTATATACCCACATTTGTGCCCACAAATTACCTTATAAACCAGAGATAATATGTGTAAAATTCAGAGCTACAAGTCAAAGAGTCAATGTGTTACGAACGAGGAGAAGATTGGATGTCATGTTTTAAAAAATCGATTTTATTTTCTTATATTTTCCATTTGAATCATTAACAAGACATTAACTGTCAAAGTTATACAATTTTTTTTGGACGGGGGAACTATGGATTTGTGACTCAAAATCATTCTGCTTGTATAATATTATGAATTTAATAAATTTTTTAAAATAACTGGAGAATACAATAATTCCAAATGATAAATCAGCAATGTTTGCATCATTATCTTTCTCATGCACATAATTTTACGGTTTATGAGCCATTTCGTACTCTTTCCTTGAAAATTGACTTTTGTGATTTTGGCTTCCGGAGAGGACAATTTTTGACGAATACATATATACCTACACACTGGGTACAAATAGTTGCGATATAAAAGAAATTGCATGAAATGAATGTTATAAACAACTAATTTGCATAACTTAATGTGCAAGATTCTAGCAGGAATAACAAAAAAAATTTGCCAGATATTTAGCTGTTCCGGAGAGGACATTTTTGACGGACAAAAGATGTGATCAGGAAAACATATTTCCCATAATGCAAATTAATTACACTGAATTTTATTTCTTCTGTGGAACAAATTAGACCTTTCAATGCAAAATATGTTCAGTGTTAAGAATGCATATTATAATATAACTAAATAAAATTATTGGACAAATTGGGGATATAGTGAATTGAAACATGCAATTGGTCAAAATTTGTCTGATTATTGCCTCTCCATAGAATAATATAGCTCAGTGTGACAAAGACATCACAGGTGTAGGTGGGACACATGTCTACCTGTGTAGTTATGCATTAGACAACACCATGATATCCAACACAAAACATAGTGGCATGGCCCCATCTTGTTATTTGTACTAGATAACCCTGATTGTGAAACAGCCCAAATCAGGATGTTGTGTGACTTGACGTGGAACATGAAGGTGGTGTTGTCCTCATCATGTTGTTCTTGTCGTGTGAGATAGGTGATATGAGGGTAGGAAGAATAACGTTGGAGCATGAAGTTGAATTGCTGCAATGGTCCGCCATTCTAGATTATATTTACAGTACTCATCAACATCCACCCACTCACACATTGACAAAGTGCAGTCACAGATCACCAGTGGGTCAATGTTGAATCAAGATGGTGAATAACTGAACGGGTCTTTCATTTATGGAGAGGAGCTCCCTCTATATTGTTTCAGCTACTCCCCTCCAAACAAGCCATGAATATTTCATCACACTTCTATCTGAGCCTTGTGGATGGTGGGGAGGTCTTCAGGGATCAGGAGCTCGGTGAATCACTTTTTGTAGAGTACAAGCCTCTATCCTGATTTTTCAGTTATGCTGTTGATGTGGCCTGCTCAGTTGAGCTTCTAGTCAATGGTGACCCTTGGGATGTTGACGACGAAGGATTCTAAGATGATGGTGCTGGTGAAAGTCAAAGGTGTCTCACGGAGTTCTCTCTCGGTGGAGATCATTACCTGAGACTTTTCAAATAAAAATGTACCTTTCTACCTATCAGTTCAAGCTTGGATGTTGACAAGGTCGTGCTGGAAGTGGGCATGTGATACTTCCTTGTTAGCGATGTCATGAATGATGCAGAACACCAATATATTTCAGATCATCCCCCATCCAAAAGCATGATCTTTTCTACACCCGTTAAACCACCGCCATCCACGATTTTGCTTCTGTATCCATCTTATCCACCCCCTGCATTCTGTTCTAGCTCTTCCACGAGCCTCGACTCTGTATGCAAAAACAAAACAAACAATTCATTGAAAAACTCCAGACCTCACTTAATGGTGAAGTGAAGGTATTTAATCGCTAGCTATCAAATGCAAACTGTGGCTGCCGGTTGCATCTTTTTCTGGGGACGCGGCAGTGCCCTCTGTAATGTACTTTTCATCAGTGCCAACTTGTTAGTCCTTTTACATCAAGAACTTTGTTCCATTTACTTGTCCAACCAATGGCAGTAGTGTCGGAATGGTATTTTTAATCTCGTTTCTAACCAATAATTTGGTCTCACACTACTATTGGGCTCTTGGACCTTCCCCCCCTCAAGGGATGAGCATTGAGGAAGGCTTTAACAGGAGTGTGAGGACGCTTCCCGGCCTGGCAGTTTGCTATTCACACCGTCGTGGAAATGACTCACGGACTTGAGTTTCACTGGAGTTAAACCTCATTCGCGGCCCCTATCCTCCCGCAGCATTTTGCTCTCTGCACCCGCAGCTTTGTACCACATGCTATGCTGCGGCTCCATCTGCAGTTGGTTTTCACTCCTCTCAACCGTGGGACTGCGATCATCAAACAAAGCCCTTTTGGTGAGCAGCTTATTCCCACGGGCACTGGCTATCCATGACACCCGAGTCACCGATTGGATCGTGTTATTTTGTGGACATGACGCCAAATTGGTCCACTGATGATGTGCCACCTCATGCCTTTTTATTGAACTTATGACTGTGTTCACCCGTACTCAAGCTTAACAGCTTATGGGACACCACGCAGACCGGACAGTCATCAACCTTTTGCGGTGAGTACAAGTCGATAACTCGATTTTCTATTACCAGTGCACTGGTACTCATTTTGCCGATCTCGGAAGGATGACACCACACCAGGTGTTAATTCAACGGCCAACAGAGGCTCAAACTCAAGACCCTAAGATCTTAAATCAGCTATCCTGAACCATTAAGCCAACACCAAACTTGGGTATTTAATAAAGTTCCCAAAGATGGTTGGGCCAATGACATTGCCCTGTTGAATTATTGCAGTGATGTCTTTGGGTTATGACAATTGTTTTGCTCACAACTACCAGCATCTTCTTTTGTGTTCGGTATTATTCGAGCCATTGGAGGATTGTCCCTTTGATTCCCATAGATTTTAGCTTTACCAGGGATCCTTAGTGCCACACTCAATCAAATGCTGCCTTAAATGGGTGACCGTGATGGGTGGGAAGGAAGTTTGAAGCCTTGAAGTCAGTGGGGTGAGGGGGGGGATTGGAATCTTCTGAAGCAGGGCTTCAACCCATGTCCTTATACAAGGCTTTGTATGAGGTCATTTGTTACTTTTAATGGTGTGTGGATATATGCATCAGGAAGTAAGATCATTGGTTTCAGGTCATTTATTGTCAGATACCTATTCTGCATAGCTTGCAGGATTGTGAGTTGGACAAGCAGGCCATGACCTGCTCATGGACACATAACTTTTCTACACATCTCACAGGATTGTGAGTTGGACAGGTGACTGTGACAGGTGGGAAGGAGGTTTGAAGTGGGGGAGGGGATTGGCATTCTCTCAAGCAGGGCTG
The DNA here is from genome assembly GCA_035128595.1 of Eptatretus atami. Taxonomy (NCBI): domain Eukaryota; kingdom Metazoa; phylum Chordata; class Myxini; order Myxiniformes; family Myxinidae; genus Eptatretus; species Eptatretus atami. The sequence continues at coordinate 78,206,364 of CM068963.1, read as the reverse complement.
AAACCCATGTCATTGTTAAAAGTTTTTGTCTATGGTCATTATTTACTTTTAACAATGTGTGTGTCGATATACAGGGTGCTCCAAAAAAAATTCGGACAACTTTGGTTGTTAATATAATATTTAGAACAACAAATGATACAATGATACCCTTTGGTTTATATGATACAGAAACTAATAAAGTTTTGTACACACCATCAAAACACTTCAATAAAATCACAAAATGGTCCAACACGTGGAACATGTCTTTCAATCCTGACAAATCTCTCACTCATCATTAATGTCTTCCGAAAGGACCGTCTGGAATCCCCCACCCCCTCCCCATCTACTTTCTCAACATCCTCTTGAAGAAGTCCTTTCATTCAAGTTTTTGGTCTCACGATCTGCCATGATCTTTCCTGGGGAACCCACATTTCCAACCTGGCCTCCAGAGCCAGTCGCCGACTGGCATCCTCCGTCGTGCAAAGTCCTTCCTCGGCCCACCTGAGCTTCTGACCACATCCAAGCTTTCGGCCGCAGCCTGATGAAGATTACTCTCCTCTGAGCTGATGCTCCCGCCTCTCACATTTCTCGGCTTCACGCTGTAGAAACCAAGACATTTAGGATCATTGGTATCTCCCGTGACGAGGCTGAGTCTTTGGGCCTCTCACTCTCTCACTGCAGGCAGGTCAGTGGTCTTTCTGTCTTTTTCAGTCTCCTCTCCGGCCTCGCCCCCCCAGCTCTGTCTGCGATATGTACCTTCCATATTTCCGTAGGGCGCTCAAGGTCCGCCAGCAACCCCCTTCTGGTAAAACTACCAAAATCACAAATCACTGCTCACCTTTACTCTTTCATTCCTCTTTTTCCCCGCCTTTGGAACTAACTCCCACACTCTCTTCAATCCCACCCTTCCCGCCAGGTCTTCAAAACAGCTGTTCACCACCACCTCTTATTTTCCCCCATCCAAAACCACGATCTTTTATACCCCCGTTAATCCACCCCAAACCCACCTCCTTCAAATTCCCTGCTTTCCTTCCTGAAAGTCCCTTATCATGTAACGACTGGAAAGTTCCTGTAATGTCCATCTTGTTTACCCTGTGTACTCCACCCCATCCCTCTCCCTTCCACAGATCTCCTAATGTCTCTGTTCCCCACTGTTTTGTCCTTCCCTCTCATCTCTTGCTCTCCTTGTTGTATGTTGGCTCTCATACGAGCCTTGACATTGTATGCAAAAAACAAACAAACAAACTTGGTGGATGAGTTGGGTCGGTGACAAGAACAAGCCGGTTAGATTTTGGTTAAGGTCCAGATGCAGATCCAGCCTATCAGTGGGATACAAAACACAAACTGTTCAGCCTGGTGGAGGTATGTGCTCTCCTGAGTGCCATCCTAATTACCCCTGCCACCGAAGGTAGACAGAGGTTATGTCTTCACCCCTGTCTGTTTGTTTGTCGGTGAATGGGATATCTCAAAAAGTTGGAGATGGATTCGGATGAAATTTGGTGGATAGGTTGGGTGTGTGACAAGGACGAAATTATTATATTTTGGTGAAGATCCGGATAATGATAAGAGGATTTAAAAAAATTTCATAAGTGATTCTTCACCATTGGGAAATGAGGTCAAAAACAATATTTCGCATGATATTTCAAAAAGTTGTGGATGAGTAATGACAAAACTAGCTGGATGAATGAGTTAGGTGACAAGAACAAGCTGATTCGATTTGGGTTTGGGTCCGGATCCAGATCCGGCCTGTCAGTGGGAAACAAAACGTCAACTGTTCAGTCCAGCGGAGGGAGGTATGCACTCTCCTGAGTGCCATTGTCGTTCTGTTTTGCCTTTACAATTGAGTGGCTTGTTATGCTAATTGAGAGTAAAAGTCAAGCACAAGTACAAAATACTTTATTTCCAGAATGATTTAATGCACAAAATACTTTATTTCCATAATCTTAAACAATGCTTTTTCACCAGAACAGTTCATCAAAGCTAAAAATTCTGATTAAAAGAGGTGATTAACATAAATTAATTAAGGTAGGCGTGAATAATTTGCAAGCTGCCGAAACATTTTTTGGCAGGTTATTGTAAAAGTGATTACGGCTCATTCCGGAATGCTATTAACAACCAGCTACAGAAAAAAAATAAAAAAATAAACAGTGACATAGCAGCAAAGACAAATCTAGATAGATCTTTGGAAGATTTATTAAAATAAAATAAAATAAACTATCTGGCTGATTTGCAAAGGGAAGAAAAATTCAATGTCGAGTGGAGAAGACGGAGGGAGAAAAGCGATAAATCAGAAGTATATATTCTGGAAAATTTAGGAAGAAGGTAAGTTTGTTGTTTTGGGTGTATTTTAGAATGCAGAATCATAATCCTATCAATAAAAGTTCCTCAAGTAAATATCTGTTGCACGGCAAAGCATGAAAAATACTTCTCCCGATGCGAGGATCATGTGCACCTTTTTCCAATGTAGAAAATGTGCCAGGCCGCCACGGGCCAGCCGGGCTAAGATATTTTCCATTATGAATATCTGGAGCCGAATCATGCTGGGTCAGGCCATTTTTGGATTTGGATAGCCCATGAAATCTTTAAGGGGCCAGGCTGGATGAAATACGAGTTCTCTCACAAGGAACTTCGACGCAGGAGGAGGCCATTTGGCCCATAAATGCCGATGTTATGGTTGTTCGTTTGTGCTATCCATTTTAAATTCTGAGTGTCAAGCAAGGAAGTAGCATGTACCGTTGAAAGCCTTTGGTATGACTTGGCCGGATTCAAACCATTGACCTCCGGACTCAGGATGGAATCTCCAACCATTCCACTACACAAGGATGGTAAGTAGAGTATTGCTGATTATTTTATGATTGGAAGGAAAAAGAAGAAACATTATTTATGTTCTATAAAGAAAAAAAATTAAAAATATATAACTTTTAAACTTTAACAGACCAATTTTTGTCAAAGTTCTTCCATTCTGTAATCAAGGGAGGTGCAAAGCTCCCCACCCGTTATATGGGATGGTTCCTTTGTATGCAACTTTAACACGGAGACTGGAGATTTGTTTCTCGGCTTCTACTGGACGAAATTGGCTGCAAATTTCAGAAGTAAATCCTTTGTACGTCGAGGTAATAATGTTCCAAATTTCAGCAACGTCCATTTCCGCATTCTTGAGTTTTTAATGAAAAACCTCGAAATTAACGTTGGTATCTGTCAGTCTGTCTGGCTGTCCGTCCGCCCAAAATGTGTTGGCGCTCATATCTCAAATGCTATTCATTGAAACGAGCTGAAACTCGGAATATACATCGGACGATACATCTAATTAATGGCTTTCAAAACAAATTCCACCAAAGTGCCATAGTTTTTGATTTTTTTTTTTCATAGTTTTTGCTCATTAGCTTGAGTTCTGTTCCTGTGCAGTACAAGTATGCATTTGCGGTGTTGTTAGAAGCAAAGACTCCTGCAGCAATCAAGGGAAGCACTAAATGCCCCTCCCTTTATATGGAACAGTTTGTCTGTATGCAACTTCAACAGGGACTGAAAATTCCAAAAGGCAGGGGGGTTACCCCCCAAAAAAAATAGGTATTTGCTTTCTTCGCCAAAACCACACACACAATTTTGATGAAACTTGACTACATCCTTCATCACCCATGATATTCTTGGGGAAAGTGCCAGGGGCATATAAAAGGCTCCTTCATATGGTATGTGCCATGTGGCAAACTAAATTTCTATATATAAAGGTTCATATAAAAGGGCGCCCCACATATAGAGGTTAAAACCCGTCAGTACGTAAAGTTATTGGTTCCTTGAAAACGGAAACCCATAAGATAATGTGCATGTGTGTGATGAATTTGTTTAAATAATTGGCACGCCCTTTGTATGGATTTTTCTAGAGCATTACTTGGTTCCTCCTAAGAACACAAGGGTAGTACAGCACGCACATGAGATTTTTTTTTAATGTGCCTTATTTTCTATCGTCTGGCATTTTCCATAAACAATGGAATGTCCCTTCTTTTCGATTGTTTGCCACATGGTACATACCATATAAAGGGGACTTTTCTATGCCCCTGGCATTTTCCTCAACAATAACTATAGTACAATGTGACATCATGCATTTTTCTTGATATTGATCATTTTTCTTGGTATTGATCAGTGAGTGGTGAGCGACAGCAAATTGTGCCAGTTAATGATAAAGGGTGGAAAAGAGGAGGTGGATGCATTTATGGAGCTTAGGTCAGATGAGCTACCTCACGTTGAACTGGTCAATTAGGAATGAGAAAAGTGTTTTGCAAAAATTTCACAGAAATAGTAGCTGCCAGGTTTTCTTGCAATTTAAAATAAGTCCTCAAAAAAAAAAAAAAAAAAAAATTAAATGCCATTTTTTGGTGTGTGGAGGCGTTGTCTTCTGCTCACATCATCAACTACAGGTTTAGCGGATACACTTCAAACTTCCATCGCATCCATTTTTCCACAGTGAGCAGTGACAAGAAGTGTATAGCATTTGACGTCATCAAATCATTTCTTTGGATGTCAATATTTCATGCATATCAGCTTCCATGTCAACATCTGATGTAATCAAAATACGTCTTGGGAAGTTGGTAAAGGGGGTGGAGTTATGATATGTCATAAAGGAAAACCATCTCCGTGATCCAACCCTGTCTGGTATTCTTCAGTATAAAACAAGCAATGGACAACCACACAAAAGGAGGAATGCGCAAAATTAATGTGGTTCCAACAAAGGCAGAAGCAGTATTAAATGACTGTTTTGGACTTGATGTTCATCGGAGAGACAAACAGATCGATGTAAACTGTACTAGGAGCAGGTATAAAGCTGGGAAGAACTTCAACATGATAGAGAGGAGAGAGAGAGAGAGGAGAGAGAGAGAAGAGAGAGAGAGAGAGAGAGAGAGAGAGAGAGACGAGAGACCAAAAGAGAGAGAGAGAGCGAGACCAAAGAGAGACCAAATTTAATTGAAGAAATTTTTCTAAAATGAAAAGCCAGGAAATGAAAACGAATCGACTTGCCCTCGCATTAAATTAAATAAGGATTGTCGACATATTGTGTATGAGGAAGAGTGAGGGAGGTGCAAACTAAGGGATTGCAGGGAGAAAATAAAAGGAAGGGGTGGGGGGAGGATGGAAAGAAAATGTTACTCACATATACTATTTGTCACAGTAATTCGCTGTAAAACACTAACATGGAAGAATGCCAACGAAGTAACAGAAAACAAACCATTTTAAAATGACAATACATTGACAGCAATTACATTTACTTAGGACGACTCATATAAATGGATACAGATCACTTTGAAGAAGTGAAGACGTACTTGAGCAGGATGGGTAGCATTTGGAAAATATAAGTCATAAAAAGCCTTGTGTCTGAAAATAAAAGTTTATACAATCAGTTTGTTCTCCTAGCAATGACATATGGCAATGAAACTTGGTCACGAACGAAGGGGATAAAGCAAAAACTGATTACGATCGCAAAGATCCATGGGAAGATGACAAAAGGGACCAGAAGAGAAACGAATGTATCAGAAAGAATTCAAAATTCCTTGACATTTTGATCACAACCAAAAACTGAAATTGAACTGGGCTGAATACGTAGCAAGAATAACGGACAACTGGTGCATAGCAAGAATTCCACAATGCTGACCTCAAGAAGGCCATGGAAGAAACAGAGGTAGACCAAAGATCAGATTCGAGATACGGAATTGAAAATGTTCCTGGAGAGAATGGGCCATACATCTCGAGGGAGGCCTTCATCCTGCAGTGTACTAAATATGCTGATAAAGGCTCATTTTTTTCATTATATATATGTATATATAATAGGCTCACCTATTCTTTCTTGCAATTGTGAAGTCTCATAATTTGAATTTCATCCATTTATTCGTTTCCAGTCCTTCAGTTTGAGCCCAAAACTAGAATATTAAGAACTACAGCCAAACTAGTGCGATTCTTGAAGCCTTCACAATATGTTCATGTCTGTTAAACATGACTGTGTAAGATGGCCGAGAGGTACGCACACTCGCCTCTAAGCTGTCCAGCCTTGGTTTTAACCTCGACCCAGCCATAAACTGTCATCCCGCTGTTTCACAGGCAGTGTGATTCATCAACGTGTGTGCTGTCCCTTGGATGGACGTTAAACTTGGCGTCCCGTCTGCCAGAATGGGCATTTAAAATCCCATAGTATCCTCTGCGAAGAGTAGGCGAGCTATCGCCGGCACCATGACCAAATTCCAAATTCCTGCCCTAACCTACAGAGGGCACCACATCAGCGGCATAGCCACGCTCTCAGCCAATGATACTACCCTGTAGCTTTGTGCTGCCTACGAAAGAGGAAGAAATGACCATATGTATAATTTCCTCGTGACCCTGTAGCAAAAGTTTGACTCAAAATACTTTGCATCTGGACAAGTTTGACTTTATCACTAATGGAAACCATAATGTTTCCATTGGTGGTAAGGTATGTCACCTTTGATTATCATTGGTCATTTTATTTGGTTTCATTTCGTTGCAGTTGTATCATTTTAACTATGCTGGAAGTCATAATATAAATAGAGAGGTGGGGGAGAGGGGGGGGTAGGATGAAGGAAAAGATGACCTATTTGGGGGAGGAGCGGGAGGGAGAGTGGAGAACAAAAACCCCATGGCGTAACAAGACCATCATGAGGAATTACCTTACATAAAGAAATTTGTAGCGTATTGTAAAACACTTCAGTTGTGAAAAGCTGAACGGCAAATGTACAATTGTTTCTCATTATGCTCTGCAAAGGGTTTTTCTTTATACACAAGGAATAAATAAAAGTCATTTGGATAGAAAACAAAGAAAAATGAACAAACTTTTAGTGGCAAATCGAATTGTGCAAACGGTGTAATAGTCTGTTAACTGTGTAACCCCATAGTCTTGAAACAATGTTCAAATGGTGTTCGACACACAAATCACACTTGTACAATATACAGTACTTGCGGTTCTTACATTAAATCCCGCAGTTGGAACTCTCTTCGGCAGAGCAATCTGCAAAAGTACGAGGGTGAAAATGAAGCGTTCGTTCAATTAAAATGAAATCGCGTGTAAAATGCACTAGCCACAATTTCTGTCTTAACAATAGACGGCACATGCTCGTGGAATGAAAAGTAAATCTTGCAAGTTAAAAGTTCAACAGACAAGGTCATGACAACTCCAAAAAAAACCCAAAAAAAGAAAAACACCATGAAAGCTTACATATCACATCATATTATGTAGAAGGTCAAATGAAAAGTGAAGTTGACTCATGTTTATTTTGATCTCCTGTGTCTAGCCCCACCACGGGAAAGTGCGTACACATTATTACATGCACAACAGGCACATAAGTTATTGATCTTCTTCATAGTTTGTTCACACTAAAAGAGAGTGGATGGCTTGGCAGGAATGCCTTGTGCCGGGTGGGTGGGCAGTTGTTCAAACGAAATAAAATGAGTAAGTCCAAATTTGAGAGAAGTTAAAAGTACATGACCGTAGACCGGACTGTAACCGGCTCTCTCACTTTCGTGCGCTTGGAGGCAACCGCTTCATGAATCTTTCTACGATTTGCAATGAAGAAGTCCTAATGCTGAGAATAGCCGAGAATCCTTTCCCCAAGAACAGAAGCAAGTCACTTTCAAGAGACCGTTGACACGTTTGTGAGATAATTTGGTGAGATCCATACAGTTCATGAGAGGAGTCGGCAGCACGTCACACAACTCATTCTCATGGTTCCACTAGGTGATGCTACGAGTTTTTTGGTGAAGAGAAAATTTTGACAAAATATATTGATGGAGCCCATTTGAGATACTTCTTCTTGGGACCCCATCCCCACCTATTAGCAGTGCCAGGTGAAAGTGCATACTTGCCTTTGGCACCAAGAGGCATGAATTGGATGCAATGTATGCTGTGCCATGCCAAAGTATTGGTCATAACTGTAAATTTAAAGCTTAAAATGTGTGTTCTTGCTATAAGGTGTGTATATGACAGAAGTGGGGCATCATTGTGCATCATTTAATAATTCATACTCCCATGACTTTAAGGCCAGGTATTGGAGTTGTATAAAAACCCAGGTATTATAGTCACATAAAAGGTATTCGTCACATATATACATTACATTTCAGATGCAGCCTGCACCTGCTGTTTGCATCGAGCTCAGCTGTGTCATTGATGCAGTGCCCCCTAGAGGTTGGAGAAGGAATTTGGAATTTGGTCAGGGTGCTAGCGATAGCTCAACTATTATTCGCAAAGGATATCTTTAATGTCCACAAACGAAGCTGGCAGATGGGATGCCAAGTTTAACATCTATTCGAGGGACGGAATACATATTGAAACCTCACTCTGTTTGCGAGACACCACGATGACAGTTTATAGCTGGACTGAGATGCGAACCCAGGCTACACTGCTCAGAGGCGAGAGTGCATATCTCTCTAAGCCATCCTGCCAGTCTCTTCAAGTCACCTAAGACCCAGGTATTCAAGTCAAATAAAACCCAGGTATTCAAGTCAAATAAAACCCAGGTATTCAAGTCACATCAAACCCAGGTATTCAAGTCAAATAAACCCAGGTATTCAAGTCAATAAAACCCAGGTATAATCAAGTTCACATAAAACCCAGGTATTCAAGTCACATAAAACTCAGGTATTCAAGTCACATAAAACCCAGGTATTCAAGTCACATAAAACTCAGGTATTCAAGTCAAATAAAACCCAGGTATTCAAGTCAAATAAAACCCAGGTATTCAAGTCAAATAAAAACCCAGGTATTCAAGTCAAATAAAACCCAGTATTCAAGTCACATAAAACCCAGGTATTCAAGTCACATAAACCAGTATCAAGTCACATAAAACTCAGGTATTCAAGCAATAAAACCCAGGTATTCAAGTCACATAAAACCAGGTATTCAAGTCACATCAAACCCAAGTAATCAAGTCACATAAAACCAGGTATTCAAGTCACATAAAACTCAGGTATTCAAGTAATAAAACCCAGGTATTCAAGTCACATAAACCAAGTATCAAGTCACATAAAACTCAGGTATTCAAGTCACATTAAACTCAGGTATTCAAGTCAAAAAAACCCAGGTATTTCAAGTCACATAAAACTCAGGTATTCAAGTCAAATAAAACCAGGTATTCAAGCCACATTAAAACCCAGGTATTCAAGTCACATAAAACTCAGGTATTCAAGTCAATAAAACCCAGGTATTCAAGTCAAATAAAACCCAGGTATTCAAGTCACATAAAACCCAGGTATTCAAGTCACATAAAACTCAGGTATTTCAAGTCACATAAAACCCAGGTATTCAAGTCACATAAAAACTCAGGTATTCAAGTCACATAAAACCCAGGTATTCAAGTCAAATTAAAACCCAGGTATTCAAGTCACATAAAACTCAGTATTCAAGTCCACATAAAACCAGGTATTCAAGTCACATAAACTCAGGTATTCAATCAAATAAACCCAGGTATTCAAGTCACATAAAACTCAGGTATTCAAGTCACATAAAACCCAGGTATTCAAGTCAAATAAAACCCAGGCATTCAAGTCACATCAAACCCAGTATTCAAGTCACATAAAACTCAGGTATTCAAGCCACATAAAACCCAGGTATTCAAGTCACATAAAACTCAGGTATTCAAGTCACATAAAACCCAGGTATTCAAGTCACATCAAAACCCAAGTAATCAAGTCACATAAAACTCAGGTATTCAAGTCACATAAAACCAGGTATTCAAGTCAAATAAAACCCAGGTATTCAAGTCACATCAAACCCAAGTAATCAAGTCACATAAAACTCAGGTATTCAAGTCACATAAAACTCAGGTATTCAAGTCAATAAAAACCCAGGTATTCAAGTCAAATAAAACCAGGTATTCAAGTCAAATAAAACCAGGTATTCAAGTCACATCAAACCCAAGTATTCAAGTCACATAAAACTCAGGTATTCAAGTCACATAAAAACTCAGGTATTCAAGTCAATAAAACCCAGGTATTCAAGTCACATCAAACCCAAGTAATCAAGTCACATAAAACTCAGGTATTCAAGTCACATAAAACTCAGGTATTCAAGTCAAATAAAACTCAGGTATTCAAGTCAAATAAAACCCAGGTATTCAAGTCACATAAAACTCAGGTATTCAAGTCAAATAAAACCCAGGTATTCAAGTCACATCAAACCCAAGTATCAAGTCACATAAAACTCAGGTATTCAAGTCACTATAAAACCTCAGGTATTCAAGTCAAAAAAACCCAGGTATTCAAGTCACATCAAACCCAAGTATTCAAGTCACATAAAACTCAGGTATTCAACACATAAAACCCAGGTATTCAAGTCACATAAAACTCGGAGGTATTCAAGTCACATAAAACTCAGCGTATGCAAGTCACAATAAAACTCAGGTATTCAAGTCACATTAAAACTCAGGTATTCAAGTCACATAAAACCCAGGTATTCAAGTCACATAAAACTCAGGTATTCAAGTCACAATGTTGCGATTGTTGATCGGTCTTTGTGAATTATTTCTTGTAAAATTTATTTCTCAATTTAGATGCTTTCAGAAGAAGGTAAAAAATATCGCTTAAACAGCACTGCCAAACATCAGTCGCAGGTTGCTCCAGATGTAGCTTGATATATCAGCATGGTGGGTAATAAGCCTGCATGACTGTCAGAGCAATGGTAGATGTAGTACTCGCAGCAGGGTAGCAATTTTGTTTTTCATTTTCACTTGTTACCTCTGCCACTGAAGGTGGGGGGAGGTTATGTTTTCACCCCTGTTTGCTTATCTGTCTGTCTGTCTGTGAACAAGATATCTCAAAAAGTTGTGTAAAGATTTGGACAAAATTTGGTGGAGAGGTTGGGTGTGTCACGAGGATGAAATTATTGCATTTTGGTGAAGATCCGGATGCTAGAATTTTTAACGTGATTCTTCACCATTGAGAGATAGGGCCAAAACTGATATATGGCATGACATCTCAAAAAGTTATGGACAGATTCGTACCAAATTTGGACAGGTTGGGTGTGTGAGAAGAACGAATTGAATCTATTTTGGTGAAGATCCAAATCCAGATCCAGATAGCAGAATTTTTAAAAAAGTGATTCTTCACCATTGAGAGATGGGCCCAAAAACTATGTATAACATGATATCTCAAAAAGTTGTGGATGAGTTGGTTGGGTGACAAGAACAAGCCGATTCGATTTTGGTTCAGGTCCTGATCCAGATCATCATGAAAATGCAAAACGTAAACTATTCTGCCTGGCGGAGGTATATGTGCTCAACCAAATGCCTTTCTAGTTGGAAATACAACACCGTGCTTGGAAAATGATTGATGTAAATTCGATTAAATATGAATAAACACCAACTGACACAGTCTTTCACTTTTCAAACCGATATGTCAACAATCCTGTCCATGGAATACTTTGTGGACTCACATTAAAACATTCTGTTCTACATTAAGCAAAGAAAAAACTCGATATTTTTGTGGTTGTGGGGGTAGATGGAGGAATTTCAAAGCAAAGTTAAGATTGTATAGAGTTGCTTGGTTCGTGGATGTGTAGGAGACATCTGAATGTAAATTAAGCAGGGAAACTGTGAGCTTAAGTGTTACTTGTCACCACACGGTGGGTGGTGCTGTGTTAGTTAGGGATTAAGGCCAATTTTCCCCAGTATGTAATTGCCCCCTGTGACCTTTTCCTATGTTTTTTGGATTTCAAGGCCGGCGATAAAAAGGGATCACGTCCTTAAAACAACGACAAACGAGCTGCACATCCAAGCAGGCAGAAAGCCCCGCCTCCAGGGGTGACAACTGGTGAGGCCACACCCCCGGAGTGGATGATTAATGGGCGGGACATCAGAGAGACGGTCGAAGGAAAGTGAGGTTCGGAGCAGGAGAACGGAGAGGACACAGTGGTGGGGGTACACAATTGAGTAAGGGGGTCTTGCTTGTTGACTACGTCTGGACATGACGAGATACAGCAACACAATTCTCGTGTCGTGCTGTGAATTTGCCCGCGTGCTGGGCAAGACGCTAGCCATTCCTGTTCGGCTGAGCCGTGAAGTGTGTACATTTCTGAGGAGGGAAGAACAGCATGCCTCGTGGCCTTATCACAGGGCCTCAGAGATAGTCTCGTCGTATGGTCGAGGAGGAAGGTGGGCGATCGTTGTGAGTGAAACTGGTGTAAGAGAGGAACATTCGGCATATTCGTTCATGAGAAGCCGCACGCCAGTTGGTGAGCCCCGGCATTGAATACCGCCTCACAAATTACCCCAAGTAATTTTGTTTTCCCGCCCAGAGGGTGGCTTGGCGCCATTTTGGATGCATCTTCACGTGCAGGACGATGCTGCTCGACCCCAAAGTTCAACAAGAAGCGAATACTTCGATATCGCGCGGCTGGGGGCAGTAAAAGTCTAGGTTAAGAATGATGAAACAATTTTGCAGTTATAAAATTTAAATGTAGACACGGTGAATTAGCATGCATGATGGGAAGAGTTGTGACGTTGGACAAATTTCTATTTCTAGCCCTCAGATCAAAGGGACGTACTCGGCCATAAGTGTGACAGAAGACGTGACAGAAGACATGACAGAAGACACAGGACAGAATAGCCAATTATATAACAGCGCGATGTCGCTGCGCTATAATAAAGACCATCTCTGGACAAAGCTAAGTGCCAGAATAAAGGGAGGATTTTCTTTTATTTTATTTTCCCCTTGTCTGTATTGAAGTCCGTGTGTACGCAGAGGCGCCTCGACTTTAGGCTTTAATTTACCTTGCGTTTTATTATTACACTTTGAATTATTACCATTGTAAATATTTTATCTACTTTCATTAAACCCCCGTGTTAATTTTAAGTTGCTTGTGTTGTCTATTTGTCGTGGGTTCGAGATAAACCCCATTGTGCTTACGTTCGTCTGCTCCGTCCGTGTCGCCCTTTTCTTCCACAGCACGCCATAATCTCTAAGAAACTCGGTTGTTCGCCTCCAAGGAAAACCGTTCAACGATCCGGCCTGGTCGGTGTTAACCGCCCGTCCATGACAATTGGGTCGGGGGAATTAATGTAACCGCTCAGGGCCACGACAAAATTAATATTTTACAAATTTTAATTATCTGGATTTAAAATTTGATTTCTTATCGATTTACAAGAATGCAAAATGGACAAAAGTACAATAATACAGCTATTTTAATGGCTACTTGTTAAAAAGGATAATCCTATTTCGGCTGGAAGGACTCTTCCATCCTTCTTTGGTGCAGGTGGCTGACAGGATGGCCGAGAGGTACGCACACTTGCCTCGAAGCTGTCTCGCCTGGGTTTGAATCCCATCCCAGCTATAAACCGTCATCCAGGGTGATTCATGTTTCACAGGCAGGGTGATTCATCAACGTGTGTGCCGTCCCTCGGATAGTCGTTAAACAGGAATCCCGTCTGTCAGCAAGCATTGCTATCGCCGGCACCATGGTCAAATTCCAAATTCCTGCCAAAACTAGCAGAGGGCATTGCATCAGTGGCACAGCCGTGCCCTCAGCAAATGATGCTACCCCGCAGCCTTGTGCTGCATACAAATAACAATGAAGAAGATTGGTGCAGGCGAACTCAACACTAATGAAAAGCAAGCGTTATTAAGTGAAACACGAGAACTCACCAGTAATAATATCATCACCTGAACGTTTTCTGGACTGGTCACCCCTGTTGAAACATCAGCGTTAGCCTCATTACCGTGTGCCATTTGGCATGTTAAATTGGAATTTATTATGTTTTTAATCATATAGTTTTACTTTAAGCATGAATGGCAACTGGTTGAATAAACAACATGGAATCAAGGCTTTTATCAGCCCAACAAACCTTATAGTTCATGTTATGCATACATGGCATGCCTTTGTAATATATTGCATTGTCTCACCAAAAGTGAAACACAATTGAAAATGTTTTCTGAATAAGATATTTTCACTGAAAGCTAATAAACTTAAATCACCAAATACAAAGTAACAGTGTTTCTTTTTTTTACATTTCAATACAATCAGGTACAGACAAGTGAAGTTTATTGAATTCATCTTAAGAGGATGCAATTGTGCTCCACAATGTGAAGAGGATTAGAGCTGAAAACTTTAGTCTGCCAGTTGGCAATTCCATCTGTGCCCTTTGAGACAAGATGTTTTCATCAGGGCATTTCGCTGCAAATTAACGAGCATTCATTTTGGAGGTTTGAAACGTTTCCTTTCATTGAGTGAGAGTGACGTAGGTCAAGTGCAACCCACATCAACATGTACTCACTAAATAGACAGAGTGTTTTCAAATCCATTATGCTGCTTTTTTTTTTTTTGTATACCTTGCGGAGGCTCGTATGAGAGCTAACACACAACGCACAGCAGGGGGCATGAGACAAGAGGGGCGGAGTGGAAGGGAACAAACAGTGGGGAACAGAGACATTAGGGATCTGTGGAAGGAGAGGGAGGGGCGGGAACATGGGGAATAAAAGATGGACATTACAGGGACTTTCAGGAAGGAAAGCAGGGAATTGAAGGAAGTGGCTTGGGTGGATTATCGGAGGAAGAAAGAATCGAGGATTTGGATGGGGGATGATAGAGGTGGTGGTGAACAGCTGTTTTGAAGGCCTGGAGGGAAGAATGGGAAAGAATAGAGTGAGGGAGTTTATTCCAAAGGCGGGAAAAAGAGGAATGAAGAGTGAAGGTGAGCAGTGATTCGTGATTTTGGTAGTTTTACCAGAAGGGGGTTATTGGCGCCTAGAGCGCCTGTGAAATGTGGTGGGACAAATCGCAGAGAGAGCTGGGGGGGGGGGCAAGGCTGGAGGAGGAACGGTAGAAGACAGAAAGAACCGACCAACCTGCGGTGATTGCGTGAGAGGCCCAAAGACTCAGCTTCATTGCGGGAGATGCCGATGATTCCTAAATGCCCTGGTTTCGACACGTGAGCCGAGAAAGGTGGGAGGCAGGAGCACCAGCCCAGAGGGGAGAGCAGTACTCCATCAGGCTACGGACAAAAGCTTTGTAAGTGGTCAGGAGCTCAGAGGGCCGAGGAAGGACTTTGCACGACGGAGATTCCCAGTCGGCGACTGGCTTGAGGAGGGTTGGAAATGTGACTTTCCCAGGAAAGGTCATGGCAGATAGTGAGACCCATTGAGGACCTCCATCCATTGTTGGGAGAGCAGAAGAAG
>CM068963.1:78180608-78191219 GCA_035128595.1 Eptatretus atami | reverse complement strand
GAGAAAGTGATGGGTTTAGGACACAAGATTTAACTGCAAACACCGAGTTTAGACATTCAGCCTTTTCAAGTGCGGTATCAGCAGTGCGGCCATTTGAGGTAAGGGAGGGGATGGAGGGGGAACATACACCAGAAACAGATTTGATTAAACGCCACCAGGATTTTGAGGAGGGAGAGAGGTTTGAGAGTTCAGACTTGAGATGAGAAAGATGTTGTTTTCTGGCTCTCCTGAGGGTAGATACACACTTGTTCCGAGCTTTATGGAAGGAACTGAGATTGCCCTCAGTTGGGTTTGCTTTCCATGAGGCAAAGGCAAGTTGTTTCAGGACAACTGCCTCGCCACAAGCTTCAGTAAACCAAGGGCGGGAGGAAGGGTAGGACAACTGAAGACGAGAGGGGATAAATCTGTGCATGAGGGAGAGCAAGTTTCTTTGCAAGAATTCCCAGGATGAGTTGATGTTTGAGAAAGTAGTGATAGGAGACCAGTCTGTAAGTTTGATGGCTGCTAGGAGACCCTGCCAGTCGGCTTGAGTGAAATGTCAGACTCGACGGCGGTGAGGTGGTTCTCTGATGACAGCCAGATGCTTTATTGCTTTTCCGCTAAATATGCACGAATCTTCAAGGGTAGGGATGGAGCTATATAAAAGTAGGATAGGAAGTCGAAGTGGAGCTGGAATGGGTTGAGGAGGTGGGCAAGGTGAAGAATGTGCGTGGGCAACTACAACAACAAGAATGAAGTCAATGCAATATGAGGTAAAGTGGGTTTGTAAGGCAGAGCAGAGTTAAGGCAAGGTGAGGATGAGATATTCAATCTAGCTCTAATAACAGGAAAATGAACAGTGAGAAAGACCAATACAAATAATAACATCATGGAGGGAAAGTATGTTGTATGTATGCATGTATGTATGTATGTATGTATGTATGTATGTATGTATGTTGAATGTTTCATTTATTTCTCCGAGAGGATTTGACTTGAGAAGCTGAAACTCTAAGGGATTAATGAGGGCACCATAACGTTGAGCCCGTGCAAGTTTCGTTTGATTCCATAAAGTTTTCAAGTTTTTTGTCCGAGCTACATAACCACGACATATTGTTAGGGATTTGGAAACCTTGTGCACACAAGCAGCCAGAGTCTCCGTAGTTCAGTTATTTCGATAAGTATGTGTTAATAGTTAGAATCCTTCCTTCTGTCTAAAGGAAATTTCGTGTGTGCGCTACGAGTTATTTTCCAGTTAGTTTTTTTTACATCTTCAACAACTACATCTACAACAACTAATCCTCTACATCACAACTACAACACAACGCATCACACGTGCATCGTGTCACGTACAGGGGTGAGGTTCCCTCCGCTCACCGTGAGCTCGTCCAATCAACGGCGCCACGAGTCGTCGACAACCGGCCAATCAGGAGAAGAGGCCCTCCACTAAAGAGGAGTAGAATGGTTGTGAGGAGCAGTTTTTGGGCAGACCGGGGTGTTGGCGATGGCAGAGTGGTTGTGAGAGAGAGAGAGAGGCAGACAGGAGGATCGTGGCGATTCTGAGCAGTCTGTCGTCGTGGCAGACGGTTGTTGTGTGGTGGTTGGGCGGTCGGAGCAGTGGTGTCGTGGTTGAGTGGTCTCGTTCGTGGCCGTGGATTTGGGTCGTGGGTTCGAGCCCACCAGTGGTTCGGGTTAGTGTGACGCCGAAGCGGTACAGGTACTACGGCTAGGCCCTGATCAGCTCGCCTTCCTCCGAGCTGAAGGCCGAAAATAGACCCACGAAGTCCATTTCTTTTGTGTGTGTGTGTGTGTGTGTGTGTGTTTTGTGTGTATGTGTGTGTGTGTGTGTGTGTGTGAGAGCGTGCGTGGCGCGTCCTGTAAGTAGAATTGGTAAGTGCTTTTCTTTGCTCATTGTACATTGCCTCTTTTTATTCGGATAACTCTGCTCTGTGTGCTTCCCCTCCCCATTATTATTGTAAAATACCCCACCCACCCCCCCCCCTCGTGTTAAATGTTCCAGTTCGTTTGTCCTTTCTTTGATTGACCCAGCATGGTTCGGACTGAGAATTAGTAAGGCCTTTGGGGCTGTAAATTGTTCATTTGGTCCGGCGCGGCTTGGTAACTTCGTTCGGTTACGCCGGATCGAGTCGATGATAGCGACTCGATTCGGACAAAGTCGGCCGAGGGTGTGGTTTCCCGGTAGTTGGACGGCATGGGTACTTAGGTAAATTGGAATTAGACAAGTGGACTACTCACGGTCGTATTGGCGACCACGGTCTCTAGTGACCCGTGACCTTCGGAGTTGTCCGAGAGTCACGACCTAAATTCCGGGTGTTCGGTGGGACAGACTCCATGCTCCACCTAGCGGTTGTTTATCGCCACCGAATCCTGGCCACAACAATATTGTATATACACAAAAGCAGTATGCATGTTTTTGCTTTCATATAGGTAACTGGGTTGTTTTTATTTTCGGGAGCGATCGAGGCAGTGTGTGTTTGCCTATACACCACCCGAATAAAGGAATGTGTCAGAAGAATGTGTTACACGCTTGTGTTGTATTAATAATCAAATTAGATAATAACATGACCCCCCCTTGGCTGCTCCCTCCGTGAGCGGATTCTTCTAGTGTAAATAATGCACCTGCGATCACGTCATCGAGAGCTTTACCTGCCAAATCCATTAATCAGCAATCTTGCTGCAAGTGTTGATCGAGCAGCGCATACTGCTGGACGTGATCTTCGAGCACCGGGGGCAGCAGATTAGGATGAACTTGGCAAATAAATGGGCGCACAATGCGCCCATTCTACGAGCAGAAATCAATGATGGAGTCGAGATATTTATTATTACAATATGCCCTTTATCATTGAACTAAAAATGGCGTTTTGTAAAAAAAAACCACACTTAGGTGAAGTATTTCAGCATGCTTGCTGTAAACAACATTTCAATTCATGACATTTCGATCGAAAATGCTAACTGGATAAAGTTATCTAAAAGCAAGCAGTGTTGACCTTCATGAGAAAGACAATTCTGGAGTAGCTTTACTTCTGTTTACTAAACAAAACCGTTCCGTTTTTCGACGCATGCTCATAAAACACAACAACATTAAATTAGCATTCACAGCAGCGAGGTTGGCAGGTGCACCACCAAAAATCTATGACCTGACTGTTCTTAGATTTCCTACAGTACGCGGATGCTCTTTTTTTTTATAACAAAATCAGCCGAACACACAAAACCCTTGAAACGAAAAGCGATAAATGATGTGGACGTCATTACGCAGGAGCCTTTCACAAAAATAAATCCAATGACCTCATGGCCTCAAGGAGTACAGTCCTTTCACAATGCTGGCCATTGTTGATGGGGGAATGGCAAAAGGCACGGCTTGTGCTTCCAGCAGCCGGGCTGGAAAACGAACATGAATCTGTGATAAGCTTCTCAGCCATTGTGGAAGGCTGAACAAAGGCTACAGGGGAGCTGTTACTTGCAGGAGAAACATATTTGCACCAGTTAGTTAGGCCTTCTTCTCAACTGCAACCAAGTCACACAGGCAGAGGCGGTGAACACGAAAAAAAAAACCAAAAAACAACATTGGCGTTCATGTCTGAGCTATACTGATCTGTTTCTGAAGATATGTGATCTGCAGTGAGGAATGCTTCGAGACATAGCAATCAAATATTATCGATCTGAAACATGGATCAACTGGAATCATAAATCACATTGCAGGTAAAGGGTAGGGGGACCTTAAAGAATGAATTTAACGATCATTCCACGCCAATTCCTTGGGATTTCCCACGTAGTTAGGAGGTCAACAGAAGAATGTCACATGTTAATAAAAAAAAAAGCAGGAGCGGGGGTACCAATATGATGCCTCCTTATATGGTCTGTGGCTCAAAAGACTTTAAAACTTGTCTGCTCTGCAATTGGATTAGTTTGATGGATTTATTTAACAAATTATTACGTATAAGATCGAGTCTCATGGAAAAGCAAGGTGACGGAGGGGTAAAAGGCAAGGCATTGACAGTGTGGCAACAGGTGGACATAAGTCAATACAGAGCCAAGCCTGGAAGCAGAAGCACAATATGACTGGAGCGCCAATAATGAAGAACTTGCGATTTATCTGCTCACAGCCTCCAACGGTGCACAAACACATTCACCTGGCAGTGTTCTATTGTTAATTTGCAATTGGTTACTGGCTTTGACACCAATACAAATCTTGATTACGAACCCTCGGCATCAAAAAGCTACACATATCGAACAAACACTTTCAAATGCAGCACGTCATCGTTGTTAGAGCATTTAAATTGCATCAGATGTGGCAATAAATTAAAATTGTTGCTCCCGGTTTGCCGGCTCGATTACAGAAGACGCCATTCACATTTTTGCCTCCTCCATTCTTTCCCGCCTGGTGTTGGCTTCATGGTTAGGGTGGTGGGCTTGGGATCCTAGGATCCTGAGTTCAAATCCCACTCGCTGTTGAATTAATACCAAGTGGGGTTGACTCTGCCTGTCATCCTTCCAAGGTTGGCAAAATGAGTGCCAGCTTGCTGGTATTCTGTGTTGGAGTGGCAACCCGTCCAGAATTGTGCCCAATAGCCAAGGAGACTGCTTAGGCAGCACCAACGCTCTGCACAGAGTATGGTCCCAATCGATAGATGGATTATTTCCCCGTTTAGAATCCCATGCGAGCGCAGGCAACTTCCTAGTTCTGAAAAAAAGCACCAATGCTGAAACACTACACCAAAATTGATGAAAAATGCTGGATTGTGTGCAAAGAATAAAGATGAGTCATTCATGTCTGAAGTCAGAAAGAAAAAAAACTCATATAATATCAAAACAACAAAATACAGAGGAATGAATCTGCCAAACAGTGATGGGGATCAAACCAACACAGGTAACGGTATTGGAACAAGGCTTTGAACCCGCTCCACCAGGTATCACTGAGTCACAAGTAAATAAAGCTGATGAGTAATCACTCTAAAACATTTCTTTCTCACAGCACCACAGGGTTCCACTTAGCAACACATCTTCAATTAAACTTTTGCAAAGAACGATTTTTTTTTTCTATTTTAAATAGAAAGTCTCAGCTGCACTGAAATTTCATTTTTAATCACCAAAGACAAAAGGAGAAACACAGGACGTTTGCAAAAGAAGTGAAAATGTGGGCCTGTTACTCCTACATCGCAGGACAGGTTGGTGGCCTCTGGCTTCCACCAACCACATCCTTGTTGGTCTTGCACTCTCTGCCCTTTCCTTGCTCTGCCCCCTCCCTCTACAACCACCTTCCCCCAGGTTTCTGCAGGATGCATACGGTTTGCCAGTAACCCACTTCTGGTGAAACTCCCAAAATCTAGGCTCACTGCTCACCTCCATTCGTTTGTTCATTATTTTTTTTCTTTCCTGTAGAACAAATTTCCTCGGTTTGTTCAATCCCAATTTTTCATCCAGGGCTTCAAGATGGCTGTTCAACACCACCTCAGGGCATCCCCCATCCATACTCATTATCTTTTCTACTCTCATAACCCTCCCCAAGATCACCATGTTCTTTTCTATGTTATTGTGCTTCCCCCCTCTCTCTTCCCCGCTCTCCCTTCACCCATATTTCCAATTATTTGTTCCATTGCTATTTCATCCCTGAGTTTCCTCCTCTTATTCTTTCCTCTACCTTCTTGTTGGTTCACGAGCCAGTAAGGCCTAAGTCACATTTGCTCTACGGCGAGGATACGGCGGCCGTACGCCCTCTGAATTGACAGAAACGCTGTGGCGGCCGCAGAGTTTCTGCGGTGGCCTCAGGGTGGCCCTACGCGTATGGCTATCTTTTACAGGCCGTAGGGGTCGCCGTGGAATTATAACGCGGAGTTATAACTTTTTTCATTTCTACGTTCGCCGTAGCAATTCGACAAGCCGAAACAAAAAAACTGGTAAAAAAAAAAAAAAAAAAAAAATGAACCCACTCGTTACGTCCGTCTGGCCACACATTCGCCTTAGGGCCCCCTGCGGTCCCCCTGCGGTCGCCTTGAGGCTACCTTGCGTCTGCCTTGAAAATTCTTATGGCCGCCGCAGGGCCCCTTAAGGTCACCGTGCGACATCAAATCAAAGACCGTACGGCACCCCCACGTTTTTGGTCTCCACAATTTCTAAATACCCATGCGGCTCCCCGAAAAATAAAAACATATGTGACTGCTACATTGTGTGACCATGGAAATACTGCGGCCGCCGTATAATTGCTAGTGGCCGTAGATTTTTGGAGACCCCACGGCCGCCGTGGCAAATGTGACTTAGCCTAAGTGACCACTATATTCGTTATGGGTGTCTGTCTGTCTGTCTGTCTGTCCGAGCATAGCTCCGTGGGTTTTTGATCCGATCTTGATAAAATTAGGGTGCGAGGTTTGTATCATGATCTAGTTGTGTTTTCCTGAGAATGGGCATGGTCCCATTATGGGCAGAGCACGCCCAAAAACATGTGTTTTTAGGGGTAGCCGGTTTCAAGTTACATCTTCTCCGAGGGTGTTTGTCGAATCTGGCAGGGGTTTCGGTATTTGGTTAGCCCAACGTCACCTGCATAGCCCCACGGAGCTCGATTTTTCATTTTCGTCCCAAGGTCAAGGTCACAAGGCCACAAACTTAGAAAATGTCAAAAAATCAATAAATTGGCATCGAGCTCCTAGGGTTTTCAACTGTTTCGAATGAAAGTTGGTATGCAAGTAGTGCTCTTCGAGTACTACAACTTTCATCATTTACGTTTTCCCGATTCCCGCCAGTTTGCCCGTGGCGTCCCCTCGAAGGGATGTTTCAGTTAGACACTACTACCGTGTACATTGCTCGTGAACCATCGCCGTCTCCAGACTTGTTGTGTTTAAACTTGTATCCAGCTTGTTCACCACTTGTTTCACCATCCCCCTCTCCTTACTCTCATCCTTCCCCTCGCCCATTCTTCCTCCAAGTGTCCCTCTGTTTTTTTCCCCTCTTCCCTGTTGTTGGTGTTTCTCCACTTTCCACTGGGTTCTTTCTGTTTACATCCACCACCGAGGGTGGATGGAGGTTATGTTTTCTCCCGTTTGTCTGTTTGATTGTGACCAAAATATCTCAAAAAGTTGTGGACGGATTCGAACGAAATTTGGTGTAGAGCTTGGGTACGTGACAAGGACGAAATGATTCGATTTTGGTGAAGATCCGAAACCGAATCTGGACAGGTTGGGTAGGAAGAGTCGATTTGATTTTGGTGAAGATCCGAATTCGGATCCAATAATTTTTTAAGCGCTTCTTCACCATTGAGTGATATGGCCAAAAATGATATACAGCAGGACATCTCAAAAGGTTGTGGGCGGATTCGGATGAAACTTGGTGGATGAATTGGTTTGGTGACAAGAACAAGCTGATCAAATTTTAGTTCAGGTCCAAATCCAATTCAGGCCTATCAGTAAGATATAAAACGTAAACTAATCAGCCTGGTGGAGGTACGCGCTCTACCAAGTGCCCTTCTAGTTTGTTCTGTTCCATGTTCTAGCTTCACCATGAGCCTCGATTTTGTATACAAAAAAACAAGGTAGGAAAGATAATAATTACGCAATTTTACAATGAAAGGGAGCACACTTCACCTCCATATATACTCTACTCATACATGCGGAACACAGTCTACTTGATATGAAAGTGTTATGAGTAATTCATCTTTTATTGGTTGAGAGATCTTTCAGCCGGTTGAATTTGCAAACTTGAAGGCTCGAACTGGGGAGGCAGTTCAAGCAGTCTTCACATTTCTACCCTTCCAGAGTACTTACTCTGGTGTATCCAACAGCAGAGTATTGTGCACCTGTCTGGACTGGAAGCAGTCATACTAAATGCCTTGATACTTTTCTGTACTCCACAATACGAATAGTCTCTGGCAACCTGATCCGGCAAGCCCTTTACCGTGGTGACCTGTGCTGACGAACACCACACCACCAGACATTCACAGGCAAGCTCAAACATCTTGAGAGCACCTCAGAATAGAGGGCAATGCTGACGTGCCCCTCCATGAAGAGCGAGTGAAACCACCAAGACCTCGACTGAAATCATGAAAGCGTTTCTGGATTAGGGAGAGCAGTCAATTTGAACAACAAGGAGTTGTGGGGCCAGAAATCAGAAAAGGCTTTAGTTTCAAATGGCCAGATAATCTCAGACCCCACCCAGACACGCCCAGGCTTTGATCTACAAAGATTCCAGTGGAGTGCTCTCAACTGACTGTAACATCTACATGCAAGAACTGCTCACCATATGCACAAGTTGAAACTAACTGAAAGCTCAGAATGTTCTTGTGGGCATGAAGATCACGTAGTCCTACACACAGTGCAAGACTCTGCAGAAAGGAGAGTCATGGAGTACTTTGCAGAAATACACGAAGCCACTGACCGAAATCATGTGGCTCTCATCACTCGACCTACAGTTATAGTATCTACACGATCAGACAAAAGAAGAAGATTAACAGTCATCGGCTCATCTGACAATTTATCACATCTGTTTGAGTTGTGGTTGAAAAGATACTCGAGGATAGGTACATAGAGCTTACCCCCCATGTTATCATGTTTAATTCAGTCTCCTTAGCAGGTAATGAGAAACAGCTATCAGGGAAAGTACAAGACTTACGTAAGAGTCTGTTTATGTGCTTTGCAGCCACAAGGTTGGAATAAAGGGCCACGAGCTCCTCCTTGAGGTCTCTGTTCAGCTTGTTTTCCATATATACCTTGTTCTGTGGGCAAATGATATTGATATAAACCCAACATATGATCGAGACACAAACTTCTTCCAGCAAGGTTTTGATTCAAAATCAAGTTGAAGCAACATTGAAGGCAACCATATCAACATAGTCTCCCCCCCCCCCTTCCTGAGAACAACATTAATATAAGCAAATCATTCCGAGAGGAAGACAGATGACATTACCTCTTACAAACCCAGCCATATATATATACATTATCCAAACTATGGGCCGATTACTTGATCGCACGAATAAGAGTAAAAATTGGCCATATTCCTTTGGGACGTGAAAAGTTGCAAACAAGACAAAGGCTTTGATGAAAAGTCGCAGAACAAAATGACGTTACGTCCTTCGATAAGACAGGTTTACTTAATGTTGAGAAATGAACAGCTTTTAGTGTTGTGTGAAGGTATAATCATTTCCACTGTGGGACCTTAGATACCGATGCAGTTGTGTGCAGTGAATATACAAGGCAACGAGCACATATCAGGTTTTCTTTTTGCAAGCATTTAAGATAGACAGGAGGTTTCCGCCTACAAACGTTCAACCTGAAATGAGCCTTTAAAAATTACTTCCAGAAAAATGAGATTAACAACTCGGTGCTAATGGTTCCAGATATGCAAAAATTATTGATTTTTGAGATACGCGTCACACTCCACACCTTCCCCGGCTACCAGGTTCGCATCGTTGACAAAGATTTCAAGGTCATAAGCCAAATTTGGCCGAATGCAGAGGAAGTCCAGGCAGTTTGGAAAGCAATAAACTATATTTAAGGTGTTGTATGTATTTTTCAGGGGACAGGAAGCTTTTTTTGTTGTTGTTGTTGTTGTTGTTGAGTTGGGAGAATTTTTAAGGTGGTTGAGGTGGAGCACCCCTCTGGTTCATTCAAACTAGGGGTCTGATTGAAGTTCACATCTACATCTATCACATGATGTGCAACATCTCATTGTCATAACAATGGAGACTGCTATGTCTGCAGAAATTGAGATACTAAATTGCTTTCATGTTTTTGTTTATATTTAGCACTTGCAGGGGTACCCGGCGTTGCACGGTCTATTTGTTATGGGGGCCTAAAACACTTACCGACACCCACTAAGGAATGGGGTCGTGGATCATTTAATATTCACCGTGGTCGTGGATCACCGCAGCCTGTGGTTTCACAAACGAAGGTGGACCACAGTTTATTGGAGGGTCAGCAACAGGATTGTAACACCCTTGACGTCCAACTCGACAGCTGGTGATCACCCTGGTACAACCGCTCAAAGTAACCGGCCCCAGCGGGCCTTACTTCGGACTGCTCTGTCAAGAGCCTACCACCCTACGCTCTAACTGCAGTACACCGAGGGAGGGCTTGGATGAACCAATGAGCGAATTCCCCTGTAAGCAGGAGAGAAATCACTTCACCGCAGGTGATGCTCTACCCCTCACAGATTCCTCGCACATAGGCCTCCTTGTCCACCCTAAGTGCACGTACAGTTTTCACCTCGGACTCCCTGAACAGCTCAGCTCTGCCATTAGCCTGGCCCTGCAACTCTGGTCAATGGTATCAGTGTCCCTTGAGAGACAAAATCTCTTCTTCCTCTCCGGTGAGTTCCAAGACATCCACCAACAACATCAAGGATGGTGGTCTCAAGGCACTCCACAACTCTTTCAGGATTCCCAAAAGCACCCAGACCACCAAATCCTCACTTACCCTGTTCACAAACTCCTCAGCTACCCTCTCATCCCCCTTGAAAGCCTTTGGCCAAAAAAAAAACCCAAAAAATCCCAAGCCCCTTAAGGCCCCCCCCCCTGGGGGGGGATTGGGGGTACCATTCTCCTGGATTTTAGCAGCAACTTCAGAGTTGCTACAACAAGCCTGTCGTCAGTATTGAGGAATTGAGCACTCCTGTAGACCCTTAGTTCTGGAT
>CM068963.1:78139779-78171324 GCA_035128595.1 Eptatretus atami | reverse complement strand
AAATCTGAAAGTTTGAAAACAGGAAGTCTCATCCTGACAGAATTCCTCTATATATGAAACCAGCTCACTCAATACAAGACCAGTTTGAGACTTATTTCAATGAATTTCTTGACCACAAAAACATATGAATTGGTACCAAAATTTTCATTGGAGCAAATATGGAAGCAAAGATAAGCAGAAAATGAGTTTTAATTGCAGCCATTTTGAAAATGTCATTTTTGATGGCCTAGACATGCTCAGATAACATGTCCTCATTTTAAATGAAAGAAGGGGTTAAAAATCTACAAGTGTGCAAAATTTGGCACTTTTTCACATTTTGAACGATTCTCCCCAAATATTGACTGAATTTACTGGACTATTAAAGATAGTCCTCATTGCAAGCTTCAAGAGCACACTGGTGAAATGTTATGACCAATGAGAAATTGAAAATTTTCAACTGGAAACCGGAACGTTTATTTACAAACTAGATTTGAAACAACAGTGAATTGGCAATGAATCACTTTGTGATGGCATAAACTTACAATTTTGAGAAATTGACTGCTTGTTTGTATTAAAGCCTATGTTAATGTCTGCTCATTTCTCCAGAAACTTTTGGTGATAAAGCTGACAAAGAAGTAATAACAAAACCAAATTGTAAAGATGAATTTTCAAATTGCAAGAACAACATACATTGTTCTCCAGGTACAAAGATTCATCATGCAACAATATATGTATGAGCTTGGAATTTCTCATCCTAAAAACTTACTTTGCCTTTTTGCAGATGCTCAAAATTCCTTATGATTATTGGAAAATAATAAACCACTTATTCAAGGAAATTTAGATTTCAGCCAGAGTACTCGTATACTTTGATGTACTCATTTGACAAGTGAATATATCTGATAAATAGCGACCTGCTAATTCAATGGTTGGTTGAATACAATGGTCCCATTTATAGTTGTGTGATGCCATCATAATGCATCCATATAATAGGTTTTTAAATCCACTATTTCTCGCCGTGCAATGACTTTGAAACACGATGTTCCAGAAAAGAACAGTGAGGAATCAACGAGACTAAACAGGTGCGAATAATAAACTTCTCGTATGATACCACACCATCAGACCTGCCAATGCATTTCTGGGCAAAAATAAAATACAATAAAAAGAGGAAATAAAAAATATCGATATTTTTAAAAAAGAAATCTCGGTGAGAAATACTTTTAAAAGCAAGTAATGCATATAGAATGCAAATGAGTCTAAAACCTAAAATAGAATTTGCATAGCTGACAAGTTATAGAGCCAAAAACAATGCAAACGCTATTGAGGCAAAAATATATATTTCCAAGTATCTCATTAGCAAGGCCCGTTCCCAAAGGTGCAAGAGGGGCTGTTGTATGAATTGGCTTGTGTGTGTACGTGTGTGTACATGCACGCGCATATGCTACTTCAATATTAGTTGTTCATTCTCAAATCCACTGTAATATATTTACCTTGGCGAGGCTCTGCATTGCTCATGATGTGACATTATAGAAATCATCAAAATGGCTGAATGTTTCACTGAGGATCATCAAAATGGCGAATTTACATTCCAGATGGGGTATTGTCATCGTGCACCGTCCGTCTCCTTTTTCGACTTCTCCGGCCCAACCGCTGGGCCGATCAGGCTGAAATTTGGCAGCAACGTTCCTCTCCTGACTGGTAACAGGAATTGCAAAGCTCATTCTGGTCACATGACTTTAACTAGGTAAAAATAGCCGACTTATTAAATTTCTTCAAAAATATTACTCTCCAGACCCACCTGTCAGAATGCTCCCAAATTTGAGATATATTAGGCCAGGGTAAGGATGTTAAATTGTGGAGGTCATGTCGATCACATGACCGGAAGTGTGTCAAAATGGTGGACTTTGTCAACTTTTGGGAAAATCGCATTAATTCCTTCAAAAATCTTCCTCTCCAGACCCACCAGTCAGAATGTTACCAAATTTGGGTTACAACATTAGGCCAGGGCCCAGATAAGCTACAGTTCCGGTGGTCCTATTTTTATTAGTCGTTATATTTGTAATGTTGAACATAAATGAACAGCATTTGCATCATCTTTGATTGAAAGGAAGAGTATGGTTTCAGAAAGAAAATGATTCCCTGATTAATACCAACTTAAAAAAAAAAAAATGTTTTGAAGCTGTGTTGCTTCTAAAGCTTCAGTTTGATGATGAAAATGAAAAAATAAAAATAAAAAGGGAGGGAGGAGAATTAATATACTTGTGAATATGTGGCAACGCACAGCATGGAAGTGTTTGACAGAGGATATTACAAAAGCATCGTACCTCAGAGGGATTATAATTGTGTTTTTTAGTATATATTTGATCGTAGATTCTTGGAGAGCTGCAGATGAGATATTAATAAAAATAACAAAGTGATTTCACAAACAAATTTAATATCATCCAATGGTATATCCATTTGGCTAGCCTGTTCAGCATTCCCAACTGAACCCATGGCTTACATTGGTTCAATTATCCCAAATACAAAGTTGATCTTAATGATTAATAGTCCATCAATGTCGTAGTATTTAATTAATGTAAAAGTAGCAATGGTGTCTGATAATGTCCTTTCAGGTCCTCATCATGAGATACTACTGAAAGCTCCTCTTTCAGCCTGAGATAACTGTAAAAATTGAAAAAAATTAATAAACCAAACAACAAGTACAAACCATTTCCTTTGTTAAGAAATAAATTTTGTGGCAATAATTTTTATGTTGATCCATTTCAATAATCGAGTTTTATTCCAGGTACTAAATAAACTTCGCTTCCCTATGGTTGCCTTTCAACCGGATCTGCATTGAGAAACCGTAAATGCCTTCACGTTAATTACGAAACTCCCTGACATAAAATAAATCCTGGTGGAAAGCACGTGCTGACAGCCTTCAGTGCTTCACAGAAATAAAAATAAATAAAATAAAGCATCTTGCAAGTTACAAAGCACACCACTCTGTATCTCACCCAAATTACTTTGTGAATAAAAGCAGGCTGCTATTTCTGCAACAGAACTTTCACTTACAACAAATGGCTCAAATGCATCCTTTTGGACAAGGAGTCATTTGGGTTTGCTTAAAAGCATCCGGACAGATATAACAGATTTAGGGAAGACAATGTTTTACATAATGTCACCTGTTTCCAGTAAAAAGGGGGACATATTTGCTTCAATGTACTTGCCTTTATTTGGCTTTCTTGGAATTTCACATTGATGTAGATTGTACAAGCAAAAACATACTATTGTTTACACATAACGGAATACCAAAACGTCCAAGAATCGTGAAAAGGTACTTGTAATGTTTAAGGCTGATAATTATATTTCCCAACTGACTGTCTGATCAAGTGCCAATACTAATAACCACGTGGATTCCAACTACATGGATGCAAACCAAACTGCTACCCTGTTCACAGTTGTTTATATTCTGGATAAGATTGTTGCAAGCTTACTCATAGTTTTCATTTCACATGGCACAACAGAATAAGAGCCTTTAAAAGACCAATGTATGCCAAGGAATGGCAACAAAGCCAAACTCCAGTAAGAACTTACCATGTAAATGAAGAGAGGGACAATACTGTGCAAGGCTCCCATATACCTTACCATGGCTGCACCAAAGTTCTCCACATAGGTCTCCTCAGAACAACCCTGAAAAACACATTTGAAGGCCTAGTGTGAATTTGTTGTTATTGTCATCATCGCCATCACCTTACAAAATGTCCCA
The DNA here is from genome assembly GCA_035128595.1 of Eptatretus atami. Taxonomy (NCBI): domain Eukaryota; kingdom Metazoa; phylum Chordata; class Myxini; order Myxiniformes; family Myxinidae; genus Eptatretus; species Eptatretus atami. The sequence goes on along the minus strand of CM068963.1, from coordinate 78,167,600 downwards.
TAAATCAGGGTGAATGGTTGAAAGTGTGTGGGATTGGCACAACTTTTCACAAACTGGCCAGATAGGACTGATGTTCATGGGAATATTAAGGCAGGAATTGGTCATTTAACCAGGGTAGTGGAACACAATGGCCTGCTTATTCCAGAATGCATCATGGGATCTTGAACATCCACAAGTGAATGCTAGCAAGTGGGACATCTGGCTTAACGTCACCTCCAAACGATGACTCACTCATTAATACAACGCCTTGCCTGGGAAGCACCTGTCTTATATTATACAAGCAAAAGTATCCATCCCCAGTGACGGGAAAATTTTAAGTTAATTTATCAATTTAAAATATTTCATGGACTTTAAAAAAAGGTTAGTTGTGTTGCACTCTTGGTTTCACTCAGAGCCAAAGCTCTGAGCTAATTATACCGCCCACCGCGGAATGGTGGTGCAACATCAGGCGGGGGAGGTTGAATTTGGCTAAAAAGAGGGCAAAATATCTTGCTTGTGAAATCAAATTTGGCATCAACATTATTCAATCTTGTTCTCCAACATTGTTCATTGGATGTTGTCGGTGGACGATCTGGCTGTTGTGGAACGTAGGCAGGAGACGCAGGAAGTAAAGACTTTCAGTATAGGCTACTGTTATTAACAAAGTTGAAATGGTTTGTTCAACTTTGTGATAATCCTTAGGTCATCTATTAACACACTGTTAAACAAACTGAGATTCCATGTTGTATGTGTACATTAAAAATGTATCTTGTTTGGCAACATGCTCTTCTTCTGGTTGAATGTTGAGCTTTGCCTGCATGCGCAGCTTTCCAAACACAGTGCAGGAGGCGGCAGCTGGAAACGGGAGACAGCCAAACGCACGGACAGACACCACGGTTCACATTATATAATAGACTAGGAATTTGTACCAGTCATTTCGCTGACGGATTAAATCAAAAGACAACACGTTATACTTTACAAACGTTCTGTACTATTCACCTAATCATGTTTTTTGTTTTTTGTTTGTCATTTTTTCATACATCGTCGAGGGTCGTGGAAGAGTTGGTACATTGAACGGATCAGGATGTAACATACATAAACAGGAAGTAAAACACGCATGAATGTGGTGGACAAGTTGGACACAGAGGATACATGGGTGGATAAGTACAGAAGGAAACTCCAAGGAGGGAAAACTGCAAAAGTAAGTGGAAGGAAGAGGGATTTGGGGGTGGGGGTGTTAAGAAGGGTAGAAAAGATAATGGTTTAGAATGGGGGATGAACTGAGATTGTGATGAACAGCTGTCTTGAAGACCTGGAGGGAAGAATGAGATTGAAGAAGATGTGGAAGTTGATTTCACAGGTGGGGGAAAAAAAGAGGAACAAATGCGTGGAGGTGAGCAGTGATCCTGGATTTAGGTAGTTTCACTAGAAGGTGGTAGATTGTGGCACACACCTTGCCTGAGAAAACCAGAGATGATGCTTTATAGCTGGGCCGAGATTCCAAACCACGCCGGACAGCTTAGAGGCGAATATGCATACCTCTACGCCATCCTGCCACCCCTCGTCAACAGCCAACCTTGCTGCTTATAAATGGTGGTGACGCTTTGGTGGAGGACTATGTCCAATGGAGATCGGGGGAGTGCTCATCACACTCCACATGCTTCGATTTATACGCTGATAACATCACGTGCCTTCTGGTTGAATGACTTGCATTAGCGGGAACAATCGCCTGGGTGGAGACGGACGGTTGTTCTTGAGGATTATGCGGTTTTACCGTGTGAGACATAATCCGTGGCGATGCTCACCATAACAGTCAGGAGGTGTGTCTGATTTTTATGTGTGCGTGTGTGTATATATATATATATATATATATATAATATATAATATATATATATTATATATATATGTATATGTGTGTATATGTATGTATATGTGTGTATATGTGTGTATATGTGTGTTATTGGTGTATGTATATATATATATTGTTACGAATCTGGCAGCCATGAGCATTCAACATTCAGGTCCCCATAGCTCAGTTATTTCGATAAGTAAATGTGGATAGATAGCTCCCTTTCCCCTATGTCTAATGGGAATTAAGTGTACATGCGCTGCGAAGTTATTTTATAGATAGGATTTTTACACTTATGACAACGCCAACAACAACACTGCTCACGGCATTGTCCGTGCTGTTCGCGTGCTCACGAAGCGTTTTGTTCTGGCCTGGCGCCAAATGAGGGTATGCGTCATTTTTCAGCCAATGGGCGCAGAGCGAGCTCCAAGAGAAGCAAAGCCTCTTCGGGGGCGGGGAATGAGACGCCCCGACACGCCCCCGACAAATCATGGAGAGACGACGGATTTCCCCGGCGAATGAGGTTTGCGGAGGGGTGAGACACGTCCCCCCCCCCCGCCCCGACGCCAGGGAGAGAAGAAATAGACGGGACGGCGCGTTAGCTGGTTCTTCTGGTCTCGTCCTGTCGCTGGCTTCTGGTCTCGTCCTGTCGCTGATTCTTCTGGTCTCGTCCTGTCGCTGGTTCTTCTGGTCTCGTCCTGTCGCTGGTTCTTCTGGTCTCGTCCTGTCGCTGGTTCTTCTGGTTTCGTCACGTCGCTGGTTCTTCTGGTCTCGTTCTGTCACTGGTTCTTCTGGTCTCGTCCTGTCGCTGGTTCTTCTGTCTCGTCTCGTCGCTGGCTCTGGTCTCGTCACGTGCAGGAGGAACGTGCGGAGCCCGAGGCTGTCCTCTGTACCGGTGCTTGCAGCGGCATCGAGTTGCGGGTTCGAGTCCCGCCGATACGGACGTCGAAGACCGCACGAGGCGGGAAGGTCCGAGATAGCTCTGGTTCCCAGCTCATCTGCCCTCGAGCTGGGAACCTTCAATAAGGCCGCGGCCATCACTTCTTTTGGTATTTGTGTGTGCGTGTGTGTGTCTGTGGGCCCAGTCTATAAGTAGGAATTGTGAAGTGCTCTTCGCTTGTACATGATTGCATTGCTTAGTCGGTTTAACTCTGCCCTTACGTGCTTCCCTCGTTCCCCCGATTATTGTTAATAAATACCCTATTGTTGAATGTTTCAGCTCCTCCTTGTCCTTTCCTTCATTGGTTTAGCACGTGCGTGTTGGGTGATTAAAAAGGCGCTGGCCGTAGTTGTGCATTTGGACCGACGGGACCTCGGTAACCATCCGCCCGGGTTACACACGGGTCGAGCACGATAACGGCTCGTCCCGTACGAGCTCCGTCGAGGGTGTGAATTCCTCGGTAGCTCGCCACGTGGGCCTCTAGATATTTTGAAGTTTGGCAAATAACCCTGTCCCACCGCGGTTGAATTATTGACGATTCACGGTACTGTAAGGGACCCGTACCTTCGGAGTTATCGGAAAGGTACGATCTAGATTCCGGGTGTTCGGTGGAGCCGACTCTACTGCTCCATCTAGCGTGTCGTCGTTGCCGATACCCGGCCCCACACAATATATACGTATATACATATATATATATATATATATATATATATATATTATATATGTAGATATAGATATAGATATTGTTGTGGCCACGTGTACCGAGACACCAGCTTGTCACTCAGGGGATTAATCCCGGTTGTCCTCGGAGAGCCGGACCTGGGGCCACCGCTCACAATTAACGTTGTGGTACGGTGGTTGTTTTAGAACCACGAAAGCCACCCAGTCAACCACGAGTTCCAGTGTCCACCGTCTAATTATTCCGTTTAACTAGAGGTCACGTGGTTACCTGAGCGGGGACGCGCCCTCGCCAAAGCACCAATATTATCTGATTAGATCTTAATAAGGGCGGCCGAGCATTTTAACCGCTGGTGTGTGCCGACTATTTTTGGTCAAATCTGTGGTAATTACCTCCAGTCTATCTCGGTTCAGACAATGCTAGACCAATGGAAGGAAAGGACAAACACGGACAGGTTGGAAGTCAATAAATAATTTATTAATAATAACATTAATAAATGAAAATAACTTTTTATTTTCTGAGGTAAATAAATAATACATTTCAAAGCAAAATCAATCAAAATACCAGGAAAGAGACAAAGAGCAGATGCTTATCGGGGTTGACTTACAGCTAAACACAGACAAGGGACCCAACAGATCATTCCGGGGGGGGGGGGGAGAAGGTCGTCTCGCTCACCAGAGAGTAGTTGGCCGTGAAGTGAAAACGTCCTGAAATGTGTGCGTGCGTGTCACTTCCGTCGCCAGCACCCAGCCTTGCCGTGCACCCTCTAGCGAACAGCCTTGAACGCCAGTCGACGCCTGGGAGGGCACCGAGATCGTCTGTCGTGGGTTTAGACCCTGGTGCTGCGACACAGGCAGTTCCTCACACTTCACGAAACTGGTGACGTCCAGTGACCCACACGGTCCGTCGGTGACTGACCCGCGCCTCACACGTTGGTGACCGACCCGTTCCTCACTCATTGTTGGCGCTGCTCACACCCACACGCGCCACACACGCTCGCTTGCTCAAGCACTGGGAAGGATGAATTGTGTTGTTTGTTGGCGCTGGTCAGCCACCCACACGCGCACCACACGCTCGCTTGCTCACTTGCGGGCCTGCATGCTTCCTCGCTTGCACGCTTCCTCTCTGGCTCGCTTCAACTCTCGCTTTCTTGCTCGCTTCTCGCGCTTATTTCTCCTCCCTCCTCTTACTTCTCTCTGGCTTTCTTTCTCGTTCTCTTCTCCCTCCTCTTACATCTCTCGCCTCAGAACGGACCTCAAATTCGTTTTATATCTGCAGACTGTCTCTGTGGGCGCAGTCCGCCCCAAGCTCACCCCGCAACACTTGCGGGCACAGGTTATCTGACAACCCGTGCGCTCTCAAAAAAGGCGGGAGTCAGTGCTCGTGAAAAAACATGTGCATAACGTTGCTGAGGAAAATAAGGGTGCTTGTCAGAGCTCGCGAAAGAAATGTGTGTGAACGTGTCTGTCGTAAAGAAAAAAGCTTCCCCATAAGAGAGGGGATCTATCCTTTACCCTTCTCAATGCATCACATTTAAGATCCCAATAGACATGGGGATGGGGCTAATCTGAACATGCATTTCAGGAAATAACTGTTTGAGGACCTGGATGTGTGGATGCATTCATCAGACCGGATTCTGGAATCTGTAACAATATATAATATATATATATTCAGATTCATACATATTCTAACCACTCTCATTCTAACCAGTATATATCTCATTCTCACCACTCACTGACAGACTGACTTGTTAAGTCTGATATTAATGTCTGATATTAACTGACTGATATTAATGTTCGGTACCTTTCGGGTGACGTATAAAGCTAAAATTTTGCATGCTGACAGATATTGAAGTCAATACACAACGAAAAATCACAGAACTGTTGGAAAGCATCTGTAAATTAAAATATAAATAAATGAGAAACAAAATAAGAAAAAGAAAAATTAAAAAAATTAATGCAGGTGAGCGACCCAAGACAATAGCAAAGCATGGTAATTTCGCGTGCTGACGGACATTGAAGCCGATACACCAGGTAAAAAAAACAACGCAGAACTGTCGGAAAGCATCCGTAAATGAAAATAAATAAAAGAAAAACAAAAAACAAATGCAGGTGAGCGACCCGAGGCAATGGGTAAGCACGGTTCATTATTGCCTACAATGTGCAAGTATAACCCACTAGTACAGCATATACATAATAAAATTTTATTCAGACATATGTGACTTTTACAAGAATTACAAAGATGTCAGATCTATCGCCAACGTCCCGTCTTCAAACGACTTAGGAATTTTTTGATAAAAGTTGGCAAGACACTGATGATTATCATGAAGGAACAATTGCTGAAATTTAAATTAAAGCTAATCACAAATGCAAGAACGTTGGAGAATTTCACCTGCTTTTCACCCACTGAGCACTACTCAATTTGAAGGAATCTTGAAATTAAAAAAAAAGAAAGAAAGAAATGAAATCCTTGCACGGCAATATTCCTTTGCTGTTTGGTTGTGGTAACACTGTATGCTCAAAGCTTGTCTCTTCAGTTTGGCAAACCTTGTGTCATCACACCATGATTTGCACCAGTGCCAGAAGTCACACAACAAAATTACACCTACCACAGTAGGTGTGTGTCATGAGAAAAGGACAACTGAGACCACGCTGGGGAAATAAATCTTGGTGATAACAATTATTAGCTTTCAGACAGACCCTATTCACATGTGAACACACAAATCCTTACCCAGGTGTAAAAGAGTTGTACGTTATGAGATTAGTACCTGTAGCTCTTCTGACAAGTTGTTCAGATGTAGGCTAATTTTGGCAATCAAGTCCGAGTGCATTCTTTCGGAGTGTTGTTGGCACACGCACTTGTAAACACAGCTAGGAAGAAATTGAGGGAGAGGAGGAAGAAAAGACACACCGAGATTATGATCCAAGTTGAATATTTCTCGACATCGAAACAGACAACTCCTTTACAAAAGGTAAACTGTACCTGTAAATCTGCTCATAAGAGATGGGAATGTAGTCTCTGGGGGACTGTACAAGGAGCTTCTCCAAGGCCTTGTCCAACTTGGGCCAATATATTGTCCGGTAGTCCTCCACTGTAATGACGTTCATAACTAAGACACAAGAACCATAGATGTTTGGGATTTGGTGAAACGGGCAACAGAATCTGCAACATTACAGCAAATATAAGACAAGTGATGAACATACGGTACTTGACATTTGTAAATGTAAAAGGATTTAATGTAAATCCTTCACAGCAATGGTAAATAAAACTAAACTAGAGCGAAATCGATGGCGCGCCAACACAAATCCCCACACTTCACACCTCAAGCATAGTTTAAAGATGGGAAAGAGTTTCACCAAGAATGACCCAATATCACATTTTAGGTTAAAGAAATTTTCTGTTTTGACCCCTGTGACCCCAAGTCCTGACCCTCTGGGGCATGAATTGGGGGTCAAATCCCCCCAAAAAGCAAAAAAAAGCATGCGTCCCCCAGTGTTGATTGACATGAAAAATACACAGTTTCATTAAAAATGTTTCAAAATGTGCCTATAAATTCATTTTTTGGTGTTTGACCATTTGACCCTGCTCCAGGGTTGTTCTCGTCTGAGCGTCCGCTTCTGAGTGTCCATGTGTCCTTGTCCGAGTGTCTGTTTCTACATGTCCACATCCACGTCTGTGTGTCCTGTTCGCTTCCATACATCTGCACGTCTGCTTCAGTGTGTCTGCCGCCACTTCCGCATTCCACTTGTGTGGCCACTTCCGCTTATGCGTGTATGCATATGCTTGTCCACATCTGTGTGTCCTGTCCGCTTCCGTGCTTTTACATTTTTTGGTATTCATGTCTGCTTCCATGTGTGTCCGCTTCTACGCATCTGCACAGCTGCTTCTGCATGTCTACTTCAGCATCTGCGTGTTGCTTCTGCTTCTGCGCCAGCACATCCGCGTGTCCACTTCCACGCGTCTGCTTCCGCGTGTCCGTTTCCACGTGCGTGAGACCGAGTGTCCCCTTCCGCATCCCCGTTTCCATGTGTACGCTTCTGTGCCCACGTATGTCCACTTCCACATGCCTGCTTCTGCTTCTGTGCATCCGTGCCGGTGCATCCGCTTCCACATCATTGTCCGTGCATCCGCATGTCTTTGTCCACATGAAATATGCAATCAACATCGGGGGACACATGAAATGTGTAATGATTTTTATCGCCATGCTTTTTGAAACAGAACAGGGGGCTATTGTAATCAGCTCTGTCCGTCTGTCTGTCCGTCTGTCTGTCTGTCCGTCATGCTATCTCCTAAACAGTTGTGCAGAATTTCACAAAACTTGGTCGTTAGGATCACCACATAGCAAGAAGGTGTGAGAGCAGTATCATTTTTGTGCCTACCCCTGGGGCAGAGTGTGTTTTTGATAATTTGATATTGGGTCTTTCCTGGTGGAACCTTTCACCATCTTTCAACTTTGCTTTAGGTGGCAAGCTTGGGAATTTGCGATGGCGCACCATCGACTTCGCTCTAGTTACTTTCACCATTAGACATACTTTATGTTTTTCACCTGTCTGTTTGTCTGTGAGCAGGATATCTCAAAAGTTGTGGACGGTTTCAGACGAAATTTGGTGGACAGGTTGGGTGTGTGATTTGGAAGAATCAATTTGATTTTGGTGAAGATCTGGATGCGTACGGGGATCCAATAATTTTTCAAGCGATTCTTCACCATTGCGTGATTGGGCCAAAAACGATATATAGCACGATATCTCAAAAAGTTATTGACAGATTCAGACGAAACTTGGTGGACAGGTTGGATGTATGACAAAGAAGAATAGATTCGATTTTGGTGAAAATCCAGATCCGGATATTAGAATTTTAAAAGTGATTCTTCACCATTGAGTGATCAGGTTAAAAACGATATGCAATATAACACGATATCACAAAAAGCAATAGACGCATTTGGATGAAATTTGGTGGACAGGTTGGGTGTGCAACAAGGACGAAATTATTATATTTTGGTGAAGATCCGGGTAATGATAAGAGGATTTTTATTTATTTCATAAGTGATTCTTCACCATTGAGAAACGAGGTCAAAAACAATATATAGCATCATATTTCAAAAAGTTGTGGACGAGTTATGACAAAACTAGGTGGATGAGTTGGTTAGGTGACAAGAACAAGCTGATTTGAGTTTGGCTCAGGTCTGGATACAGATCTGGCCTATCAGTGGGATACAAAATGTAAATTGTTCAGCCTGGCGGAGGTACAGTATGTGCTATACCAAGTGCTGCTCTTGTTACCTCCACCACCGAAGGTGAAGGAGGTTATGTTTTCACCCCTTTCTGTCTCTTTGCTTGTTTGTCTGTTTGTTTGTGTGCAGGATATCTCAAAAAGTTGTGGACAGATCCGGAGAAATTTTTTGGAAAGGTTGGGTATGTGACAAGGTCGAACCGATTAGATTTTGGTGAAGATCTGGATCCGGGAACTAGAATTTTAAAAGTGATTCTTCACCATTGAGAGATAGGGCCAAAAACGATATAGTCCTGTATAGCATGATATTTCATAAATGTATTGGGCCCGATATGTTCTCGTGGATCAGGCATTACGTGGTGGAGGTATGCGCTCTACCGAGAGTCCTTCAAGTTTTGTATATACGAAGCACCATGACTTTTTTCATTTAGTATGTGAATTATAATTATTTGTTTTTAGATCCTGCTTTCATTTCTGGAAGTAATGTTTCTTTTTTGATGAAAACAAGTTGACAGTTTGATTAAAACTTACAAAGATCTCACAATCCCTTTATCCACTGTCTTAAAGTTTTTCATCAAAGAGGTCCCACTCAAAGAGCACTGATCAATCCTTCCAGTTTCCAAACCCCTCTCACCTCCTCAGAACTTATTCTTGCCTGCATGCCACCACCCCCCAACCCCCACCAAACCTCACCTCATCGCTCCACCACTCCTTACACTCAACCACAGTTCTCCCTCATCACACTACCACTCCCCGTCATCCCAGCACCCTCCCACAACTCATGCTTACCCAGCTATGCATAACCCAACCCTTTCCATCTGGCCATCAAACATCAGAGGCTTACCTTCCAATTTCATGGATCGATGCTTACAAGTCACTGCTGCATCCGCAGATGCTATCGAACTCACAGTAACCTTCCTTTCACAGGTTATCACTCATCTCCCTCCCTGGTTATTCCTTGTAGGTTGGTGGTAATGTTGCAGTTTACATCAGTTCTCTTTCGCAGACCTTTCCCTGTCCCCCACCCCTCCAATCCCTGTGGAATATTTCTGGATCTGTCTTCTTCTCAGCAGCAATCTCTTGTTTATGCAGATGGTTTACTGCTCTGCTGACTGTGATGAGTCTGTGCACGAGATCCTCTCAACAAACTTTAACTCCCTCCTATTGTTTTCCTAATCTATGACAACTTTAACTGCTACCATTCCAGCTGGCATGGTATCAGTCCTCATACCACCAACTATAGTATCATTGCAAAGGCCTTTTGTGGCCCAATCTATTGGATTTCCCAACATTTTTTTGCCCAAAAGCCTTTCACTCTCTGGTATTTGCAGAATTGATCATGTACAACCTCCCCTCCTCAACCTACCTGATCTTGCTAATCTCCCCCCTCCCCCCAAATCACACAGCCCTCATCTTGGGCCCAATGCTGTTCTTACTCTACATCAATGCCCTCTTACAATCACTGGAAAGTCGAATGTATCACTTTGCATATGACTCCAGGCAGGCAGCAGAAACACCCCTCTCTGCTGATCTTGAGGAAATAAGCAAGTGGTAATTTATGTGGACATGTCTTTTAATGCTGGATTATATTCACACTCACTTTATTCCTCCATAAGAACCAGTTGACAAACCTTCCAATGTATTTCTGTGATCAGCCTCTGGGAGAGGGCAAAGCGACTGGAGCTCCTAAGCCTCATCATGAGCGATACCCTGTTGATATAGCTGATCCCCATCTCAGAATTATCTGCATGTCCTTATTCTGCCAAACTCAACTCATTATGATGCACAAGCCCTTCATTTGGATTGTCATGGAACAAAGCTCTTCCCTGTGGACCGGTGTTACTGCAAACCACCGAAGCCCGAGAATCTAGGGCCTGCAATCTCACTTCAGGAAGTTGAGTCTGCTTCTTGCTCACTGCTGGCAGGTTGGCATCATTGTAACCTTTCACCGGCTCTAATCTGTTGCTCTTATCCCTCCTCCACCCAACTCCAATCTCTCCAGGTTGCTCATGTTCCACCAGGAATCTTTCCCATCACAGAGTCTAAACAAATTGCTTCTCACGTTCATTCATCTCAATCTTCTTTTACGTGTGCTCTTACAGTTTGCCATCTACCACCATCTCGTGGTCTACCCGACTTCTACCTCTGAGCTTTAGTACACCGTCTCCCTTTCATCAAAGCTCCTCCCCTCGTGCTACGGCGTATCCATGTGTTCTCGTCCTTCTATTTCCATTTTGTTCCAATATGTATGTTGACTCTTTGTCTCCTGTTATTCCTTCCATGATCCTCAACACGTGCATTAAAAAAGGGTGTTAAAATTAAATAAAATACTTCACTCAGTAAAGAAGACGTTGATGGCTGATAGCGATGGTCATTTTGAGAATTAGAGAAGATTTTAAATATTTTTCGTTACCTCCACCACCGAATGTGGAAGGAGGTTATGTTTTCACCCCTGTCTGGGTCTATTTATCTGTAGGATATCTCAAGAAGTTCTGGATGGATTCGGATGAAACTTGGTGGACTTGGTTGGGTGTGTGACAAGGACGAATCGATTCGAATTTGGTGAAGATCCGAATGTGGATCTGATCTGGATACGAGGATTATTTAATTTTTAAAAGTGATTTTTCACTCGAGAGATAAGGTAAAAAATTAATGATATATAGCATGACATCTCAAAAATGTATTGATTGGGCCCGATATGTTCTCGTGGATCAGGCATTGCGTGGTGGAGGTACGTGCTCTACTGAGTGCCCTTCTTGTATTTTTGGGATGTTTTTCATATTTTATCTTACCAAGTAGTCGTAGTCTGTAAATCATGATGACAATACTCTTGGATGATGTTGGTTGTTGATCAAAAAAGTTTTTTCCATGAACGTGTTTTTTTAGATCCTCGTGGAGGATCTCTAAGTCTTACTCACGTTGTTGTTCTTGTGGACATTTTTGTTTCACAGCCTACAGTTTTCATCGAAACTTCCTGAAACTTGGCATGTATATGTAAAAATACTCTGCGCAGACAGTAACCATCTCCGATTTTGAAAATTCCTCCTAGAAAAAAAGTTATGACGTCAGAATATCTCCGCTAATGGAAATCGCCTAAAATATTATCTCTGAAACTAGGCAAGCTTTTTGAATTCTGTTTGCGGGAATCGAACAGGGCATTAGCAGAGATGAATTACCGCACATATGATACATCACTATGACGTCATATCAATTTTTATGACGTCATTCCTATTTTTTGACTTTTTGTTTCACAACCCAGAGTTTTCATCGGATCCTCGTGAAACTTGCCATGTATACGCAGAAAGCCCACGCGCAGGCAGTAACCATTTCTGATTTTGGAAATTACTCCTAGAAAAAAAGTTATGACGTCAAAATATCTCCGCTAATGGAAATCGCCTAAAAAATTATCTCAAACTAGGCAAGCTTTTTGAATTCTGTTGCGGGAATCGAACAGGGCATTAGCAGAGATGAATTATCGCACATATGATACATCACTATGACGTCATATCAATTTTTATGACGTCATTCCTATTTTTTGACTTTTTGTTTCACAACCCAGAGTTTTCATCGGATCTTCGTGAAACTTGCCATGTATATGCAGAAAGCCCACGCGCAGGCAGTAACATCTCCGATTTTGGAAATTCTTCCTAGAAAAAAGTTGACGTCATAATATCGCCGCTAATGGAAATCGCCTATAACATTATCTCCGAACTAGCAAGCTGTTTGAATTTGTTTGCGGGAATCAAGCCGGGCATTAGCACAGATAATTTATCGCAAACATGATACATCACAATGACGTCATATTCGTTTTTATGACGTATCATTAAGAGGACGAGGACCTTAGCTCATTCGAGCTGTTATGTTTTTAACCTCTGCTACCCGGATTACAGTTACACCTTGGCCAGGTCGAGCAGGTGAGATGGCCCGATGGTGACAAGCGCCACCTTCCTGGTTAAATCGAGTTTGATCGATCGGCACTCTTGTTTGGCACACTGTACGTACAGTGTAAGAATTCTCATGTACAACTCACCTCACATCGAGAGATCTCACGAAAACAAACAAACAGCTCGTTCGTTCAAACCGCCCTTGGGAATAAACACTCACGGAACTTAGTGGCCGATTTAACCGCATCTGCTGCGCTGTTCTTCCGTCCGCGTCCATCTGCCTGCTCCGGACTCTGCGCCTTGTCCGACACGGACAGAGATCCATGCCCGGGCTGCTTGGTCTGCCCAGGCCCTGCTGCCCGATTATTGTGGTTCAGATCTTCCGGAGCCTCCAGCGTTTCGTCCATGGCGGCACCGACGTGTTCCCCTCAATGTGCCATCGATCGGGAGGCTCAGCTCAGTCCATAGCACCTGGACACGGCCGGTCACAGGACGGCGCCCATGGCTCGGCCGTGCCGTGCCGTGCCGTGCATGCGATGCTCGCACGTTTCCTCCAGAGGGCTCCTTGGTTGTTTAAATCGCAACGTCGCAAACACGAGATCTCCTGGTAAAATACACAAGTACACCACAGCGGCACCGTGCTCCACCTACCTCGCTGTTTTCAGGTCGTCTATTCACAGATTTTTTGTTTGTTTTGTTAAAAAGCTGTCTATATATTATGTATGCATTTTGAATGCGTACGTAATACATAAACAGCTCTTCTTGGTGGGGTTTGGGGGAGAGGGGTGTTTTGTGTTCTCTATTTTTCCATTAACAATAACAAGCTCAAATGAGCTAAGACCTCATCCTCTTAATGATGACGTCATAAAAACGAATATGACGTCATTGTGATGTATCAGGTTTGCGATAAATAATTATCTGTGCTAATGCCGGCTTGATTCCGCAAACAAAATTCAAACAGCTTGCCTAGTTTCGGAGATAATGGTATCGGCGATTTTATGACGTCACCTTTTCGCGTGGCTCTGGGGGAGCATGCTTTCTTCTTCTTCTTCTTCTTCTTCTTTCTTCATTCTTATACAAAACCTTTCGGACTCGGCTCTTTTATATACAAGATCCGGATCTCCTTAAATACTAAACACCTGTACACATCCTCACATTGACGGTGCCTTTTGAGAGCGTCTATCATGAACTTTTAAATATATTCGGACATTTCTTTAAAGTTCGAAAAGTTCACGTTACTATTTAAGATTATTCCATTTAATATATTGTAATTTCGTAAATATACTAATTTTCTCGTCATGAAGACGATCGTCCATGACGGTCTCGCTATTGGCTGCATCAAGGCACGTGACGAAATATCGGTTGTTGTTGTTTTTTTGTTTTTTTTCTTCTTCTTCTTCCTCTTCTTGTTCTTCTTCTTCTGGTGAAGACAAAACCTTTAGGAGCGGCTCTTTGACAATTTGTCCTTGTTTCTAGGAAGAATTTCCAAAATCTGAGAGTTACTGACTGCGCGTGGGCTTTCTGCATATACATGGCAAGTTTCACGAAGATCCGATGAAAACTCTGGGTTGTGAAACAAAAAGTCAAAAAATAGGAATGACGTATAAAAATTGATATGACGTCATAGTGATGTATCATATGTGCGGTAATTCATCTCTGCTAATGCCCTGTTCGAGGCTAATGCCCTGTTATCTGTGTTAATTGCCCTGCTAACACTGCTCTTCGCTTTGCGAGCATGGCTATCATCATTGAAGTCTATTTTATATGTACGCAACAGAATGAGGAAACCGAAATGAATAAGAGGAAGAGAAGGGAGGATGATAGGAGAGGTAAAGGAGGCTATAGTGTTACAGACACAGACAGCCGTCCCTATAGCTCATTATATGGGTAAGTGTGTTGTTTCTAGTTACGGTCCCGTCCCTAGTCTAGTGGGAATTGGATGTTCATGCGCTACGGAGTTATTTTATTGCGAGGATTTTTACACTCAACAGCCAATAACAACACTCTGCTCGCGGTATTGTCCGCGTGAGCACTTCGCGAAGCGTTTCGTTCTGGCCTGGCACCAAATAAGGGTATGCGTCATTTTGCGCCCAATGAGCGCGACGCGCGAAAAGCCGAGGCGTTCGGCCAATGGGAAGCCAGCGCGGGATACTGTTACTAACTTCCTGTTGGAGGGGCGGTCCTTTGCAAGGAGGCGGAGCCGTAACTAAAAAATCGGTCGTCCAATGAGAGCAGGCCACGCATGAGCGGACCACGTCCGAGAAGGACTAGGAAAGAGAGAACAAATAATTGCGCCCTGTCTGCTCGAGCGCGTGGTCTGGCTCTCGGATCGATCTCTCGACGCTGGTCTGGCCTCATCTCGTCGCTGGTGCTGGTCTGATCTCGTCTCATCGCTGGCGCTGACCTTGTCTCATCTCGAGGCTGGTCTGGTCACATCCCACCGCTGCCCTCCGTACCCGGTGTTTGCAGCGGCATCGAGCTGCGGGTTCGAGTCCCGCCGACCCAGGACGTCGAAGACCGCACGAGGCGGGAAGGTCCGAGAAGGCTCTGGTCTCTAGCTCACCTGTCCTCAAGCTGGAGGCCTTCAATAAAGACCGTTGAGGTCCATCTCTTTTCTTTGGGTGTGTGTCTGTGTGTGGGGCCCAGTCTGTAAGTAGGAATTGTTAAGTGCTCTTCGCTTGTACATTATTTGCATTTCTTCTTATAGTCGGATAACTCTGCTCCTTGTTGTTCCCTCTTCCCCCATTATAAATAAATCCCCTGTTAAATGTTTCAGCTCGTTTTTGTGTTTCTTTTCTTGGTTTAGCACGGTGCGTGTTGAGAAGTAGCGAGGGTAAATTGTGCATTTGGACCGACGGACCTCGGTAACCATCCGCTCGGGTTACGCACGGTTCGAGCACGCTACTGACTCGTTCCGCTCGAGCTCCGCCGAGGGTAATTTCCCCTGTAGTTTGGAGACGTGGGATTTAGGTAAATTGAAATTGGCAATCGACCCTATCCCACGCGGTCGACCTATTGGTGATCTCGTCCGATAAGGACCCGTCGGTGCTCCGAGTTATCCGGGGTGACGACCTATAAATCCCGGGTGTTCGGTGGAGCCGACTCTACTGCTCCACCTAGCGGTCGTGCTCGTCGCCGAAACTCGGCCCTACAACAATAGCACCTAGCGGGGCATGTAAAAAATGGAAAGGAAGGGAAAGGATGGACAAAATTTCCACTCTGTGCGTATGTAATAAATAGATGCCCCCAAATGCTGGAACAGGAAGATCTGCCAAATGAGATGCGAAATTCTCAGCCACAGTAAAAGCTTTTCCCACTATCCCCCCACACCCATCCATCCATCGAGACCATACTCTGTGGAGAGCATTGGTGCTGTCTAAGCAGTCTCCTTGGCTATTGGGCACAATTCTGGACAGGTCACCTCTCTGACACAGGATACCAGCAAATTGGTACTCATTTTGCTGAACTCGGAAGAATGACAGGGAGAGTCAACCCCACCTGGAATTAATTCAACAGTTGAGCAGGATTTGAACTAAGGATCCCAAGCCCACCACACTAACCATTAAGCCAACACCAGGCAGCTACACCCAGGCTCCTTTAATCATGTCACAAATCTGAGTCGAGACTGACTCGGTGATCAGTTGGCACTGGCAGAACTGAGACTTGGATAACAGTGCTGTAAATCCAATCGATCGTCCTTACCACACTTCCAGCAGCAGATTTAATAATGGGTATTCAAATCTTGTGCCTGACATAATCTTTTGAGGAGATGACATAATGCAGGTAAGACAGCAGCAGTTATCGTTTCCACGACACGCTATTAATGGAGGATAGTCAGCTCAGTAGCTCCTCACCTCTGTGGTGAGAAATGTCGGTTAATATAGTAATTGTTTGCAGTGTTAATTGTTTGCGGGGTTGCAGTGTGGGCAGGTGTATGGATGTAGTGGTGGATGACGGAGGCCAGTGATCAGAGAGAGAGAGTCGGTGTACTCATGACGAGATGTGAACCTTTTGGTGGCTAGAATTAAACCTGAGCATGTCACCAATCCGTCGAAGGGTGGGAAAATGTCTGCTGATCAGCAGTGGGAGTCGAACCTTGGCAGCAGAATTATCAAGGATGTACAGGGGTACACAGGGAATCTGGACGCAGGAGGAGGCCATTTGCTCCATCAAGCTTGCACTTCATCTGCACCATATCAATATTCAATCTCACAGTTTATCAACATAAATTAATTGGGTGTGGGGGTATGGGGAGTGGAGATGAGCACAGTGGGGGTGTTCACAGACATCATCACTCACGAGGGTGTTTTATATCGAGTTATCTCGTTCCGTCAAGTCGTGTCTGACTTCTGGTAACATTCATGATCAGATTTCTTCAAACATCCCTTTCATGCACTGCTTCCCAAAGCCCTGGCAGAGACAGCTTGGTTGCAGCCTTTACCCCAGCCATCAATCCTCTTCCTCCCTCAACCACACCGAGTTTGGTTGACTTCTCCAGACTTTAGTTTTCTGCACGAATGATGTGTCCAAAGTATGACAGTTTCTGTTTTAGTATCAGGGCTTATATTGAACATGGCAGTCTAATTTCTTCAACCAATAATTTGTTGGTTCTTCTTGCAGTCAATGGAATTTTTAACATTCGTCAACATTTAATTTTTAACATTTTTAACATTCGTAACATTTTTAACACTCCAACACCACGTTTCAAAAATGTCAATCTTCTTCCTTTCTTTCTTTTTCACTCTCCATGATTCACATCCATCCATTGCAACTTGAAATACCAGAGCATAAATTTATCTCCCCCTAAAAGATTTTGTATTGACAATGATTGAATTCATGAAATTTTAACGCCTGACATTTAAAAATCATAAATGGACGCTGCATCCTTTTTGAGCGAACTGATTTTACAAAAAAAAATCTTGTTCTAACTACATACAAACAGTATAATATCACCAGGACATCGTGGTAAACATGATTTTAAAAAATGCAATGGAGTTTGGTTTCACTGGACCCGGATCATGAAGGTTTTGCTGTTTAAAGTGGATTGGATGTGATGCCACTTATCTATTAAATCATAAACTGTCCACCGAAACTGTACACAACGTAGCACAGCAAATTAAGCAATGAAAATAGACTACATCAACGTCATAAAAGAAAAAATCTTACTCTATAAGTGTGTAAATTGCATGCAGGAAAAAAAAAAATAATGAAAAGATAGTTTGCAACTTGCTAAGTACATAATTGATTCAAGCAACAAGTTCAGTGTCCTGATTGATGAAAGCACATCTGCCTCTAATATACCTTGTCTAATAATTTACATTTGAATTGTATTTGAGGATGTATCGTGAAACAATTTTTTTTATTAACATTGTCGAGCTAAAATTGGGAACAGGTGCTGGCATTGCAGATGAGCTGCTTTCCACCCTGAATCGGTATGGTATCTCTGAAGATGTACTGAAAGAGCATTTACGAGGTTTTGCAACTGATGGAGCACCATCAATGCTTGGGAAGTATAAAGGGGGCAGCATCAGTTCTGCAAGGAAAGATTAACAGTAATCCCATCGAGATTCATTGCATGAACCATAACCTAGAGCTCGCTATTCCTGACGCTGTTCGGACAGTGAATGAAGCAAGCCATTTTCACCTGTTGATAGATTTGCTGTATTCGTTCTTTTCACAAAGTCCAATGAACCAGAGGCAACTTGAAGCTGTGGCTGCTGAGCTGTGTGTCCAAGTGCATCAGGTTGGTCGAGGTTTTGACATCCATTGGCTGTCATCTTTCTGCACATCGGTGGCTGCTTTATGGGAAAGTTATCCTGCTCTCGTTAAGTTCTTTAGAAATGGTTCAACAGAGAGTTCACATTCTTCCCAGGACAAAGCAAAATGTGCTTGACTACTGGGCAAGATGACAAACTGGCTGTGTTCCATGGAACTAGCCACAATCATAGATGCACTAAGCATACTAAAAGGCCTGTCCATGTTTCTTCAGAACAGGAACTTCACTGCCATCACTGCCAAGCTTGAGATTAGAGTTGTACTAAAAGCCCTAGGTGCTATGAAGACCAGGGATGGAATAAATACCAGCACTATGATACATGAGTTCTCCAGAACCAGTGCATTTAAATGGGTTCCAATTGCAGGGCCATCTGAAGCCCAACAAATGAAATACCGACACAAGCTTCCGCTTTCAGTTCTTCCTAGCTTTAGTTGACAACATGGGAAGAAGATTTGATGACAAAAGGGTCCTGGAAGACCTTTGTATCCCTACTAATCCCTTCATTGTGGCCAGCAAAAGAGGATGCAAACATTTTGTTTGGGAATCATAAAATTTTGAATCTGTGCAAAACGTTGAAAATAAACGTTTCAAAAGTTCTAACTACAAAGGAATTTAGAGAGTCCAAATATACACAGCATATGGGAGATCCCTGAAGCAACTGGTCACCACAATTGGGGTAATTCCTGTGTCCCCTGCTGAATGTGAACGTGGCTTGAGTGTGATGAATCTTATTCTGACTGATCAGAGAAGCCGAATGCATGTCAGCACACTCAACAGCATGCTGTTTATTTCAATTAATGGGCCGAACCTTGCCGCTTTCCAAGCTGAGAAATATGCAGAATTTTAGATTAAAGAGAAACAGCACACTGCTGATATCATATAATCCGAGCCTAACCACCTGGGTTTAATTATTATGATCCTAGCCATCTGGGTTTTTTATTTTTAAATATATAATGTCGAGGCTCATATGAGAGCTAACACATGTAATGGACAACAAAGGGAGCAGGAGAAAAGAGGGGTGAGAGAGGGAAGGAAAAAACACAGTGGGGAACAGAGATATGAGGATATCTGTGCAAGGGAGAGGGATGGGGGCAGGATACACAGGGAAAACAAGATGGACACTACAGGGACTTTCAGGTCCTTACACGACAGGGACGTTCAGGTCCTTACACGACACAAACTTTCAGGAAGGAAAGCAGGGAATTTGAAGGAGGTGTGTTTGGGGTGGTTTAACGGGGGTAGAAAAGATCATGGTTTTGGATGGGGGAAGATAAGAGATGGTGGTGAACAGCTGTTTTGAAGACCTGGAGGGAAAAGTGGGATTGAAGAGAGGGTGGGAGTTTGTTCCAAAGGCAGGAGAAAAGAGGAATGAAAACGTGAACAGTGATTCTTGATTTTGGTAATTTTACCAGAAGGGGCTGGCGACAGGGACCTTGAGCGCCCTGCAGAAATATGGGAGGGGGGACATATCGCAGACAGAGCAGAGGGTGGGGGTGAGGCTGGAGAGGAGACGGTAGAAGACAAAAAGACCACCGACCTGCCGCAGTGAGAGAGTAGAGAATTGAAAGACTCAGCCTCATCGCGGGAGAAACCAATGATCCTAAATGCCTTGGTTTCCACAGCGTGAAGCCGAGAAAGGTGAGAGGCGGGAGCACCAGCCCAGAGGGAGAGCAGTACTCCATCAGGTTGCGGACGAAGCTTTGTATGTGGTCAGGAGCTCAGGTGGGCCGAGGAAGGACTTTGCATGACAGAGGATGTCCAGTCGGTGACTGGCTTTGGAGGCCAGGTTTGGAAATGTGGTTTTCTCAGGAAAGATCATGGCAGATAGTGAGACCCAGAAGCTTGAATGAAAGGACTTCAAAAGGATTGTTGAGAAAGTAGATTGGGGAGGGGGGGTGTTCCAGATGGTAATTTCGGAGAGACAATGTGAGAGTGTGAGATTTGTCAAGATTGAAAGACATTGTTTCCCCGTGTTGGACCAGCTTGTGATTTCAATTTTATCCTGATTTTAGTAATGTTTGCTGATTTCCAAGCAGATGGCAGATGATAATGAACAAATGAGAGGGTAAATATAACAGAGAGAGGGTGAGCAAGAGCAGCAGAGAAGGTTTTTAGGATAAGTGGGCTGATGCAGTCTGGACCGGTTGCAAAATCTGAATCAAGGTTTGACAGCAAGCTCTCCACCTTGTCTGGAGAAAAGGACACAGAGTCCAGGAACAGCTGGGTGTGACTGGGTCAGGTAGGTACAGAAAGCGATGGGTTTGGGACACAAGATTTAGAAGCAAACACGGAGTTTAGGCATTCAGACTTTTCACATGCAGTATCAGCTGTGTGGCCATTTGAGGTAAGGGAGGGATGGAGGGGGAACATACACCAGAAACAGACTTAACTAGATGCCACCACCAAAGAGAGAGATTCGGACTCGGCTCTTTTATATACAGATCGCATCTCCTTAAATACTAAACACCTGTACACATCCTCACATTGACGGTGCCTTTGAGAGCGTCTATCATGAACTTTTAAATATATTCGGAACATTTGCTTAAAGTTTCGAAAAGTTCACGTTACTATTTTAAAGATTATTCCATTTAATATATTGTAATTTCGTAAATAACTATTTTCTCGTCATGAAACGACGATCGTCCATGACGGTTCGCTATTGGCTGCATCAAGGCACGTGACGAAATATCGTTGTTGTTGTTTTTTTGTTTTTTTCTTCTTCTTCTTCCTCTTTTGTTCTCTTCTTCTGGTGAAGACAAAACTTTAGGACGCGGCTGCTTTGACACATTTGTCCTTGTTTCTAGGAAGAATTTTCCAAAATCGGAGATGGTTACTGACTCGCGTGGCTTTCTGCATATACATGGCAAGTTTCACGAAGATCCGATGAAAACTCTGGGTTGTGAATCAAAAAAGTCAAAATAGGAATGACGTCATAAAAATTGATATGACGTCATAGTGATGTATCATATGTTGCGGTAATTCATCTCTGCTAATGCCTGTCCGAGGCTAATGCCCTGTTATCTGTGTTAATGCCCTGCTAACACTGCTCTTCGCTTGCGAGCATGGGCTATCATCATTGAAGTCTATTTTATATGTACGCACGAAAATGAGGAAACGAAATGAATAAGAGGAAGAGAAGGGAGGATGATAGGAGAGGTAAAGGAGGCTATAGTGTTACAGACAGCACAGACAGCGCTCCCCTATAGCTCATTATATGGGTAAGTGTGTGTTTCTAGTTAGGGTCCGTCCTAGTCTAGTGGAATTGGATGTTCATGCGCTACGGAGTTATTTTTATTGCAGGATTTTTACATCAACAACGCCAATAACAACACTCTGCTCGCGGTATTGTCCGCGTGAGCACTTCGCGAAGCGTTTCGTTCTGGCCTGGCACCAAATAAGGGTATGCGTCATTTTGCGCCAATGGCGACGCGCGCGAAAAGCCGAGGCGTTCGGCCAATGGGAAGCCAGCGCGGGATACTGTTACTCAACTTCCTGTTGGAGGGCGGTCCTTTGCAAGGAGGCGGAGCGTAACACACGGTCCGTCCAATGAGAGCAGGCCACGCATGAGCGGACCACGTCCGAGAAGGACTAGGAAAGAGAACAAATAATTGCGCCCTGTCTGCTCGAGCGCGTGGTCTGGCTCTCGGATCGATCTCTCGACGCTGGTCTGGCCTCATCTCGTCGCTGGTGCTGGTCTGATCTCGTCTCATCGCTGGCGCTGACCTTGTCTCATCTCGAGGCTGGTCTGGTCACATCCCACCGCTGCCTCCGTAACCCGTGTTTGCAGCGGCATCGAGCTGCGGTTCGAGTCCCGCCGACCCAGGACGTCGAAGACCGCACGAGGCGGGAAGGTCGAGAAGGCTCTGGTCTCTAGCTCACCTGTCCTCAAGCTGGAGGCCTTCAATAAAGACCGTTGAGGTCCATCTCTTTTCTTTGGGTGTGTGTCTGTGTGTGGCCGTCTGTAAGTAGGAATTGTTAAGTGCTCTTCGCTTGTACATTATTTGCATTTCTTCTTATAGTCGATAACTCTGCTCCTTGTTGCTTCCCTCTTCCCCCCATTATAAATAATCCCTGTTAAATGTTCAGCTCGTTTTTGTGTTCTTTCTTTGGTTTAGCACGGTGCGTGTTGAGAAGTAGCGAGGGTAAATTGTGCATTTGGACCGACGGACCTCGGTAACCATCCGCTCGGTTACGCACGGTTCGAGCAGCGCTACTGACTCGTTCGCTCGAGCTCCGCCGAGGGTAATTTCCCCGGTAGTTGGAGACGTGGGTATTTAGGTAATTGAAATTGGCAATCGACCCTATCCCACGCGGTCGACCTATTGGCTATCTTCGTCGATAAGGACCCGCGTCGCTCCGGAGTTATCGCGGGGTGACGACCTTAAATCCCGGGTGTTCGGTGGAGCCGACTCTACTGCTCCACCTAGCGGTCGTGCTCGTCGCCGAAACTCGGCCTACAACAATAGCACCTAGCGGGCATGTAAAAAATGGAAAGAAGGGAAGGATGGACAAATTTCACTCTGTGCGTATGTAATAAATAGATGCCCCCAAATGCTGGAAAAGGAAGATCTGCCAAATGAGATGCGAAATTCCAAGCCACAGTAAAAGCTTTTCCCACTATCCCCCCACACCCATCCATCCATCGAGACAATACTCTGTGGAGAGCATTGGTGCTGTCTAAGCAGTCTCCTTGGCTATTGGCACAATTCTGGACAGGTCACCTCTCTGCACAGGATACCAGCAAATTGGTACTCATTTTGCTGAACTCGGAAGAATGACAGGGAGAGTCAACCCCACCTGGAATTAATTCAACAGTTGAGCAGGATTTGAACTAAGGATCCCAAGCCCACCACACTAACCATTAAGCAACACCAGGCAGCTACACCCAGGCTCCTTTAATCATGTCACAAATCTGAGTCGAGACTGACTCGGTGATCAGTGGCACTGGCAGAACTGAGACTTGATAACAGTGCTGTAAATCCAATCGATCGTCCTTACCACACTTCCAGCAGCAGATTTAATAATGGGTATTCAAATCTTGTGCCTGAATAATCTTTGAGGAGATGACATAATGCAGGTAAGACAGCAGCAGTTATCGTTTCCACGACACGCTATTAATGGAGGATAGTCAGCTCAGTAGCTCCTCACCTCTGTGGTGAGAAATGTCGGTTAATATAGTAATTGTTTGCAGTGTTAATTGTTTGCGGGGTTGCAGTGTGGGCAGGTGTATGGATGTAGTAGTGTGGATGACGGAGGCCAGTGATCAGAGAGAGAGAGAGAGAGAGTCGGTGTACTCATGACGAGATGTGAACCTTTTGGTGGCTAGAATTAAACCTGAGCATGTCACCAATCCGTCGAAGGTGGGAAAATGTCTGCTGATCAGCCAGTGGGAGTCGAACCTTGGCAGCAGAATTATCAAGGATGTACAGGGGTACACAGGGAATCTGGACGCAGGAGGAGGCCATTTGCTCCATCAAGCTTGCACTTCATCTGCACCATATCAATATTCAATCTCAAGTTTATCAACATAAATTAATTGGGTGAGGGGGTATGGGAAAGTGGAGATGAGCACAGTGGGGGTGTTCACAGACTCATCACTCACGAGGGTGTTTTATATCGAGTTTCTCGTTCCGTCAAGTCGTGTCTGACTTCTGGTAACATTCATGATCAGATTTCTTCAAACATCCCTTTCATGCACTGCTTCCAAAGCCCTGGCAGAGACAGCTTGGTTGCAGCCTTTACCCAGCCATCAATCCTCTTCCTCCCTCAACCACACCCAGTTTGGTTGACTTCTCAGACTTTAGTTTTCTGCACGAATGATGTGTCCAAAGTATGACAGTTTCTGTTTTAGTATCAGGGTTTATATTGAACATGGCAGTCTAATTTCTTCAACCAATAATTTGTTGGTTCTTCTTGCGTCAATGGAATTTTTAACATTCGTCAACATTTAACATTAGTAACATTTTTAACACTCCAACACCACGTTTCCAAAATGTCAATCTTCTTCCTTTCTTTCTTTTCACTCTCCATGATTCACATCCATCCATTGCAACTTGAAATACCAGAGCATAAATTTATCTCCCCCTAAAAGATTTGTATTGACAAATGATTGAATTCATGAATTTTAACGCTGACATTTAAAAATCATAAATGGACGCTGCATCCTTTTTGAGCGAACTGATTTTACAAAAAAAAAAGCTTGTTCTAACTACATACAAACAGTATAATATCACCAGGACATCGTGGTAAACATGATTTTAAAAAATGCAATGGAGTTTGGTTTCACTGGACCCGGATCATGAAGGTTTTGCTGTTTAAAGTGGATTGGATGTGACGCCACTTATCTATTAAATCATAAACTGTCCACCGAAACTGTACACAACGTAGCACAGCAAAATTAAGCAATGAAAATAGACTACATCAACGTCATAAAGAAAAAAATCTATACTCTATAAGTGTGTAACTTGCATGCAGGAAAAAAAAAATAAATGAAAAGATAGTTTGCAACTTGCTAAGTACATAATTGATTCAAGCAACAAGTTCAGTGTCCTGATTGATGAAAGCACATCTGCCTCTAATATACCTTGTCTAATAATTTACATTTGAATTGTATTTGAGGATGTATCGTGAAACAATTTTTTTTATTAACATTGTCGAGCTAAAATTGGGAACAGGTGCTGGCATTGCAGATGAGCTGCTTTCCACCCTGAATCGGTATGGTATCTCTGAAGATGTACTGAAAGAGCATTTACGAGGTTTGCAACTGATGGAGCACCATCAATGCTTGGGAAGTATAAAGGAGCAGCATCAGTTCTGCAAGGAAAGATTAACAGTAATCCCATCGAGATTCATTGCATGAACCATAACCTAGAGCTCGCTATTCCTGACGCTGTTCGGACAGTGAATGAAGCAAGCATTTTCACCTGTTGATAGATTTGCTGTATTCGTTCTTTTCACAAAGTCCAATGAACCAGAGAGGCAACTTGAAGCTGTGGCTGCTGAGCTGTGTGTCCAGTGCATCAGGTTGGTCGAGGTTTTGACATCCATTGGCTGTCATCTTTCTGCACATCGGTGGCTGCTTTATGGGAAAGTTATCCTGCTCTCGTTAAGTTCTTTAGAAATGGTTCAACAGAGAGTTACCATTCTTCCAGGACAAAGCAAAATGTGCTTGACTACTGGCAAGATGACAAACTGGCTGTGTTCCATGGAACTAGCCACAATCAAAGATGCACTAAGCATACTAAAAGGCCTGTCCATGTTTCTTCAGAACAGGAACTTCACACTGCCATCACTGCCAAGCTTGAGATTAGAGTTGTACTAAAAGCCCTAGTGCTATGAAGACCAGGGATGGAATAAATACCAGCACTATGATCATGAGTTCTCCAGAACCAGTGCATTTAAATGGGTTTCCAATTGCAGGGCCATTGAAGCCCAACAAATGAAATACCGACACAAGCTTCCGCTTTCAGTTCTTCCTAGCTTTAGTTGACAACATGGGAAGAAAGATTTGATGACAAAAGGGTCCTGGAAGACCTTTGTATCCCTACTAATCCCTTCATTGTGGCCAGCAAAAGAGATGCAAACATTTTGTTTGGGAATCATAAAATTTGAATCTGTGCAAAACGTTGAAAATAAACGTTTCAAAAGTTCTAACTACAAAGGAATTTAGAGAGTCCAAATATACACAGCATATGGGAGATCCTGAAGCAACTGGTCACCACAATTGGGGTAATTCCTGTGTCCCCTGCTGAATGTGAACGTGGCTTGAGTGTGATGAATCTTATTCTGACTGATCAGAGAAGCCGATGCATGTCAGCACACTCAACAGCATGGCTGTTTATTTCAATTAATGGCCGAACCTTGCCGCTTTCCAAGCTGAGAAATATGCAGAATTTTAGATTAAAGAGAAACAGCACACTGCTGATATCATATAATCCGAGCCTAACCACCTGGGTTTAATTATTATGATCCTAGCCATCTGGGTTTTTTATTTTTAAATATATAATGTCGAGGCTCATATGAGAGCTAACACATGTAATGGACAACAAAGGGAGCAGGAGAAAAGAGGGGTGAGAGAGGAGGAAAAACACAGTGGGGAACAGAGATATGAGGATATCTGTGCAAGGGAGAGGGATGGGGCAGGATACACAGGGAAAACAAGATGGACACTACAGGGACTTTCAGGTCCTTACACGACAGGGACGTTCAGGTCCTTACACGACACAAACTTTCAGGAAGGAAAGCAGGGAATTTGAAGAGGTGTGTTTGGGGTGGTTTAACGGGGGTAGAAAAGATCATGGTTTTGGATGGGGGAAGATAAGAGATGGTGGTGAACAGCTGTTTTGAAGACCGGAGGGAAAAGTGGGATTGAAGAGAGGGTGGGAGTTTGTTCCAAAGGCAGGAGAAAAGAGGAATGAAAACGTGAACAGTGATTCTTGATTTTGGTAATTTACCAGAAGGGGGCTTGCTGACAGACCTGAGGCCCTGCAGAAATATGGGAGGGGGGACATATCGCAGACAGAGCAGAGGGTGGGGGTGAGGCTGGAGAGGAGACGGTAGAAGACAAAAAAGACCACCGACCTGCCGTGCAGTGAGAGAGTGAGAGATTGAAGACTCAGCCTCATCGCGGGAGAAACCAATGATCCTAAATGCCTTGGTTTCCACAGCGTGAAGCCGAGAAAGGTGAGGGCGGGAGCACCAGCCCAGAGGGAGAGCAGTACTCCATCAGGTTGCGGACGAAAGCTTTGTATGTGTCAGGAGCTCAGGTGGGCGCGGAAGGACTTTGCATGACAGAGGATGTCCAGTCGGTGACTGGCTTTGGAGGCCAGGTTTGGAAATGTGGTTTTCTCAGGAAAGATCATGGCAGATAGTGAGACCCAGAAGCTTGAATGAAAGGACTTCAAGAGGATTGTTGAGAAAGTAGATTGGGGGGGGGGTGTTCCAGATGGTAATTTGGAGAGACAATGTGAGAGTGTGAGATTTGTCAAGATTGAAAGACATGTTCCCGTGTTGGACAGCTTGTGATTTCAATTTTATCCTGATTTTAGTAATGTTTGCTGATTTCCAAGCAGATGGCAGATGATAATGAACAAATGAGAGGGGTAAAATATACAGAGAGAGGGTGAGCAAGAGCAGCAGAGAAGGTTTTAGGATAAGTGGGCTGATGCAGTCTGGACCGGTTGCAAAATCTGAATCAAGGTTTGACAGCAAGCTCTCCACCTTGTCTGGAGAAAAGGACACAGAGTCCAGGAACAGCTGGGTGTGACTGGGTCAGGTAGGTACAGAAAGCGATGGGTTTGGGACACAAGATTTAGAAGCAAACACGGAGTTTAGGCATTCAGACTTTTCACATGCAGTATCAGCTGTGTGGCCATTTGAGGTAAGGGAGGGATGGAGGGGGAACATACACCAGAAACAGACTTAACTAGATGCCACCAGGAATTGGAGGAGGGAGACAGCTTCCAGAGTTCAAACGAGATAAGAAA
>CM068963.1:78103767-78128767 GCA_035128595.1 Eptatretus atami | reverse complement strand
CTTCCTGAGGCTCAGCCAAGTATTGGTATTAACATATCACTGTACCATATTGTACATCATAACCCATGTAGTGCTTTGTTAAGCGTCAGATATATGTTTCAAGGAATGGCCGATACTACCCAATGCATTTATGTACTGTATTGTTGTTGCAGCTGCATGAGGAAGGGGGATGGGGGTAGGGGCATGGGAGAGGGGGGAGGGCATGTGCTATAAAACGAAATTGTGTTTGACTCAATAAAGGCATTGTCATATCAACCAAGTTACGTCAATTCTGTTCTATTTTTAAAATCCATGTGACTCTCATAAGTTTAATTATCTTATTACATTTCCTTCGTCTTTTCACATTTATCATCCGTTGGTCGTTTTAAATTCTTAGAGGGTTTACTTTATATGCAAACATTTTCAATTTTTCTTTTCAAGCCACAAGGTGACTTTTTGTTGTATAAGGCGAAATTTACATTTTGTTTTTTTTTAACGGATAAGCACTGCAAAAAACAAAAACTGCCCACTTGTACCATGAAAGCACAGAGTATCAAAAATACAAGTGAGGGAATAATAATAGTAAAATAAAAACAAGGTGATAGAATCGTACATACAAAACAACATTATCATAAGTATACTGTATTAGACTTCATGATATTGTGCTCTGGAACAGAAAGCCTTGATCCCGGATGTTGTTGGGTGACCTACAGTGGCATCTGGTAAACTGTTCCCACTGGTATTATTGCGGGCATACAGGAGCGGTCATACTGAACAAGTGACCAGTGACCACTCTTAGTCTTGCCGAGACAGATATTATGTACCCCCAAAAAATGACCGAAATTTTCATTCCCCTATCTCCTTCCCCTCCCCACGTCTCATACTTCAACTTACATCACATTCTCTTAGTTTAACTTCCTTTCAACTTCTTTTCTATTTTGCTCCCCTTTACCCAACTCCACTAACCCTCCTTTTAAAGTAATTTATCGATTTATCCACCCCCCCCCCACACCCATGCACAGATCCATGATTTTCGGATGGGGAGGGGGGGGGGTTACAAAAATTTACATTGCACGAAAAATATATAATTTTACGAGCAGAGCGAGGGGAGCATTTTTTGTTTGTTTCTTTTTATCATAAATTCAAAAGACTATTCTAAATATTGACAAAGAATGTTCTAATACACTTGAAAAGAAGTACTCCAATGAAAAAAAAACTTTTAATCAAAACTCAACATTGATTTTAATTGTTGTCTCATCAAAATCCAATTGAATGAAAAGCAGAAATTGCATATAATGAAACAAATTATGTAATAATCAAATCAAATCAAATCAATGTCTCTGATGTATTGAACAAGGTTTAACATGGAAGTGACCTTCAATCAGAATTATGGTTTTACCATCAGCTGAACATTTACCTTCATCATCTCAATTCTCGACTATGTGACTCGCTCAAAACAAAGATTTATTTTCCAACACATTTGATGCCTATTGTATACCCTGGAGAATTTCCCACGGTCAAAAAGCATGTTCTTGAGACTTGAAAATACAGAACTGAGTGCCGAATTGAAACAGAATGATAAGGACTCTGGATATCTGATATTTGGGATACCATTCCACTTCTTGGTTCATGATTGGTTAGAGAAAAGAAACATCTTCAATGACAAACGATTCCAGTAATTCCTTAATCATCAAGTTTCCCACATGGGAACAAACTGAATGGTACAAATCAGATCCTTGTTTAACTCTGTGGTCAACATCAGCAGTGGTCTGAGGACTATCAGGTGTTCCCACATTCTGAGACCACTCTTCTGTTATATACACTTTAATACAGATGAAAAAAACAATCACTTCTGATGGGAGGGGAGGGTTTGGGGGGGGCACATGCCAGGTGTGTGCGCTTCCCTCCTGGATCCACTCCTGACACCCCCAACATCTTTGTACTTTTCCTCCTTATATACTTGATCTGTGGATAGCTCACATTGTGATATAGGTGGATGATGCACATGCTTCGGGTTCAGTGGGTTAATAATTCTTCAGTAATATACTCATGGCCCTGACACCTTGGGTGTCAAAGCATATAGCAACGGCAAATACACAAAATACATTACAAAAGCAAACTTATAGCAAAGGAAGTGAAGTTGTTCATGACAAAAAAAAAAAGGATTTTGCATCAGAGATAGAGAAGTTCTTGAGTAGGAAAGGATCCACAAGAAGAAAGGTTTGATTCTCAGATGAATCGTAAGAAGACCTTCAGCTAAGCTTCATTTTGAATCAGATGTTTTCAGCTAAGCTTGCAGTCCAGAGAGAGAGAAGAATGCAGGGTGAAAAGATCTCCAGTATTACTTATGAACCTTGAATATAACCAAGAAACTTTCGGATTTCCCAGGATTCTCTGAGCTAAACCCATTCTGAGCCAATTATATCCTCCAGTCCAACTCGTAGACATCAAAATCCCAGTTCTTAATGTTGAAGTTTTCACACATCCTGTGAGCTTAAAAGGAGATATTTGCGATTCTCTTAATAGTTTCTACAAAAACAAGCAAATTACTCCAGGTCATGATATATGTGTCGTGAAGAGCATTATTGCTTATCAGAAACCCTCAGAAAGCTTTACCAGCAGTCACTGACCACATCCATCAGGCATAATTGAGTTTTGAGCTCACAGTACTAATGGTAATTCACAGTCATAATATTAATTTTCACTCAGTCTCCATAACCCTGTGTTCCTAGTCAGAAGACATGGCAATGCAACAAGAATACATTTCTCAAGTGATGGTCACATTTTTATGAGCATCTCAGTTGAGTCTCTTGATAAGACCAGGGCTTTATGCTCAGACCCCCGAGCTGTAATACAGACACCAGATGAACCATTTAGACGCCTTTTTTGAGAGTCTAAATAAGCGTGATGATGTTGAACTATTTCTTAAAGTTGGCTTAATATTTTCTCTATTCCTTTTTTTGAGTAATGTAGGCCAAACACTTCATGACGGCCTGTTAAAGTACAAGCCTAAACAGTCACAATGTTTCTTGTGTTTTGGTCTACTGTTAGAAAATGTTGGGTAGTATTTAAACACAAAGAGAAAACGAATAAAGTCCTTCCAGGATCTGCTCTTTTAGCCACTGATTTAGTTCTTACTCTGGTCTCGAGAGTTGAAAAGGGTCTTCAGGGCACCGAGTCCAGGAGTTTCACGTCAGACACAAGAGCTTCAGCCTAATAGTGCACAGAGCGACAGTTCATGGTATTGTATACACTGAAAGACTATTTCCTTCAAAATTTATGGTTTTCTCGTGTGGTGACCCCTCCAGACCCTAATTTGTCTGCACTCTTGAAGTGAAAAGCGGGGTTAAGTTATCGGTACCGTACATGCGTACGTACATGTGTGTCTGCATTTTGTTATTCCCTTTTCTCTGGAATCGCTTGTCAGATTGACACGAAATTTTCATCATAGGTGCAACTACTCATGTAGAATGTTGTAATAATAATGACGTCATAGATCACGTGATGTGGCAGATATGTTGAAAAAGGGAGAAACATTGGACCTCTGCAACTCCCAAACCGCTCCATGGAAAAAAAAATTGAACCTTGGCACCTGTCAAGTACTCCCCATGGGGAATCAGTGTGATTTTTTTTTAATGATGTTAAAGGTGCTTTCGTTATGACATCATAATTGCCTATGTAGAACGCTACATCCGATCAATATGAAAATTTTTTGAGGGTTATCTCGGGATAAATTGGTCAACAGAAATTTTTTTATGATGTCATCAGTCACATGGTTCGGCAGCCATATATATATATATCTGTCTGTAAATGTCAGTTTATGATCAAGGAACAACTTATTTCAATTGAAACATTTCAACTTATTTCAAACAAAATTGAAAATCATTCCAAACAGGAAACAAACTGTTTTAAGGACGTTATGAAGGACACATACAACAGCCCTGAATAACTATTGTAATGTGTTTGATAGGGTGGTGTAATAAGACACTGGGTCAACGGCGGTAAAATGGTGATAAATTCTGGAATTAATTTTTTATATGACTTTTACAATCTTTATTATATTTAAATTTAATTATATACTTAAACACTAGAACACAAATCACCTTCTTGTCACTTCTAAGAACCTCCAGTTTAGCAGTACTTGGCCATGCTAAATAGTGTGGTGTATAAGACTGCTTCAATAGCACTAATCTTCCAGATTTTAAAACCATTATTTTTTAAAAAAAAACTTTAAAATCATCATTTTTATTGAAATTGAAGTATAGACTTGAATACTGTAATCCCAAATTAAAGTGTTACAGATAAAGCCCAAATGCAAGTGTAATCGTTCAAATTGTGATAGAAGCATGAAATTAATCACAAGTAGTCCTCAGGAGGAACATTTTCCAAAAAACCCCATTGGACATCAAAATTAAATATATAAAAAAAGACAAATGAAGATGAATGGGACTAAAAACATGTGCTTTAGCCTCCTTTCCATCCCTGTCGTCTTTCTCACTTTTACCTCATTCTCACAAAGGTGGCCCTCGTTTTGAGGAAACAGTGGGCCTGTTGGACATTGGACCAATTTTCATTGGTCTTCACAACCTTGTTGTATACCTACCTGCTATACTGCTTGAGCATTAGCTTGCCTTTCACCAAGCCCAGATGTGCTTGGGCCAGCGTGGGGATTATATGTTCGTTGTTATTATTATTATTACCACATGATAATACTATCATTATTATTGTTGAAAATATTATTAGTTTTAATTAATATTTGCTTTGTGACAAAGTTGTCATTGTTTTTTGTTATTTATTTTGTAATTAGAATGCCACACTGTGGTGGAAGGATGTATTAAGCTGCTTTATAAACGTTAACATGGTGCACGTTTAAAATATGGGAATTATTCCGGATTTTTTGAAGTTAATTAGCCGAATCAACTCGTGAGGTCATGACGATCATTTGGGTGTATTACCTTCCACATCAGAACGCTCCAGTATAACTCACCAAAAACATGACACACACACACACACCTCATCTATTTATAGTATAGTTTTAAAGGGTGTACTGGGTCATTTGGGTCATCTGGGCCCTTGGGGTCTTTAAGGTCTCAAGGTCAAAGGGGTCTCACCCAAAATACACTGAGGACTTTTGGGTCCTCGGCATATTTTGGGTCTTTTGGAGTCTTAAAGGGTCTTCAAAAGTCGAAGGGGTCTCAGCAGTCTAAAGGATCAAAAGGTACATCCAAAAAGTGTGTAATTAATTCATAAATGTACATAATTAAGACACAAAAAGCATGCCACACACACACACACACACACACCTCATCCATTTATAGTAGATGTATATTTTGATGTCTCAACGTCTAATAGATTTTGCATTGATATAAAAAGAGGACTCCAAATCAGGGCAAGAGGGTACATTCTATTATAAGGGTGAAGGCCTCCCAATATTGGGGATAGAGTCTTAAATTGGTTTATGCAACCTCGAAGTACATAGTCATGCAAAAAAAAATAAAGCTGAAATTTCTGTCTTCCAGCTTCACCAGCAAGATTACAAATCTTAAAAGGGAAGTTGTGAAAAGAAGCCCATAAATCTGAAGGACACCATGAAAGCAAGGCTGCTAAGAAATAAAAGAAAAACACAAACATATTAATCAGCAAAGATAGAAAGAAGCAACTTTAGGCAGTAATAAAAGTCGTAAGAAAAAGGGAAAATCAGGAAATTGAAAATACACAAATGGATAGAAAGAGCAAAAACAAAAAAAAGATGACAAATATAATTGAATATTCCAAACTGTCATCCCGATGTTTCTCATGCATGTTTCTCAGGTGTTGAAGAAACACCAGGATGACAGTTTTAAATGAACAGGCCCTGGATATCATTAGTGTAATGACTCACAGGGAAGAATGAATTCAGACAGGAGATTAACTCAACCAAACTTCCATGTTTTAGAATAAACGAGCAATTATAAAGTGTAAAAAGTAAGTTTGATTTATTAAGTGAAAAGCTTTGAAACCATTTTAATCACCATCTCGGTTGAGGTTCTCGATAATAATTGATCTCTCAAGCATAAAGGTAAGACATTTGTTTTGAGCATCTTTCGTACTGATGGTCTTATTATAAAGAGGATATTCCACGATAAGGTTCTACAGTCCACACAGTGAACACAAAGGAGTTATTCCCTATTAGCAACAGGATTTAAGGAAGCTGCAAATTTTCTTTCAAAATGTTCTCATGCCGTAAAAATATGGAAATAAATCATAAATGGTGATTCTGGAAACCTGATTGGCAGGATAGCTCGAGGTATACACACTTGGCACTGTGCTGTCTAGCCTGGGTTTGAATATCAGATCAGCTATAAACTGTCACTCTAGTGTTTCGCAGGCAGGGTGGGGTATCAGTGTTTATGCCGTACCTTGAATAGACATTAAACTGGGTGTCCCATCCGCTACCATTATTTCAACAGACTACCGAGTACAATTTGTATGCAAGCATGAACACAACAAACCAGAAATTGTATCTCTCACTCACCTTGCAATAAACTTCAAAAATACAGGTGTGAATAGAAGATGTCACGCATGAAACTGAAACAGCAACAAATACAGCCCTACCAATTGCAAAAAAGACAAAATAAAAACACAAGATGAAATATCAACATATATATAGTGACAACCATGAGAAAGACAAAAGAGCAGAAATATAAAAAAAAAGAGTTGGACAGATTGGGGATAGACAAAGAAGGATCAATGGAATGGCTAAGAAGAGGTCAGCTCAATTTTGATGGAGAACAAATCATAATAAATACCCAGGACCAAGAACACCACATGAATGGCTTTAAGAAAATGGCAAGACTGAGTCAATCAGACAAGTGTAGGCTCTGCAAGGTAGAAACAGAAAGCACGAGTCACCTCCTTATGGGATGTAAAAAAAACTCATGTCAGAACAGCTGTATATACAAAGGCACAACAAGGTATGTCGAGTGATTCACTGAAAAATATTCAGAAATTTCAACATCCCAGTTCTAGAAATCTCATGAAAACACAAACCAAAAACAAGGATATAATGCCTATGAACGGCCTGATGATCCCATCAGGCATCAACATAGAAAATAAAGCACTGCGACCAGACATAGTGATTAGATACAAAAAGGAAAAGAAGGCATTACCAATTGAGGTTTCAGTTCCCAGTGATTTTGGTCTAAATAATGTGGAAATCAAGAAAATTACCAAATTTCAACATCTTAAGAATGAAGTGAAAAGATCCTGGAAGCTGAAGAGCACCAAAATTGTACCAGTGATAATTATTGGAGCAATAGGAATGGCAAGGAAGAACCTCACAAAGATCCTACAATCCATCCCTGGGAACACGACCACAAACTACTACAGTTGGAGGCTGTCCGGGGGCGCAGTGACGGTCCTGCAAAGAGCGCCCGAAACAAAACTCTGAGAACAACACAACTTCACAATTCTTCACTGAAACGTAGGTGGATACTTTGAGACCTGGTAGGTCTCTGTTCCAACTCCTGAAACCCATCCACATATGGGGATAGCAGACAACACAGGCAATTTGTACACACATGCACTTACACACACACACTATATATATATAGTATACCAGCAGAGTGTACACAATATTATGCTTATAAACTACCATAGAGTGAAGTCAAAAGCATTTAAAAGCCATACCTTTTATTCTCAAGCATTTCTGAAATACCAAGACCCCAAAAGACACCAGAATACATCGCTAAAGCCTAAAGTACCACATTGGGAGATCGCTAAAGTGCCAATTTGTACTTCTTCTTCTTCTTGCCCTCTCAAAACAATGAAAACTGTAGCCCAACCTACCTCAATAACTGCTGAAGCCATGATGGCGATTCCAACGCGAGGAGGTTACTTTGTCTCCGGGCTAGTGCACGCAACCCAAAATTAAAAATATATGTACAACATTAATCCTTTTTTTGGGAAAATAAATCTAATGTCAATGTGGACTCAACCAAACCAGGCCAAGACCGTGGGAGGGAGGAAGATGGACAGTACCATTCCAAAAGCGATACATATCTAAACAATCCCCCAAATCAACTGAAACGAGTATTGAAACAATTTAATAACATAGATGGATTTAATCCACACCAAAATAACAAAATATATAAAACATTAAGTATTTTATTATTTTTTTAAAAACGATAATCACATTTCACATATGTGGTCATCCACATGGACTGAACCAAAAGCCTAGGGGGGGGGAGGAGGGAGGGAGGGGTAGAATGTTCCAGAAGCCAAATTTAATAACATGGAAAGATTTAATCCATACCAAAATAACAAAATATGTACAACATTAAGCATTTTATTACTTTAAAAAATTGCAGAAAGAAGAAGAAGAAGAAGAAGAAGAAAAAGGAAGTAAAAACAGAGGGATGAAATCTCAAAAAAGCAACTAAACAAGGGATGAATGACACCACATTACGACGCTACAATACGACACCACAATCCTCTTATGGATTACCATCACGACATCTTTAGACATCTTACTTTTAATGTGGCATTGTGATGGATGAAGAGGAAGAATGGAGAAGAAGAATAACAATGAAGAATGACACCACATTATGATGACAGTACAACACCACAAACCT
The DNA here is from genome assembly GCA_035128595.1 of Eptatretus atami. Lineage (NCBI taxonomy): Eukaryota > Metazoa > Chordata > Myxini > Myxiniformes > Myxinidae > Eptatretus > Eptatretus atami. The sequence continues at coordinate 78,120,176 of CM068963.1, read as the reverse complement.
CTTCTGGTTTACCATCACGATATCTTTTGACGTCGTTCCATCACAATCCCACAACAAAAGTAAAATGTCAAAAGATATTGTGATGGTAATCCATAAGAGGATTCTGGTGTCATATTGTGGCGTCGTAATGTGATGTCATTCCTTCCTTGTATGGTTGGTGTTTTTTAGATTTCATCCCTGTGCTTTTACATTTTTTTATTAAATGTTTTTTTTTATTGGACACACACACACACACACACACACACACGTCATTCTAACCACTGATTGACTGATATTAAGGATCGGTACCTTCCGGATGGCATAGAAAGCTGAAATTTTGAGTCTATGGACATCAAAGCCAATACATTGGGGAAAATCACAGAACCGTTGGAAAGCATCCGTAAATGAAAATATTTATGAAAATAAATAGATGTAAAAAATGCAGGTGAGCGACCCGAGACAATTGAGAAGCATGGTTCATTATTGCTTACAATGTGTAAGCATACCCCACTAGTGTATATATATATATATATATATATATATATATATATATATATATATATATATATATATATATATATATATATATATATATATATATATATCTAATATTGTTGCGGTTGTGGAAATTCACAGAACATCATTCAGGTTCCCCGAAGATCAGTTATTTAGATAAGTATGTGTTTCAGGTTAGGATCCCCCCACCGATGTGTAAAGGGAATTGTTCGTGTGCCGGGCTGTGAATCTTTGAGGTAGTCATTATTCTTTTCTATCTTTTATTTTAAAACATCGCAACACCGCCATCTCCTCGACGAACACCGCCATCTCCGCGCCAACCATCATCTCCTACAACGCGAACAAACAACCCCAACCATCATCTCCTGAACAAACAACGCGAGCCAATTTGCATATATGGATCACAGGACGGCTTCCCCGAAACCAGCTAGTGACGTCAGACATGGGGTTTCCAGCGAGGCTTTCGAGGGGTGAGAGGTCGGAGGTGAAGAATGGGCGAAGCCCCAGCCTCGGGTGAGAGTTCAAGGGGCGGCTCACCCAGCCCGATAAAAGGGCGGAGCTCGACCTGGCAGAGTCAGTGAGAGCTGTAGGGAAAGTCAGTAGGGGAGCGGTGGAGAGAAGTCGTGGAGAGAAGCCAGTCGTGGAGAATCGGTGAGCGTCTTGAACCAGTGCAAGTTGCGGCTTCGGAAATCAGTGCCAGTCGGGAGGAGAAGCCAAGGTGCCAGCTGCGGTGGAGTCCAGCGAGTCGTCGGTGTCCGGGCAAGGAGAGCCAGCGGCAGCAGCGGAGCTTGGTAGTCCGGGCAAACGACCCTGACGACGGTCGAGCAGCGTCGCTGAGGTAGTGGACGGGTCATTAAAGAGTATCAACTCTAAAAAGAGCCAAGGACCCGTTTCACTCTCCGAAAGCATCGCCGGCAAGGCCCGACAAAAGGCTGCGACGAGAGCCGAACACCAAGGGGAACCAAGCAGCCACTAAAGCCGTCGCCAGCTGCTCAAGCTGCCCGGCCCTTAAGTGACTGGCGCGTTGCGTCATGAGGGCCAAGCAGAGACACCAGGGGTCACCGACCCGAAGACCTTCGAGCCGTCACAAGGGACGGCCAGGTAACCTGCCCGGCTCTTGCGAGCCTTCGGTCATCCAGGCTCCGAGTTCGAATAAAGGCTACGGGCCCGTTTCTTTTCTGGGTTTTGTTGAAAGTGTTCTGTGGTGCCTTGTCTTTATAAGTAGCAATGATTTAAGTCAGTGGTACCAAACCTTTTGATCCCACGGCCGCATTCACTATCCCAAGGATGTTAGGAGCCAGAAAAATCGAAGAAAAAATTGAGAAATCGATACGTTTGGGTTTATTGGAGTATTGTTTTTTTATCAATAAATTTTATATGTATTCGATCGATCGATTGTTCACGCACTGTAATTCTGAACAAATTTCCGTTCGGGGTGTAATTAATTTTAAATACTGCCGCAAGATGCCGGAAGGTAAAATCAAATTGATTTGATTCCTCGGCGGTAAGCGGCAGTGGCATTGTGTAAGCTTTTCAGGTCACGGCGCTGGCCGGCAGTGGCATTGTGTAAACCCCTTTAAAATTGCTACATGGAAATGTGTTTTGTGGTCCTCGCTGGCCGCGGTTGGGGACCAATTATTTAAGTGCATGCCTGTACATAAGTGAATACATCAGCTGTAGGCTTTGCTCGTATCATGTCCCTTTCCCCCATTGATTGTTTGCTGTTTAATAAATGCCCCCATTGTTTGAATGTAAAACTGCTCGTTGCGTCCATTTCCTCTCATTGACTTCCAGGCACATTCGGGAAATTAGCAGGCTGTTAAAGCCAAATAAAGTGGTATGTGTCCGACGGAACTTGGCGATTAAAACCGCTCGGCATCGCACACGGAACGAGCGCGCTAAGCGGCTCGTTTCCGTACGAGTTCCGTCGAGGTATAAATTCTCGGTACTTCTGTCTGCGCGGATAATTAGGTATATCGAGATTCGGCGATTAACCCTGTACCGCATGGACAGAATATTGGCAATTCATGGTGCGTTAAGGCACCCGTAGCAGGTTTCCGGAGTTGTCCGGAAGCTACGACTGAATTACGGTTTTCGGCAGACGGCGCGACTGCGGTTGGGCCATAAGCGGTCGTGCGTGGTGTCGAACCGGCGGAATTCGTAAACATATATATATATATATATATATATATATATATATATAATATATAATAATAATATATAGATCATTCTAACCACTCACTGACTCACTCGCTCACTGACTGACTGATATTTAAAGATTGGTACCTTCTGGTAATGTAAAAGCTGAAATTTTGTGTTGCTGACAAACATCGAAGCTGATACACCGGGAAAAAATCACAAACCATTGGAAAGCATACATAAATGAGAAATATAAATAAATCATAATAAATTAATGAAAAAAAAATGAAAAGAATGCAGGTGAGCGATCTGAGACAATGGGGAAGCACGGTAATTTTGCATGCCAATGGACATCAAAGCTAGTACACCGAAAAAAATCACAGAACCATTGGAAAGCGTCCAGAAATGAAAATATAAAGAAATGAAAAAATAAATGGGAGTAAAAATTGAAAAAAATGAATGCAGGTGAGCAACCCGAGACAATGGGGAAGCACAGTAATTTTGCGTGCCAATGGAAAAAAATATTTAATTTAAATCAAATGAAAGACCAAATAAAATAGGTCCTGCATTGAACTCATCAGAAGGAACACGAACAAGCAAAAAGGAAAGATGAAGTCATCAGGAGGAACCTGGACAAGACTTGGCGTTTTAACTGCTACCCCCCCCCCCTACCTTAAAACCTATCCAGGTGTAGCCAAGTGAGACATACCAAAAAAAATAATCAAAAAGAACAGAGAATAGATTAAAAATTAAATAATTCTAGTTTGCAGAACATGCATCCGATGAGATTGAAGATTTAAAACATGTATTCCCCATCACACGTAAAACATCAAAATTTGAAGTTTTACGTCGATTGATGCAGCAGTTCAACAGAGAGTAGTTTTTAAATATTTTCCTTCAATCCAACATGGCTGCCAAACCATGTAACCTATCATTTATTCATGAACACCCTGGTATCCCAAAGGCTTGGGGAACATGTGTTATGAAGTTTCCCTTCGATCTGTCCAGCCATTCTGGAGAACAAGGTTTTTAAAGGTTTTAGGGTAAATTCAATATGGCTGCCAAACCATGTGACCGATGACGTTATACGTAGGTGGGGAACTTTTTGTTCCTCATGGATAGGCGGTCATACCTGTAAAGTTTATCCTCGAACTGTTCAGCAATTTCAAAGATTTTTGAACGTTAAAAAAAGAAAAATTAATAATAATAATAATAAAATTATATATATATGGCTGTCGAACCACGTGAGCAATGACGTCATAATTTTTTTTCTGTTGACCAATTTATCCCTAGATGATCCTCAAAAATTTTCCTTGTGATGCATGTAGCGTTCTAGGTCTGCAATTATGACGTCATAACGAAGGCACCTATGACATCATGAAAATAAATTACACTTATTCCCCATGGGGAGTACTTGACGGGTGCCAAGGTTCAATTTTTTTCCACGACTACTGTATACTGATCATCAGCTCGGTTGCGTTTATAAATTGAGGTTTTGAGTCTTTCTGCTGATAACCCCTCCAAACAGTGGGTCCACAACCTCGGTCAAGGATCCACATCATCAGTTCGTCCACGACCTATGCAGTGTTGAACCAGTCGGTCTCTCTGGCAATGCAATTTAACTTTCTAACCCCACCCATGTAATTTATTGCTCATGGTGGCTGCAGAGAAGGTACATGCTGTCTGCTCAGTCAGCCAAAGGCTGCAATGATGCCCACGAAGCACTCACCCAGACACACACCTTTCTTTAGCAACTAATTTGTGTAAACACACCTTTTTTGCCATGGTCAGGTTTAGCCAAAACCTTTTTTCAGGTGCAGCTTAGTAATGTATATGACGAAGCAGCTTGGCACAAGAAGCTGCTTCAGGTGCAGCTTGGTATTATCATGCGAAACTTACAATGAAGTATTTGGCCAATGGTTTGATGTCATGAACAAAGTGATGTGTGCTATAATCCACAGCTGGAATGTGGTAATAGTATGGACTGTGTGTTCGAGTAGGTTAGATCTACCCTTTTATTAGATATCGGTCAGAGGTAACTCGTATGTAATAGGTGCATTCATGGGACAGTGATTGTAAACACTAGAGCAGAATATGGTAAGATTGTTTTGTATAAAAGCTCCGGTACAGGCGAAGCCAGTGGAGGTTTTGGCACAAAAGGAACAAAGAAAGCACTTCATGCACATAACAGCGAAACAACATGGGCTGTTTGGCCTGCGGCAGTGGTGTCGTGCCAAATTTTGATGTGCTGGAGCCCTGAAAAATGAGTTGGCCATGACGTCATTTCCAGATCTACCGTCACATCAAGTTTTAACATTATATTAACCATAAGAGTCCTCAAAAATGAGTCATGAATGAAATATGCACATTTTACCATGATAAACAAAAGCTTAACACTCTCACCCACTCAATCTCACAATTAAGAATCCCCCTTTTAAATAAAAAAAATCTGATCAATTTTGTTAGGCTCGAACCACCGTTTTTTGACAAATCAATGTATTTTAAGAAATAAAGAAGTTTATTTATTTAGTACCATGTGGTAAGGGCTGGGAGGATCGCCTAGGGGTACACGCACTCGCCTCTAAGCTGTCTAGCCTGGGGTTGAATCCAGAACTGGCTACAAACTGTCATGCAGGTGTTTCACAGGGAGGGTGATTCAGCAATGTGTTAATCTGGGTGTCGATGTCTTTATTGGTTTAGTTGGTGTCTTCCTTGGAGTTGACAAAAGAAGATAAAGCTTTGTAGTCTGATAAACATCCAAGAGTAGTGAAGGAGATGGCAGAGCAGATAAGCATGATGTTAACATATATAATATCATTTTATCTGCTCTGCCAACATGAGTCTGTGTCATTGATATATTATAGGCCTACCTTTGCTCATACAACGTGATAGCCATTCTTCACAAAAACAGCCACATCACTGATCCAGTCGGACATCAACTGGTTGTAGGCATCCAAACTTTTCCATCCGTTCACGTCTTCCGACTTCCAGGGTGTAAATACTTTGAGTAAACATAAAATAATTCATTAAGCCTCGTGTTGGCTTAACGGTTAAGGTGGCTGGCTTAAGATCTTTAGGGTCTTGAGTTTGAGCCCCTCGTGTTGGCTTAACGGTTAAGGTGGCTGGCTTAAGAGCTTTAGGGTCTTGAGTTTGAGCCCCTGTCGTGTCGTTAAATAACAATAGGTAGATTGACTCAGCCTGTCATCCTTCTGAGGTCAGCAAAATGAGTACCAACTTACTTGAAACAGGGCATACTGCATCAGTAGCATAGTTGTGTTCTCAACAATGATGCAACCAGCAGCCTGCTTACAAAATGATAAAAAAAAATTCACCAATTCACTTCTGGACCTTGCTGTACTTGGCAATTCATACGGGTCTGTGTTGCTTATAACATGTATTGCTGTAATATTGCTTCTTAGACAAAGTGTCCAATGTATCGACATAGCCAAGATTCGGGACAAGCTTTTGACCCCAATTGTTTGGCCATGAACGCACACAAAATACAAGAACTCAACTGATCGTGTATGGATGTTCCTCTCTTTCTTTCTTTCATTGTACTCCAAGAGGACAGCGGCGTACAAATTGCTGACGTCACCAAACTAACTCCATTAGTAAATTCCACCATTAGCATAGTATTGTTGAAATAGAAAATAGGGTTTCGTTCAGACACCCTAATGCCCACATACAGTATGTACAGTAAGGCATCAGATATTTGAGAGGCCATCATTCTGAAACGTGACTGGATACACTAACAGAGGCATTCATGCATCATTTTTACTCAATAAAGATGATAATTTGTTGAGTGGAGAAGGCAGTGAAAAGGTTTGGTACTTAAACCTTTCTTTAAAAAAAAAATCAACAAACAGGTATCATATTTGTGTGTTTTACTATTAGCAAGGTCTTGTGAAACCTTCTGAAACCTATACCTCACCCATTTGTTGATATCGTTCCAGGTTTTCTGGCCGGGCCATGAATGACCTCTCTCGTACCTGCTTCCCGACCTTTGACGCTGAAGCCGATGAGCCGCAGGTAACACAGCGGCATGATGGGTTGCTAATCAACCACGAATGCTGATTGGTATTGCCAATCCTGGCAGGTTGTCACTACTTCGCATCGTTACCGTACCTTTGGATAACGACATCAAGAGGGGCCTGTGCCCTCGATGCTTATGTGTCTTATCTTACCTGATCAGGTGCAGATGAGCAGAGCCGCTAAGTACGCATCGGCTAACATGTAGAGCCAATCGGTGGGGTAGAACTTCCCGGGTAATGCTATGTGTGGACTATGATAAACCAATGGAGGAAAAAACATGATGAACTGGGTAGATTACAATAACAAAAAGAAAAGAAGAAAAAGAGCAATCAGAGATTGCAGACCCTCACCAGGACTTGTTTTGTGTGATGTTTTTGGAGTTTTGTGTGGTGTATTTTGTTTGGCGTTTGTGTACTGTTGTGTTATGTAATTAATGAGATAGAATTCGAACTGCCACTTTATAACCGCTGGCAGTGCTGACCGGGTACCAAAACGTCCCACTTTGATGCAACCCCGCTTTGATTGGACACCTGACCCTGACCCTGACGTTTTATTTATTATTATTCAATTGAATTTAGAATGGGATTAAAATAAATTCAATTCAAATCAAATGGAAGACCAAATAGGTACAGTCCTACATTGGAGCAATCAGAAGGAACCCAAACGAGCAAAAAGCACAGATGAAGTCATCAGGAGGAACCTAGATAGTGCTCAGGTTTCAATTGCTACCCCCCTACCTTTCAAAAACCTATCCAGGCATAGCCAAGTGAGCCTTATTTTAAAAAACCAAAAACATCAAATAGAACATAAATTCAAAAAATTAAATAATTCTGGCTGCCAGACCATGCATCCGATCAGATTGAAATTTAAAACATATATTCTCCATGAAAATTTTGAAGTTCTACATCAATTGATGCAGCGGTTCAACAGAGAGGTTTTAAAATATTTTCCTTCAATCCAACATGGCTGCCAAACCATGTGACCTACCAATTATTCATGAACACCCTGGTATCCCCAAGGCTTGGAGAACATGTGTATGAAGTTTCCCTTCGATCTGTCCAGTCATTCTGGAGAAGAAGGTTCTTAAAGGTTTTAGGGTATATCCAATATGGCTGCCAAACCATGTGATCTGTGACGTTATTGGTGGGGAACTTTTTGTTCCTCATGGATTGGCGGTCATTCCTGTAAAGTTTATCCTTGAACTGTTCAACTGCCACTTTATAACTGCTGGCAGCAATGACCGGGTACCAAGATGTCACGCTTTGATGTAACCTCGCTTTTATCAGACACTACGTCCTCTTTATTCAATTAAATTCAGAATCTAATTAAAAAATATTAAATTTTTATCAAATGAAAGACCAAATAAAATAGGTTCTGCATTGGACTCAACAGAAGGAACCCGAACAAGCAAAAAGTAAAGAAAAAGGAATCAGGAGGAACCCGGATAGGATTCACATTTCAGCTGCTACTCCTCTACCCTCAAACTCATCCAGGCACAGCCAACTGAGCCTTATTTTAAAAACTAAAAAATAATAAATAAAAAAACCCCAGATCAAAATATTAAATATTTCTGGCTGCCAGACCATATGTCTGATGAAGTTGAATTTCAATACATGCATTACCCATCACCACTAGATCATAATTGTGAAGTTTCACGTCGATTGATTAAGCGGTTTCAGAGAAAACATTATTTAATATTTTCTTCAATCCAATATGGCTGCCAAACCATGTGACATCAATTACTCCTCAACAAACTTATACACCCAAGGCTGGGGGAACATTTGTGTGAAGTGTCACCTTGGTCTGTCCAGCTGTTCTGGAGAAGAAGATTTTTTATCGGTTTTTGGGTAAATTCAACATGGCTGCCAAACCATGTGATTGATGACATCATACGTGTGAACCTTTGTTTCTCATGGATAGGCAGTAATACGCGTAAAGTTTTGCCTCGATCTGTTCAGCCACTTCAGAGAAGATTTTTGAAGGTAAAAAAAAAAAACACCAACATGGCTGCCGAATCACGTGACCGATGACGTCATCATTTTTTTTTTGTGGACCATTTTTTCCCTCGGTGACCCTCAAAATTTTTCATACTCATCAGATGTAGCGTTCTACATATGCAATTATGATGTCATAACAAAGGTACCTATGACATCATAAAAAAAATCACACATTTCTCATGAGGAGTGCTTGCTATTTGCCAAGATTCAATGTTTTCTCTCGTGCGGTTTCAGAGATACAGAGGTGCAAAGTTTTTTTGTTTTATCATCATGGCTGCCACACCACGTGACCTATGACGTCATAATTATGATTAAAACATTCCACATAAGTCGTCGCTCCTATGGTGAAAATTTCGTCTCAATCCGACAAGTGTTTGCAGAGAAAACCACTAAAGTTCTGTGTGGACAAACAAACAAACAGACAAGCCGGTAGGCGGACATGGGTAGTCGACTACCCAATATAACCTGACGAGATGGGCCCGTTTGATGGGAATGACCTGAGGATTAAGCACAAAGAAAATTCATGATTCTAGCTTCAAGGGTTAATGCTGCAGATTGTTTTTTTGTAAAATACCCCACATTTAGAGGTTTTTCGGCCGTTGCTAGGCAACGGAATGGTCCATAGCAACGGTTCTTTCTCACACATAGCTAGGACATACCATGAACCTACCATACCAGTTTCATGTATATCTGACTCATAGTCTCTGAGATATAACGAACTTCGTTTTTTTATTGTTTTCGACCAGGGTTCATTCAAAGTCTATCTTCTCCGACAGTTTTCATAGGATCCGGCTGGAAATTTTTGACAATATGGCTGAATGTACTGCCCACAGTCGCTCGTGGCCCGATTTTTGATTTTCGAAAAAATTAATTTTTTATGATTTTCAAAAATTTCAAAGTCCCGTTGCTAGGCAACGGTGGTGTCCATAGCAACGGTTCTCATTTGCACACAACTAGGTCATGGTATGAACCTACCAACCAAGTTTCATCGAAATCGCCATTGTATTAACTGAAATCGCCATTTTAAATACTAATAATAAGGGCAGAACAAATCTCAAAAAAAAAAATTTGGAATTTTTTTTTTCGGCTAGATCGACACTCAACAAAAATATCGACGGAAATACTGATAATAAGGTAGCACAAATTTCAAAAAAAAAATTTTGAAAATTATTTTTTTTTTCGACTGGATCAACTACCCAAAGGCAATAAATACCCTCTCTCTCCTTCGGTGAGGGTAATAATTTATTTACAGCAAAGGCAAAGAAAGGTATGTGGCACAATAAGCAAGGGATTTAATAGATGAAAACACATGCAGCAGGGAAAGCAAGGATGGGTGAGGTGAGGAAAAATAATGCAGTTATTTTCAAAAGCAACGAGACGCAATGCAGAGGTCAACCAATCAATTAGAACTTATACAGACTTAACTTATTCTATACATCACATTGGTACCAAATTGGAATCGTCCCCGGAAGGGTAGATAAGCAAGAAAGAAAGATGAGGAAAAGGTGAGTTATTACATGGCCTCTCTCACTGTGCACGGCCCGACGGAACAGTGCTCTCCCACGGTGACGAAAAGGCAAGGGGGAACTGTTACAGGGACAGCAGGGTGTCACGGTGTGGCTGGATTATTAGGATGCTGTGCTCCGCTGCGTTCCGTGTCACTCCACCTCAAGACCAGCCCCGAAAGCAGCCTGCGTTAGCACACCAGTGCATGATTGTGCAGAGAGTGTGTTCGAAGCCGGAGAGAGATTTTCAAAGAGCACCAGAGCCGAGCCGATCATATTCGAAGATGCCAGCGGGATATTTGTACATCCCCAATTGGGGAGGAGTCCATGTCCCAGCGGGTGTGGCTGTGCCACGCAAAGGCCAATCCCCGCCAACCTCGCTCAGAACGCGTCAGGCTCATTGGTTCCAGACCTCACTGGCATCACTTCCTCTATGCACCCTCCGGGCCGGAAGTGTCTCATTCGTCCTCGAGATGGAGTGGAGTGGAGTTCCTGACTTAACATGGGGGCAGCATGCATCGCTCCCGAGTGGCAGTGTAAACGTCCGGAAGTCGCGAATGGTTCCCTGGGCAGCGCGATGGTTGCCACTGGCAGGGAGTAACAACAGAAATGCCAGCGCAGACTTGCGCTGGACGGCAGTGAGTGTGGTTGGTCGTGACGCTCCGAGTGAGGGACGAAGCGGCACCCCGAGCAGGCGTGATGATTGTTGCTGTCGTCAATCAAAGGCAAGTGGTTGAGATGGTGGCTGAAGTGGTGTTCGACGTGGGAATGGCACTTTATGGAAGATTGGTGTCGAGACGGAAAAGAGTGTTGTCTGAGGTACGGTGGTCGAAAGGTGGTTGTTGTAGTCTTGTGGCCTGGAGGTGGCTGTGTCGTTTGTGCTCGGAGCGGGATGGTTGAAGTACGGTGGTTGAACTGTGAAGAATCTAGCAAGTGAGTTTTTAGATGCGAGTGAGCATTGAGATGTGAGCGAGTGATGGAATGTGAGCTTGTATGAGGTGGTTTTAAAATGAATTTGAAATACTAGTTTGTGTATTATTTTTTATCCAGAGTGGTGTAGTAATTGTGGTGGTTGTAGCGAGAGCATGGTGCGGTTAGAGGTGGTATGGCAGTTGAGTTTGAGCATGCGATTTAATCTGGGTTTTGGCACAGATATGCAAATGATGCGGTGCGCACGGTGTCTCACTTCTTGGTGGTCAGGTCGTGCACCCCAGATTGTGGTTTTAAAACAAAAGTCAGAAAAATGGGGAGAAAGTGGGGAAAAACCAACCTGAACCCTACACAATGCATATCTCCTCTGTAAACCACCAGACATAGGGAAAGGACTGTCTGGAACACTTAATAAGAAATAATCTACCATGGGATCCACTATATGATAGTTGCCATTGCTGGGGGAGTGACAGTTCACAGAACTGTAACAATATTGTCACATCGACAGGTCTTCTTGCTATTGCGGACCTGCCGTGCAGAAGTGATGTGCTTCACAAATCGCCTAATTAAAGGGAATCACGCAAATGTTTAGCAAATCCTATCTTGCCCGAGGAGTAACCAGAACGGGCCAAAGCAGTTTGGGTGCGCGCAAGAATAATGGCGGGTTATCAGGCGACATGTACTTCAGGAATAACAGTTTATTTAAAGGAGACAAAAGATACCGAAAATGGAAAATCCTGAGATGAAAGGCAGACTGTAACAATGTATTGTAGATTTCCGCCCGCCGGCGTGCGAGCGACCGCGTCTAACCAATAGTGGTCGCTTCACCCACCGAACGGACAATCCAGTCGTGACTTTCTGGAACAACGCCAGAAACCAGTCACGGGTGGGTTTTAATCCCACCACGGCCCAGTCGTATTCTACCGCCGTGAAATAGGGTCAATCGCCGAATATCGATATACCTAAGTACCCCGCGGGGACCTACCGAGGGACCGTACCTCGGCGAAGGCCTGCTTGGACATGAACCGCTAAGCGGTCCGTTCCGTCTGGGATAACCGAGCGGTATTATCGCCAGACCTGCCGGACCCGATTCTTTATCGGCTATTTAAAAACCAACTATATTCCGAGTGCAAGATGGGGCAGTTCAAATGAGGGAATGGACCAACAAACAGGTTTACATTCACACAAGGACATATTATAATAAAGCACGTATGCAATTAAACAAGGCAAAACACGTATGCAATTATACAAGCAACAAAAGCACGACAAAGAAACTTCAACCGTCTACTTATTATGTACAGTCACTTGCACTTAATAGCAGTTCCTACTTATTAGACGGGCCCACGGACACACACACACACCCAAGAAATGGTGGCAGAGGCCTTAATAACGAGCTCCAGCTCGGAGGACAGGTGAGCTGAAACTCAGAACCTATCTCGAACCTCTCCACCTCGTGTGGTCTTCAAGTTGTTCGGACCCGGGCTCCAGCGAGAGCGAGCTGGATCCAATCGCCGTGAGCTGCGACCCTTCCCAAGCTCCCGCGAATCCTCCCGCGCTTCTCAACACGTGCTGTGAGACGAGGTGCCGATCCTTCCCGTCGATGGTCGCTTTCCCGAGGAACCACCTCCCGCGCTTCTCAACACGTGCTGGTGAGACGGGGCGCCGATCTTCCCGTCATGCGTCGCTTCCCCGAGGAACACCCTCCGCGCTTCTAACACGTGCTGGTGAGACGAGGCGCCGAACCTTCCCTCGATGCGTCGCTCTCCCGGAGAACCACCTCCAAGAAGAGGCCGATGAGTCACACCAAGCCGACAACGAAACGGAGAACAAAGAGCTCCACGAACCAAGAAGAAGAAGCCACCACTCGCAGCTCGAGCCGAGCGACCGGCTTTAACTTCCTTCCAAACAGGCAGCCTTGAAAGCAAAAGCTCTCCGAGCCAAGCAGAAGCCGAAGCTCACGGAACGTCCAAGCAAAGACCTCCAAAAAGCCTCCTCCCGAGCACGGCCTCAGCCGAAGCTCACTGAGCCAGCCGAAGCAAAAAGCTTCCGAAGGCCACAACCCTAACGCAAGCCCAAGCAGGACCCGATGTCTGCTGAACGACTACTCTCTGCCAAAGCAAAAAGCTTACTAACTAAGAACAAAGAAAGATCTCGTCCTTATCCTTCTCGCCCTTCCCCCGATCCCGGCGTGACTCATGCCCTCGTGCTCCATCCCCCCCCCCCCCGCTCAACACCGGGTGGGAGGGATTGTTTGAATCATGAGTCACGGACGCAGGATTCTTCTTCCTCTTCGCAGAATAGGGGAGGAGGTGTCTCCATTTTTCGTTCCCTAACTATTAAATCGATCCGCAGCGCATCTAATCAATTTCTGAACATTTAAACAATGGAAGGTGAGCTATCTAGGAACAAAGCACTTATCGACATAGCTACTAAAGGAACCTGTATGTTGTGTGCAATTGATTCCAAATTCGTAACAGTATAAGATTAAAAAAAAATAGACACTTGATAAAATGAAAATAACTTAATATAAATAATGGACCTAGGTTGCCAACAAGCACACAACCATTCATTCACAATGTTGAAGAAAGGGGGGGGCAAGGAAGGTCTTTCAAATGATACGGGATCTAAACAGTTCCAAGGTGAGCAGGTCTCTCGCGTGAGCAGCATGGGCCAGATCACAGCTATGGCACACAGCAGAGAGGCGAAAGGGCATCCACTAGGCCGAAGGAAGAGAGCGGAAGGCAGAGCAGAGCTGGCCAGCGAGCCCCTGGCTCACTGCACCGACTCCAACAGGCTTTTTGGTTTTACTGGCTCTTCTTACTCCATCTGTTCCTGGCTCCTGACTCTTCTCATTCCAATAGAGTGCTTACCCCCATGCCAACTGACTGTCCACCCCCGTGCACGGCCCCTTTTATCACCAACACCGTGGATATGCCCACAGCACCCGAGCATTCCTTCACTCACAGAATGGCTCTGCCAATCAAGGAGGATGCAGTTGCTGCTGTGGTGCCATCACACAGACCAGATAACACCAAGACACTCCTTTTACCATCGCAGATCGCGGGAAGGTTTGAAAAGCCACGTACGGGATGCAGACACGTCCAGAATTCCTTCTGGTCCCACGATATTCTCACCTTGCCTGGTTTGCAGAGAGGACACATATGAATTTTATTTTCCGATGTGATGCCAATGTTAACTAGAACTGCATAGGAACAGGACAGCTTCACTCTAACAGGTCCCTGGTTACAAAAAATGGTCAAACCTTTGCGATCACATGGCTACACTAACGCAACCATGCTATCTAATGTGTAGCCCCTTCAACCTTCAACCTTTCAATTATTTTATGAAATGTCATTTATTGAGTTCCACTTCTTTTTTAAACATGGTGAAGAAACTTGCCTGTTGAAAAACAGTTTCAACATTCACATTGAACAGGGAGGATTAAATGAGAAATGAGACAAATGCACAAAGTTTGGATTAATAAAGAGAAAACATTTCTGCAGGGGAACAAGCATTGCAGTATGTCTTTGGTCTCACCCATCAATAATACTCCGCCTCATCCCCTCCCCCTCCCCAGGTTTTCTCTGAATGCACTCGAACAGCATAGCCAGGAGCAATGAATATATGAAAGCTGTGGCTTGAAATATGTGTGCATAATATGTTGTTGATTAGTAACATGTGATTCGATATTACTTTTCCTACACCAACAAATGCAATCATTTTAAAAACACACCAATTCTGATCGTGTTACCCAAATTTCTCCCATTTGCGGGGGAAGGCAAAGGTGAAAAGCAAAATGACTCTGGATTGTAAATCATTTATTTATTCCGAAAGAAACACTAACAGGGGCAAAACACAACATGGGAAATTGATATTAATGGTGCATTTTTCATTCAGCACTCAAATTATAACACCATTTATTGGCATGGCAGTCATGTCTTGTTGCCATCAATAATATATACCCACGTTTTATATCTATATATATATATATACATATACATATAAATGTATATACATATATATATATAAATGTATATACATAAATATATATACATATATACAAGTAAATATGTACATATATAAGTAAATATCTACATATATATGTATATATATATATAGATGTATATCCATATATATTTGTACAAATATGTATACGTACATACATACATACATACATACATACATGCCTGGTTGGCTTATTGGTTAGGGTGGCGGGCTTGGGATCTTCGGGTCCTGACTTCAAATCCTGCTCAGCTGTTGAATTAATACCAGGTGGGGTTAACTCGACCTGTCATCCTTCCGAGGTGGGCAAAATAAGTGACAGCATGCTGGTATCCTGTGTCGGAGTAGCGACCCGTCCAGGATTGTGCCCAATAGCCAAGGAGACTGCTGCGGCAGCACCAACACTCTGCACAGAGTATGGTCCCAATGGATGGATATATGTATAAATATACACACATATATATATATATATATTTTTTTTAATTCTTGATATAATACAAAATTATATATATATATATATATATATATGTGTGTGTGTGTATATATAAATATATGTACACACACTACATGGCCAAAAGTATGCGGACACCCCTTCTTATGAGTAGATTCGGCTATTTCAGCCACACCCATTTCTGACAGGTGTATAAAATCAAGCACACAGCCATGGAATCTCCATAGACAAACATTGGCAGTAGAATGGGCCATACTGAAGAGCTCAGTGACTCTCAGCATGACACCGTCATATGATGCCACCTTTCCAACAAGTCAGTTCGTCAAATTTCTGCTGTGTTAGATCTGCCCCAGTCAACTGTAAGTGCCGTTGTTGTGAAGTGGAAACTTATTGGAACAACAACAGCTCAGCCCTGAAGTGATAAGCCACACAAGCTCACTGAACAGGACAGCCGAGTGTTGAAGCACGTAGCGCGTAAAAAATATTCTGTCGTTGGTTGCAACACTCACCACCGAGTTCCATACTGACTGAAGCAGCATCAGCACAAGCAGTGTTTGTCAAGAGCTTCTTGAAATGGGTTTCCATGGCTGAACAGCTGCACACAAGCCGAAGATCACCATGCGCAATACCAAGTGTCAGCTGGAGTGGTGTAAAGCTCACCACCATTGGATTCTGGAGCAGTGGAAACGCATTATCCAGAGTGATGAATCACGCTTCACCATCTGGCAGTCCGACGGACGAATCTGGATTTGGCAGAGAACGCTGCCTTCTTGAATGCTTAGTGCCAACTGTAAAGTTTTGTTTATATATGTTTATACACTGATGAGTCAAAACATTATGACCACCTGCCTAATATGC
>CM068963.1:78088493-78098861 GCA_035128595.1 Eptatretus atami | reverse complement strand
GGACGTCAGAGGTCCGTCGTTTCCTCTCTTGCCTTCCCGCCTCGAAGCCCGACTTCTCAAATCCGTCCTCGTCAGTTCTTTCTCCGCAGAATGCACCGTTTCTTCCTTTTCCACGTCGCCTCTCAAAGCCGGCTGCCGTTTTTCTTCACGCAGAATCACCTCCTCATAAGAGTCGACGCCATTCAACGTGCAGGGCCGCCTCTCCCACTGCCCAAAAAAGAGACGTCGACGTGCAGGCCAGGCCTCTCTTACTGCCAAAAATTGCAGACTGCGGCGCGCTCAGGTTCCTCGTCTCTCCCGGCAGTTCCAACACTCTCCCCCTTCGTTCGCTCGCTTTGAAACCCGAGCACGCTCGATGGAGCGACTGTTTCACACCACTAACCCTTTTTCGCCACAGTTTCTCTTTCGTTCGCTCGCTTAGACCCCGAGAGCCTCTTCAGCGAAGCTGACAAACTCCTCCCCCTTAGCTCCACCTCCCTCTCCAGGCCACTCCCCCCTCCAGCCGACTGGGCGGGGCCTCGCAGCTCGTCGGGATGGAAGAATAAGAGGGAGGCTTCGTTTTCCACCACCACCGCCAAACAATAAAACAGCCTCTTACACTCCCGACCACATTTAACATCGATTTTACAAAAAACAACCTAGCTAAACATGGATTAATTGGGGGATCTGAGCGCTCAATCCTACATTTAGCAGGGCTATACGAAGGGCCATTTTCCGTACTAATACCCTGAGGAACAATCCCTGATCAACTTGCGTCTGTGTGTTAATGTGGTGGTGCCAGCCCAGCGTGTCTGCAAAAAAACTTGAACATACAGACAGACGCAACCTTTTTATTATGAAGATGACACTTTGAACCTCAACAGAAATAGCAAGTTAGAACATTCCAATGGATAATCTTGTGTCGTTTCATATTCCAGTCTGGCAACCCTGCCTTGCTCTTACAAACCTGGCAACCCATTGCGTGCCCACTACTTGACTTGTTGACGTATTTCCTCCTGGAGAGAAATTGGTTCTTGTTCCACATCAAAAACATTGAAGCAAAAGCAAAGATGAATCATCAGGAGGACTGGATAGGATTTCACATTTCAGATTCCACCTCCTCTACCCTCAAGACCCATCCAAACACAGCCAAGTGGGGAGGCCTTATTTTAAAAAAAAGAACAAGACCCAGATCAAGAAAAATTAAATAATTCTGGCTCGTAGAGCCATGCGTCCATCAAGTTGAAATTTAAAACATGTGTTCCCCATTCACGAAGAGATCACATTTTATGAAGTTTTCACATCAATTGATTAAGCGGTTCCAAAGAAAACATTATTTAATATTTTTCTTCAACCTTATTGGCGGCAAGCAATGTGACCTATACGTTCACATGTGTAAGTTTCGCCTCGATCTGTTCATCCACTTCACGAGGGTAACAATCAAAACTGGGTTTCATCCAAACCACAAAACAAAGTTTCCTTCCAGTGAACGTGCCCCACTTACCGCAATTTCTTTCGATCACTTCCATCGCCACAGTCATATAGGCCGTCACAACGCCAGGAGGCAGTCCACACAGTACCCACTTTGCATCTGAAAGTGGGTCTTCTCATCACAAGAAAAATCTACACAAAGTCAAAGTTCATGTTCAGCCTTTAACGTCCAATTAAAAATATTCATTCAAGATGTAAAATCATCAAAATCTGCGAGGATAGATTCCCAATCCACACTAATAAATGTCTAGAGAGGAGAGTGTGTACGTGGCCTCAGCAGTGTGATGTGAGTGTGTGTTGTGTGTGTGTGTGTTATGTGAGTGTGTGTCTGTGTATGAGAGTGTGTGGTGTGTATGTGTGTGGTGTGTGTGGTCTGTGTGTGTATGTGTATGTGTGTGTGTATGTGTGTGTATGTGTGTGTGCCCGTTGTGTGTGTTGTGTGTGTGTGTGTGTGTGTGTGGGTGTGTGTGTGTGTGAGTGTGTGAGGGCCACTCAAGTTCATGAGCAATAGACCCGAAATTGCAAACCAGAACCATTCTCATCCCACGGGTGTGGGAAGAACTTCAGGCGCAACCCGACAGCACAACACCCACGAGCACATGGAATGCCAGAACTCACTTGAAACCAAAACTAAACAGGAGGAATTGCAAGAGTCTAAATATCCCAGCCACATTGCTTCGATAAACATCCCTTGTGCTGAAGGGAGACAATGAGAGCCACGAACCCACTCAAGAGAACAAGGATGAAGATGCTCAGAAAAACCCCGAAAACATGAGATTCACAAGAAAGAAAAAGATAATCTCCTCACAGATTCAAAGAGAACTAAAAAACCGAAAACACCACAAGACCAATCGAGCGCGCAAACGATACTGTAACTACTGCTCCTGATTGGTCAAAGGACACCACGTGTGTTGTGTGGGCGTTGTTATGCACGAGGATTGTCCAGCAAACAGGACTGGACCATCATTTTCGTGAGTACCTCATGGCTGGCATTCTGAGAAGCTCTGGATCAGAGCGATGCTTTGATTGGTTGAAAGTTAGTGGAGGGGGGGATAACCTCTGACAGATGGTATGACAAGGAGAAGGCGATGCCGGTCGTTTTGATTGGTTGAAACTGGAGAACGGAAGGAAGCCTTCTCCTCGTGCCTACCTGAACCCTAACCCAGCTTCTCAGCTGTCTGCATGGATGTTGCTCACCCCCCCCCCCCCATAACGGTTCTCCAACCTGCCTCACTGTCCATGGAAAGCGTGGCACTATATGTACGGTAATCAGCTCATGAAATAACTCAACCAATGAATGCACAGCATCTTTCAATGTTTTCTCTTTTCATGCAATGTACTCTTGAAGCTTTGACAAGCAGGTAGACAGAGGCCTAAAGTACAAATCAGTTGGGAAAGGTGGGCAGCACCGATGGGAAATAAGAAATTTGTCTGAAGACATGACAACCAACCAATCAAAACGAATTTAAAAATGGCAATTACCTTTGGAGATGTGACGTAGTCGATTCACATCAGGAAATGCTGCAGGTTGGATAACGGGTGGAAGCTCTAAGAAATAAATAAATAATAATATTATTAATACAAACTCTAACATAAATGAAAACCAAGTCCGTTCAATACGTCCAGTCATTGTTTTAGAACGAACATGTGTGGACAGCAAATCAAACCTCACTACAACCGATGAAACATCTGTTCGCCAACTCAAACCAACAAACTTGCATGTGCGGATTTGGCGGAGGTGATATGATGGTGGCTTGGGTGTTTACAGGTTCGACTTTACCAATAATGCCAAGTGTCGGGCTCACTGTGGTGTCAGTGGCAGAGTCGTCTCACCTGTGGAGCCAGGTGCAAAGAGTCGTTCCTCACCTGTGTGCCAGGTGCAAAGAGTCGTCTCACCTGGTGGTGCCAGTGCAAGAGTGTCTCCCACCTGTGGAGCCAGGTGACATGTTCATTCTTGGATAAATAGTTTAAAGGATTAAAAGCTCCTGTTAGACATTTTACAAACTTCAAATTCGAGCTTTTAAAACGAGAAAAGGTAACATGATACCTTTCAGGGTCGATGTTCATGCCGGCGAGTTTTCCTGGGAATGTCAGGTAGGTTGGATGCAGGTGCAAAAGCTTACTTACCTGTCGATGCAACATTGTTGAATAAATATGGAGATCATGACAATGAAAACAAACACAATTCATGGTCTCCATTATGGAAAGCTCGGAAGAGGTGAGGAGAGCGAGCCTCACGGACACGTCACTATACACTCCGGGAGTCTCTAAAACGGAGAAGTAGAGGAGGTAGTGGGAGGGAAGGAGTGTTCTGGACATGCGTTTGATAGGGGACTTGAGCGAAAGCGGGGGTGGGAGGGGGGGGGTGGGGAATGGTCCCCTAATGCCGACATAGTACAGGAGTTGAGTGAAATTCGGACATTAAAACATTCATGTTCAAAACGGGTTTACACAAACAAAACAACCCGGACACTGCCCAGAGACGGCCGTAGGGGGGGAAGGGCGCGCTTTTTGTAGAGGGGTAAAGCATGAGGGAAGGGGAACGGAAAGAAGGATGTTTTCCTTCAATCATGGAAAAATCCGCCACAGTGTTTGTGCTTTATTTAATTCCACACATACGATAACCTCTAGATCTCTTGTTAACCTGAGAACGAATTGTGGAAATTGATCCGGCAGCAGCTCCGACTGATTAAAAAAAACCCAAACAAACAAACAACTTTCATTTGTCCAATTCGCATTCTTTGACCCCTGTTTCCTTCCTCGACCCCCCAGAGGAGTTGTATGGGTGGTGACGGGGGCTTGGGAGGAGGATAGCGAGGAGAAAAGAAGGAGAGTGAGGAGGGAAGGGGAAGCAGTGAGAGAGAGGGAAAGGAAGGCGCAAGAGAGGGAGGGAAGGAAAGACAGAGAGAGGGAGGGAAGGGAAGGCAGCCTGATTGGAAAGGGAGGGCAGTCTGAGGCGGGAGAAGTATTGTTGTGGGCCGGTCTCGGTGGCGAGCACGACCGCATAGAATGGAGCAGTAGAGCGGGCCTCCTCCCTCCCCTCCACCGAACACCCGGAATTTAGTCGCAACCCCATTAGATAAATCCGAAAGGTCACGGTCCCTTATCTGACGAAGATCGCCAAGAGGTCGACACGTGGGATAGGTTAATGGCAATTTCAATTAAACTAAATACCCTGTCCAAACTACCGGGAAATTCACCCTCGGTAGGATCTGCGCGATCCGGGCCGTGACCGAGCCGATCCGGAGTCGGACCCCAAGCGGAGAGTACCAGAATCCTGCGAGCGATTGCGACGATTACGCAGCAATGAGGCTCCTTTAAATTCCCCGTTCGCAGCGCGGCAAACCAATGGTTAGAAAGGACAAGGACGAAGCTGGACATTCAACAAAAAGGGAATATTATTACCAACAATTAATTGGGGGAACGAGGGGAGCACGTAAGGCAGAGTTTCGACTAAGAAATGCAAATAATGTACAAACAAGAAGCACTTAACAATTTCCACTTAAAGACGGGGCCCACGGACAACACACGCACACACAGATACCCAGAAGAAGAATGGAACCTCGAGGTCTTTATTCGGCTCTCCGCCGAGGAGGATTAGTTCGGCTGGAGTCAGAACAGCTGCTACCTGGCCGCGAGCGCGCGTTGGAATGTCCGCACCTTCCCGGAGCACAAGTCCCAAAGACGCGACCAGGGCAGCCGAAACCCAGGGAGGCGAAAGAGTTGATCTCCCTTGTTTTTGGTCGATCGCTTGTCGTAATGCGCCAGACGAGGACGCCTCGGATGCGCGGAGGCAGTCAGCCACAGACCAGCAGAAGACCGCTCGAGCACACGGGACGGCAACCTCCAACTAATCCGTTGCTTTCTCGAGGCGGGTCCGCTTCCCCCGTCGCCTTGCTCCCATTGGGTGGATGGCGAAATGTCGCGGCTCGCGCTTCTTGCAAGGACCGCCCCGCTCTGGTCTTGTGCAGCGTCCATTGGGCGGAAAATTATGCATACCCTTATTTGGCCGCAGCCGAACGAAAAACGATTTCGTGTCCATATTTGATGTGAAATCTACACCGCCTGAGGCATGGACATTCCGCACACGATGCCATGCCGGCAAGCGCGCGAAGAATTGCCGCGAGCAGGAGTGTTTTTTGTTGTAGGGGATGTAAAAATCCTAACTATATAAATAATCCGCAGTGCACGACATTTAAATCACCCATAGGCAAGAGACGGGACCCTAACTAGAAACACATACTATACCGAATATAAACTGATCTATAAGACTCTGGCTGTGTGTGCTCATGGCTGCCAGATCGTAAAGTATGGGGCAGCTTGAGGCATGAGGGAAAGTGAGGCAAAGGAGGGAATGGAAGCAGCATGAGGGGAAGGGAAGGCAGTATGTAAGAGCAAGCGAAGGAACTGTGAGGGGAGGGGGAGGGAAGGCAGATTAGGGAGGATGTCAGCATAGCAGGGTATTCCGTCATGATGAATTAAAACACATCAAAACAGCACGTTTCTTTGTAACGCCGTGTTTCTATATAAAAACACGAGAGAGCATTTAAATATTAAACCCAAACCCATTCATTCTACCGGCAAAGGGACTCCCAGCATGAATATCTCACCCCCCCCTCCCATACACGTTCCTCCACCCTCACAATCCATGGTAACGTTTTGCCCGTGTACCGTTAATCAGCTTATGAAAACCTCACCCAATGAATGCATAGCACTTTACCACAATCAATCTCATCGGCTCCGTTGCTTGCAATCTTTTCCCCATCACCACACCAAGCCTTTGGGATGCATGACTTGTCCCCCGACCACGAAAGCAAAACTCCGTATGACGGCCAGGTCTATTGATCTGAAACAAAAAGCATTGTCAGGCATCGCATCACAACTATGAAAGCAGAACCACAGGTCTGTTTTGTTTTTGTGATGAAGGGAAAAGATCAAAAACCAGGCCGAGACCTCCAAGATAGTCATCACATCCACAAAGAGTCATTTAATATGTTAACGAAAAATATGGGATTAATTAAACTCCATATTAGATATAAACAGTACTTGAACTCACCACAGGTTTCTGGAAGCTTCATCAGATCGGTCAGCGCAGTCCACCTTTCCATCCAAACCAATTTGAAGGTAGCATTTCACCTCCACACAAAAAAATCATGAGGCAGACAGGTTGAGGGATGCTGAATCATCCACAAACAAAAAGAAAAACAAGAACAAAGATCAATCAGAGATTGCAACCCTCACCAGGACTTGTGTGTGTGGTGTTTGTGTATTGGTGTTGTTACGTAGTTTAAAAGAGATGTAATTACTACCATTTTTATTAACTGCTTGGCAGTGATGACCGGGTACCAAGCTGGGTACCAAGCCATACAAAGCCGTGCCGCTTTAATGGCGACACCTGACACTCACCCATGAACTTTTTTATTACTATCAATTTAATTTAGATTGAGATTAAAAACCAAATCAATCAAATAGAAGGACCAAAATCTGTGCAGTCGCTCATTGCATAATCAGAATCCAATCCAATCCATTGGTATCATACTCTGCAGAGAAGCATCAGTGCTGCAAATAGTTCTCCTGTCCCTGGACGGTCACCACTTCACCACAGGATTACCTGGAACAGCTTCAATATCCCAAACAAGCTGGTACTCAGCGTTTGCTGACTCAGAAGGATGGTCAGGCTGAGTCACCCCAGCTGGTATTAATTTGAACAGCAAAGCAGGATTTGAACTCAGGACTCTCGTGTTCCAAACCCACCAATCTACATTAATCAACAACAGCCCACACATAGATTGCAATAGTACGCAATTAATAGGATGTATGTGTGGTCAGGGTGCAACTTGATGTAATTCATACACATATCGTCACATGGCTTCCACAGATGGCTTCACGCATGGACCGAGTCGTAATGGTCTGATGGTCTAAGGATCTTCAAGGTCTTTATTGAGTTTTGTGGTCCAAAGGGTTTTGCGGGGTTATTTAAGGTTTCAGGCTCTTAATGGTCTTAAAGGGGTGTGGATCTTCAAGAGGTCTTAGGGATCTTTGGTTCTTAAGGGTGTGAAAAGTTGATGTGTGAATTGAAAATACCCTGAGGACAATCCCTGGATCAGGACTTGGTCTGTTTTTAAATGTGGTGGTTGCCAGCCAGCGGGTCTTTGCAATAACGTGAACATACAGACAGACGACAAATTTTTATTGATGAGGAGACTTTTGAACCTCAACAGAGAAATAGCAAGTGAAACTTCCATGGCCATTTTGTGTGTTTTATATCCAGTCTGGCACGCCTGCCTTGTTCTGTACAACTGGTAGCCCATTTCATGCCCACTACTTGATTTGTTGACGTATTCCTCCGTGGAGAGAAATGGCGAGCTGCCTCCATATCAAAACATGACAAAAAGCAAAAAGATGAAGTTCAATCAGGAGGTCCTGGATAGGATTCACATTTCAGATTCTACTCCTCCACCTCAACCCACCAAAACACAGGCCAAGTCAGCCTTTTAAAAAAGAAAAAGAACCCAGATTCAAAAATTAAATTAATTCTGGCTGCCAGACCCTATGCGTTCCGATCAAGTTGAAATTTAAACATGTGTTCCCCATCACGACGAGATCACATTTGTGAAGTTGTTACATAATTGATTAAGCGTGGTTTCCAAAGAAAACATTATATTTAATTTTTTCCTACACCTAATATGGCTGTTCAAAACCATGTGACCGATGACGTGCACATGTGTAAAGTTTCGCCTCGATCTCTTCAGCCACTTTCACGAGAAACAATCAAAACTGGGTTTCATCTAAACCACAAACAAGTTTCTTCAGTGAAAGCTCCACTCACGGCAATCTTCTTCATCACTTCAACACCACAGTCAGATAAGCGTTCACAACGCCAGGATGCAGTCACACAGTCCCCACTGTGTAGTCCATTTGCCATTTGAGAACTATTAATTGTCAAAGGGTACAAGGTTTTTTGATTGATTTGTGCAGCCAATGGGTCCCTGAATTCTTCCAGCTGGGTTGTCCTCCAGAAACAACTTTGGGCAAACTTTTTATATTTGAAAATTAGGTCCGCCATTACTGAAAAATCGATTTGTTGGAATATTCTCTGAACTTTACATGATATTGTCACGAAATGGTGTCTCATACTCATGTATTTCATGCGTCAAGGATTAAATAAAGTATTTATAAAAGTTACCACATCATATATTTTGTCTTTATGCAAATTAGTATGCCGCCATTACGAAAAAATCGACTTGTGAATATCTCTGCAACTTACATGCATAATGTCACAAAAATGGTGTCTATATCGATGTTTTCATGCGTCAAAAATTAGATAATGGCTATTAAAAATGTTACCCTTCCATTTATACTGTCAAGCTGTTACACCATGTTGGAGGATCATGACATTATTACAACGACAAAGTAACAAGATCGAATCACAACAAAAAACGGAATCATGGAAATTGTTAATGCAGTAATAATGTGACAAATATTCATTCCAAACTAAGTTGCATGTGCAACTTAATCCATAAATTATCCTCCAAATCCTCAACACTAATCATCTTCATCATCATCATCATCTTCATCATCATCATTCTCCGCATCATCCTGTTACATTATCCTCACATCATTCCTGCGGTAAAAAGGGTTGAAACAGCCTTCACCACCAGCGCCACCACGCAATAGGCCGTACATGACCTGGAGTGTCTGTTGCAGCTGCATCCCGTACTAGCATGCCTGCCCCTCTGCTTTACATCCACAGGCTTTATGGACATCGATGAGCCTGTGGAGGCCGGAGGCCATGTCAACGACAGGTGATGGATACCATCATTTAATTCCCAATCCAAATTGTTGTGTTCACACAAGGAGGAGCGCTGTCAGGCAGCCTTCCAACACATCATGTCTGAAGAGTGTGCTCGGCGACATGAAGAAGCAGTTCACTTCTGTGGAGCAATGCCATGATCTGCATTGGCTTCCCTTCTCCGGGAGTATAGCTGATAAGCGTGCCATACTCATGAAGTACCTGGCGTTGACCATATAAGCTGAAGAACTGTTGGCCTGTGCTCATTAGATCCTCGTGTGTGCATCTTCCTCGCCAGGACCTCAACACAGCCCTGGAAGTCACCTTCCTTCAAAACATGCAGAGCGCTGATTTCCCCTTGTTGAAGGTAGGAAACCTGTGTCGGCCACTCAGTTGCATGCCATTCCAGGTAAACTGGAGACATTCTGGCCCAGAAGCATTACAGCCTCGCTTGATGTCAATCACTGCCCCATTCCGCGTTTCCATTGATGACTGTCAAAACATTGTGCAGCGCATTGGCCACACCCATACATAAAAAGCACAATACTCGGGTGTCTATCCTCGGATTGAATCCACCACCATACAGATTCGGCAGCTGTAGCAAGGTTGAGATCATCATTGATTCTGCCTATCATGTCAAAGCCACCATCTCTACTTCTCGATCGATAAGGCAGCACCCATGTTGAATGGGACAGCACCCGTGAGAGTTCCCGCTTGTTGCTGTTGCTTCTTAAGAATGGCATCAGATTAGGAAGTGGACTGCTGATGGTCAAGTATAGTCTGTTGAACCCTCGCCACCATGTCGCTTCCTCTCGTGGTCTTTTGCTGAGATATCATGTATACCTGTCAAATACCAAATCTTTCTCCGGGGGTACATCAGATAACATGAGACGACGCTTGATACTCTCAATGACAATGAGGCATCCCCTCCATGTGGCATATCTCTCTCTGCTGAACCTTTTTACGAAGCCTTCGTTCGCTCGCTTCGAAGCCACCCCGAGCACGCCTCGAAAACCCGACTTTTCCACACACTCCACTCTTTCTCTCCAGTTTTTCTTTCGTTCGCTCGCTTCGACACACGAGCACGCCTCTCTCAGCGAAGCCGA
>CM068963.1:78058560-78081829 GCA_035128595.1 Eptatretus atami | reverse complement strand
AAGTCGATCGCCAACTCACACAGCAGCCAGTTCCTCGAGAAGCAGATTGCCGACTAACCCTCAGGTTCAGTTCCTCCTACTGCCGATCACCCGACTTGACACTCGTCGTTTCTCTGTTGCCTTCCCGGCGCTCGCTCGCCTCCCAGCCGATGGCAAGAGACTTATGCGTCCTTCCTGCCTTTTCTTTCGGCCGCTTCTTACGAAAACGATTGCGCCATCGCGCTCGTTTCCCACGTTCCGGGCCCTCGTGTTCATTCCTCTTTCTTGGGGCGCGCCCTTTACGAGCGCAATTCTCCCCCCGGCACTGGGCGGAGGACTCCATTCGGAGAGGGAACAAGAGAGAACCTCTCGGCTCCACGAACCCTGTACGACATAAACGCCTCTACACCTCCACACAATTAAGGCCCTTTACGAAAACTGGGCTAAACATGCATTTAATGGGGATCTGGGCTAATTCCTATATTAATAAACTTCTAAGGCCATTTCCGCACTAATATATATCATATATATATTATATATATAAATCAATTATTATGTATCAATAATAATTATTATATATATACATTATATGATATATTATATTATAATGATATGATTGGATATGAGTATATTATGAGTATATATACACAAATATGATAATGTACGAGCCTCTTACAGAGCATTGATGCTGCTGAAGCAGTTCCTTGGGACGGGTTGTACTGGCTGGCTTGCCATAGCTTTCCCAGCAGCGACTCAGCCTAGGAATTTGTAATTTGCTCCAGGGTGCCGAAGACAGTTTGTCCTTATCTTCATAAAGGACATCATGGGGTGTCTAATGTCCACTATATTTATTGCTGGCAGAGGGGTTTAACTTTCACTCTACCTAATGCCCAGTTTAACGTCCATCCGAGGGACGGCACACACATTGATGCCCCGCCCTGCCTGTGCAACATCAGGATGACACTTTTTACCTGAGCAGAGTTTCAAACCAACGCTAGACAGCTCAGAGGCGAGTGTACATACATCTAGAGTTCTAGGATATCCTACTAGTCCCAAAATACGAATATCACATCAATATATTGACCAAATTTTGTTATCGTTCGATACATATATATATATATAGATATAAATATAAATATATATAGTTCTTCACATACGTATATTGAAACGAGGGAAAACTTTACAATGCAAATACAGTGAAGATAGAATAGTTAAAAAAAATACAAAGAAACTCGTGCCAACAAGCCAACACCAGTAATTTTAAGTCTTTAAAAACCACTGCTCTCCTGTCTTTTTTTACTGCTGGATCACAAAATAAACCACATCGTCTATATCCCATGTAAATGCATAATGTAACCTTTAAAATACCCCAACCATCTAATATTCAAGAAAGCTGCTATGCAGTTACCGTGCCCAGATTTATTCTTTTTCATTTTTAATTTCAGCAGCCCTTACAAGTGATGAAGAAAGTCTGAAAATCTAAGGTGCGTTTGCATGGAAAAATCTGATTCTTTTGATGAAAGATTAAAAAAAGAGAAATGGGTCATGGCCCCATAGTAACATATTAACTTTAAAAGAACATTTGGCCTTTTAATCATTTGCCATGCCTTTAGTGGCTCTGCTTGGGAATTTCATTAACTTTGAGCTGCATGGGAATTTCAGGTGCTTTATATGTCCATGCACATAATTGGGAGATGGAGTTGTTTTTAGTTGCCTATCTGGCCTAAAAGTGCATTAAAAATGCACTATAGTATGGTTTGTATAAATGTTACATTATGCATTTAAGTATAGATATCATACAGTATATATATATAAAGCTCTTTCTCACCACTTACTCACATAAATGTTAGGACTTTATAGGTGGGAAAGAAAGCTAAAATTTCGCAAACTGATGTAACTGAAAGTCAAGATTCCAGGAGAAATAATAAAAAAAACAATCCATAAATGAAAATATCCGAAAACTAAAGTTGGTCTAAGGAACCTCACTCCTGCTCATGGAAGGACAAGTGACCAAAGACAATGGTGTGTCATGCGATCTTGCACAGGCACGATCGCTCACGGGTATTTCTAGTTTTTATGGCGGTACAATGCAAGAAATGTCTTTGGGTTTTTGTCATTTACAGATGGTGTACAGTGTTAAGTGAGTAATGCAATGCATAATTTAAGTATTGTTTACATTTACAGTGAGACCTCTGTATCAGGCACCTTGGTTATAACAAATATTCAGAACACATTTTAGTCAATGCATATATACCTTGTACTCATGATCTACATTGCTGAAAACTAGGATAGAAAAATCACTTTGTCCTGGCAAGTTGAGCACAAACACAAGGCCCTATGATTAGAAAATTGTCAAAAAACGGGTTGTACCAAAAGTCATGAGCATTAGTGGATTCCACATGCTTGTGCCGAATATAGCAGAAATCGAAGGTTCGTCTATCCATCTGTTGCATCTGTCCATCTATCCACTCCAATAAAAATACAGGATTGGTGCATGCACATCACTGGTGTTCCCACAATCCATTGTGACAAAATGGCTGTCAACGACATATCGTTTCACCAACTTGCAGTGATTGCATTCCTCGTGAAGGAGAACAACTCGACTGCAGATATGTACAGCCGATTAAGTCAGGTGTACGGAGATACCTGCATGGGTGCTTGCAGTGTCAGCAGGTGGGTGAAACATTTCAAAGACGGAAACACAGACATTGCCGATCAGCCATGCTGTGGTCGGCCGAGAAGCAACATAACTGAACACAATGAGTAGAAAGTTGATGCACTAATCAGTGAGGACTGTAGGGTGATGGTTTGGGTGATCACAGCCCAGCTTGGCATAGGACACCATGCCGTACAGGAGTTGGTAACAACCTTGGAATATTGGAAAGTTTGTTCTCATTGAGTTCCCTGTTTGCTTACAGAGGAACACAAAAACACATGCATGGATGTGTCATCACAGTTGTTTCAATGACATGCTGCCAAGTGCAATGACTTCCTGTTCTGTATTGTGATGGGTGATGAAAGCTGGTTCCACCATTTCGACCCAGAAACCAAGCAGTAAAGCATGGAATGGCATCACTCCACATCTCCAAAAGAGAAGAAGGCCAAAAGAGTCCTCTCCACCAGCAAAGTTATGGGAACCGTCTTCTGGGATGCCAAGGGATGCATTCCGGTGGATTTCCTGTCCAAAAGGGAAACCATCAATGCAGCTCGCTGTGTTCAGATGCTCAAGAAACTGAAACGTGCACTTCAGGAAAAGCGTATGATGAAAAAAACTTGTCATCGTTCAACATGACAATGTTAGACCTCCACTGTACACCTGACATTGGAGGAAATCTCAAAGAATGGCTGGGAAGTGCTACCCCACCCCACGTACAGTCCGGACTTGGCCTCTCAGACTACATTCTGTTTGGGCCCCTGAAAGATTACATGAGAGGCCAGCACTATGAAAATGATGACGCAGTCCAGATAGCTGTGTGGAGCTCGTTGCGAAGTGATTGAACGGGCTTCCACCACAGCAGGATTTTTAAGCTCGTACAGCGCTGCCGATTATGTTGAAAAGTAATGTGGTATGTTCAGTTACTATTGACAATATCAGTTTTCTTTCATGTACCTTTGTTTTACTGTACAATAAACATGCTCATAACTTTTGGTTCAGCCCTTGTACATCCTGCCAAAAATAATCAAAACATCAAAAGAAACAATCATTTTAATATTCCCTGCATTTTTGCGTCACCCTGATGCCAAAACACAGCACCCAGGGATGCTGCTGAGGAGGGACGGAGACACTCAACTGGGCGAGGTTTTCTTGGACCGCCGGTTCAGAAGAGTCAGCAGAAGAGGTTTGGAGAGAACACAAAGTGGAATTCAATTTCTGAAACGAAATTTAGGTTTTTTTGGAAACAAAAGATCACTGGCTCTACAATTTAACAGTGTTTTTACAGCCCCCTGCATGTTATGATCAATTTTTGTTTCACAACAACGTTCTATCTACCCAATGAGGCATGCCTTCGTTATCATCTCTTGAAAGAGTGCAAAATGACCAATATACTGTCCTGTTCTGCATTTATCATTGGGTTGGGAATTGAATCCATATCACAGATGGAATCGTTATCTCTCTGGCAGCCCATTGTCAAATTGTTTCTTATCTAAGTTCAATCAACGTATCAAAAAGAAAGATGCTAACTGAACAGGATGATACCTCAAATTGCCTCTGTTGTTAATGACGTGCAGCATAGGAACAGTAACAACAATATGCCAATCACTGTTTGTTTGGACTTCGGTTGATAAGTTCCAGTTCCACTCCCTTAACGTTTGTCTTCGACAATTACAATCATAAACTCAATCTCTAAGCATTGCCTAGCAACCCATTAGAATGTAAATAATAGTTTAATATTTTTAACATTTGACTATTTTACATTAAAAATCACCATACATGTAACTTGTTAAATAAAGAGCTCATTCTGATCACTCATTCATGATTTACTTGACTTCTTTAGCTGTTTGTAGAATGCAAGCACAATCCACTTTATAATCATTTATATATAACTAGCAGAAAAAACCTTAACCCGTCCCTTTGCTGATGGACAATTAGTCATCCTGTTGCCAAAACGTCACTTGCTGCTGAAATGTTTCCCTTACACGATGTCCCTGGCTGCTCTGGTTATTATTTTTCCCACTTTGATAGGCCCCACCATTTTGGGAGAGAAGGAGAAGGAAAGGAAAACAAATTTACCTGTGCATAGAGTGCTTTAACCTTTCCCTGACCCCAACCCCTCCCTGTTCCCATGCTCATGTCCGCCCCCCCCCCACCCCTTTGCCCCTCGTTTGTCCTGATGTCCTATCCCGCTAGAAATGCCTCACACACGATGACAGACTTTGACAGGCCCTCCGTTTTGTTTTTTTTTCTCAGGGGTGGGGAGAAGGAAGGACGACAAATTTAATACACATTTACAAGAGAAAATTTATGCTCCCCACACCCCTGTGTGGGGCCATGGCCACATAGCCGATGTTACACCCCACCTGCCCCCGCAGTTTGTAACTTAAAAGATGTGGCCGTGCATAAGGAACAAAGCCAGAGAGACAATGGCGTTTATATATATATATATTATATATATATATATATATATATATATATATTATATATATATATGGATGTACCAAGCATATGTGTGTATGTTTCATCTACTACTATGAGAGGATTTGAACTAAGAGGCTGACATTTTCAGGGATTAATGAGGGCACCCGAAGGTGTCGGAGTGGTGCTGAGGTGTCGTCACCAGACGGCGGTCTCCTTGGGTTAACCTGAGGCGGTCCTTCGGGTGGGTGCCTGGAATGCCCTATCCCTAAGAGAGGATGATCACCTGTCTCTGTTATCATCTGAGCTCAAGCGTTTGGACATCGGTATTGCAGCACTCTCTGAGGTTCGGAGACCGGATTGCGGCGAGTAATGGTGGGTGGTTACACCTACTATTGGTCTGGTCGCCTCGATGGTTAGCATACTCAAGGAGTTGCTGCAGCTGTGTCCAATAAGCTGACCCAATGATAATTGAGGTAACACGGTCAACGAGCGTATTATGAGACTAAGGATTCGTCACTCCTTAGGTGTCATTTCCCTGGTCTCTGTCTATGCTCCGACTGAGGCGAGTGACCTCACCGTGAAGGACACATCTACGCCACGCTCGAGTCTGTGGTGATCATGCCCCAGACGAGATACACTTCTAGTCTTGGGGGATTTCAATGCATCGACGGAACTGATAGGGATGGTTATGAGACGTGTGTTGGTCCCCATGGGTCAGGAACAATGAATCAGAATAGCACTAAGTCCTTGACTTTGCAAGAAGTCATGGACTTTTGGTGGCCGTTATGGTTTCAGCCCCCACAAGCTCGTCGCTGGACTTGGTATTCCAACGCTGGCGGTGTGGCAAAGGAGATTGACCATGTCTCGTTGACGGTCGCTGGAGGATGATCTAGAACTGCAGGTTACCGAGTGCTCAGTTCCTCAATACTGACCACCGGTTGTTGTAGCAACTCTAAAGCTGCACCTTAAATCCGGAGAATGGTACCATCCCAGCCTAGGCTGGATGTTGGCAAGCTCAAGGATGAGAGGGTAGCTGAGGAGTTTGCGAACAGGCTGATGGACATTTGGGGTGTCTAGGTGCTTTGGGGGGTCCTGAAGAGTTATGGATTACTTTCAAGACCACCGTCCTTGATGTTGCGGTGGATGTCTTGGAACTCACCGCAGGGCAAAGAAGAATTTTGTCTCTCAAGGACACTGGATACCATTGACCAGAGTCGCAGGGCCAGGCTGAATGGCAGAGCTGAGCTGTTCAGGGAGCTGAGGCATAAAACTGTACGTGCACTAAGGGTGGACAAGGAGGCCTATGTGCGAGGAATCTGTGAGGGGTAGAGCATCACCTGTGGACAGGTGATTCTCGTCCGCTTACAGGGGAATTCGCGCATTGCGTTCATCCAAGCCTATCCTCGGAGCACTGCAGTTTGAGCAGAGAGTGGTAGGCTCTTAACAGAGGAGTCCGAAGTGAAGGCCGCTGGCCGGTTACTTTGAGCGGTTGTACCAGGCTGATCCCCCAGCTGTCGAGTTGGACGTCAATGGTGTTACAATTCCTGTTGCTGACCCTCCAATCAATTGTGGTCCACCTTCGCTTGTGGAAACACGGGCTGCGGTGAACCGGTTGAAACAGGGTAAAGCTCCAGGGATCTGTGGCATCCATGCTGAACTTCTCAAGGCTGGTGTAAATGCTGCACTCGTGTCGTTACATGCAGTTTTGTGCTCTGCCTGGAACACAGGCATCATCCAACTGATTGAAAGAGGGCCTTATTGTCCCTCTCTGGAAAGGGAAGGGTGATCGCCAAGACTGCAACAACTACCGAGGGGTGACGCTGCTCTCAGTGCCGGGCAAGGTCTTTGCTCGGATAATTCTTGATAGGGTTCGCCACCATCTGCTTGAGCACCAGCGTCCAGAGCAGTCAGGCTTTACACCAGCGTTTCTCAACCTTTTTACCCTTGTGAACCCTTGAAATAGTTTTCATGTCTCAGGGAACCCTGCATAAAAATTATATATTATATACCATTATTAATATCTAGCTCTTTTATATTTTTATCGTAGTTCACGTGGTAAATATAATATATATTTTTTTGGATACCTGGTTAAGAAAAAATGACCCCCTTTTTGTCAAATTTATTGCAAGAAAAAAAAACATACTGCTCGTTTATGAGACCTCACACCAAGGTTTTAATTCACAAAAAAAAAACACACCTCATGTAACTTGATAAACAAAACTTAAACAAATAAAGCTGAAGCAATAAAGGTAAACAGAAGAACTAACCTTGAGAGAGAGAGAGAGAGAGACTTCGCGCTAGGAAGCACAGAGAAGATAGATGGACACCTTGCATGTGTCCCGTACTTCAGTCAGTCACTCAATGATACACGAATCCGCCGCGTACAGGACGTCCACTAACCAGTGAGGGCGGTCACACTGGCGCCATATAGACATCGTTAAATACATTCCCTATGGTTGTTATAATTGTAAATAATATAAGAGGTTGAAGCTCTATTATAATAACCAAGGAGTTTCCAACAATATGCTGTACGTGTATAGTAAAGTTACGAATATTAAATCAAACAAAACTACTCAAAAATACATTTGCCTATTTATTAGTGTTTTCTCGCGGAACCCCTAGCGACCTCTTGCGGAACCTAGAGTTCCGGGGAACCCGGTTGAGAAACACTGCTTTACACCAAAGAGGTCAATGAATGACCGTATCCTGCTCTTCGTGTCCTCACCGAACGCAGACGAGAGTTTAGGCAGGGGCTGCTTGCAGCCTATGTTGATCTCTGTAAGCGTTTGATTCAGTGAATCGGATGCCCTCTTGGAGGATTCTTGGTCTTCGTGGGGTGCCACCAAAACTGATCGATCTGTATGTCTGAACTCTACTCTGGTACTGAGAGTGCTGTGAAGTGTGGTGGTACCATCTCTGACTTATTTCCAGTTGTTACTGGAGTTCGTCAGGGTGTGCACTGGCCCCACACTTTTCAGTACTTGCATGGACTGGATTTTAGGGAGGATGTCAGAAAGATCAAGCTGCGTGCATCATTTGGGAATGTCAAGATCTCGGACCTTGATTTCGCAGATGATGCAGTCATCTTTGCGGAGACTTTAGATATCCTTTTGGGGGCCCTCGAGGTGCTGAATGAGAGTCGGAGCCGCTGGATTACGGATTTCTTGGGTCAAAACTAAGATCCAGGCTTTCAATGACATCTTGGATGCTGCTGTCCTGTCTGTGTCTGTTTGTGGTGAGGATGTTGAGGTCGTGGAGAGATTCACTTACCTTGCAGTGATATTCATGTCTCTGCTGGCTGTGAGTCAGAGGTCAATAGACGTCTGGGTCGGGCCTGGGAGTCACGGATTCACTGGATCATGGGTGTGGCGCTGCGCGTACCTATGCGGAGGACGAAAGTCCGAGTCTTCAGGTCCTTGGTGCTTCCAGTCTTGCTCTATGATGCGAGACTTGGACTCTGACCAAGGATCTGAGACGGAGATTAATTCTCTTGGTACCAGGTCTCTTCGGAGAATCCTTGGCTATCGCTGGTCAGATTTTGTGTCCAACGAGCGGTTGCTGAGAGAGACTCGGATGAGATTTGTTACCTGCATGGTCCGTGAGCGTCAGTTGCGGCGGTATGGACATGTGGCTCGTTTTCCTGACGCTGATCCCGCTCACCAGATTCTCTCAGCGAGGGAGTCTCGTGAGTGGAGGAGGCCGATGGGCCGACACGTGCCTCGTTGTTGCAGCATTTGACCAGCATCTCAAGGAGATGGGGATGGGCCTGGCATCTGCCTGGGGATGGCCAGACAGAGGCCCTGGATACGGCGGAAAGTGGACGCAGCGATGCGCTGTTCTGGCACATGCTCCCATACCTGACCTGACCTGACCCCGAGGCGCTGTGGATGTGCATGTTTTGTTTGATTCTCTCAGGTTTTGAAATCCTTTTTTTTTTCTCACCTATCTTGCCATTTTCTTCCTTTAAAGCGGGTGCAATTGGAATTATCCAAACTATATAACCACAATGTATTATATATACACATAGGCAGTACACGTTTTCACTTCATATACGTAACCCAGGTTACTTTTATTTTCGGGAGTGATCGAGACAACAGTCAGTTGCCTATACACCGCCCAAATAAAGGGATGTATCAGAAGAACACATTGCACTCTTGGAAGACATTCACCCACTGGGCAGGTACTCTTCTATGACATTAACAATAGCAAAGACAATACCATGACTCCCCCTTTGGTAGTTCCCACAGGGGCAGGTGCTTATTGTGTATATAAAGCTTATATTTCTTCCATCTGCTCATAGGTTGCATTCCAGCATCTGTTTGTAATATGCAAACATTCACACCAGTTCATATTTATTTGTATGTATGTATGGATGTATGTATGTACGAGGTCCGTCTAAAAAGTAACGGGACTGAGCCTGCTGTGTGCTCCACTTACACAACTTGAATGAACGGGTTGTGTCAGTCTTTCGCAACATTCCAGCAATATATTTGATTGGTGATGGTTGACTGCGCTCATTGTGTTATTTTTTATAGGTCGTGCTTTACACGTTGTCTAGTCTGAGTCGTATTTAATATTCCCTGCATTTTTGCGTCACCCTGATGCTATGAGTCGTGAGCAGAGAGCCAATCTGAAGTTTCTTGCCAAGCTTGGCAAAACACCTTCCGAATCCTTCGCAATGCTGCAGCAAGCCTACGGGGAAGAAACGATGTCACGTACACGTGCATTTGAATGGCACAAGAGGTTCAAAGAGGGACGGGAGGAGGTTGAAGACGATCCACGGTCTGGAAGACCTTCAACGAGCAGAACGGCAGACAACATCGAGCATGTGAAGCAGATGGTGCGCGCAGATCGTCGACTCACGGTGCGGATGATTGCTGAGGAACTTTCCATCAACAAGGACACTGTCTGGAGCATCATCACTGAAAATCTCAAAATGCGAAAGGTGTGCACAAAGATGGTCCCTTGTCCAAGGACCAGAAAAAGCAAAGAGTCACTGTCTGTCAAGACATTATCGAGCGCCTCAAGGACGATCCAGACCTGCTCAGGAGAGTCATTACTGTCGATGAATCATGGATAGTCGAATACGATCCCGAGACCAAACGGCAGAGTCGTCAGAGGAAAAGTCTGACATCACCAAAACCAAAGAAAGCAAGGATGTTGAAGTCGAAGGTCAAGGTGATGCTCATCGAGTTTTTTGACATCAAGGGCATCGTCCACTTCGAGTTTCCACCACAGGGTCAAACAGTGAATCAATACGTGTACAAGGAGATCCTCCGGCGCCCTCATGAGATCAGTCCGGGACAAGAGGAGGAATCTGTGGGAGAACAGCTGGGTGCTCCACCCATGAACTGAGCATCTGACAGTTTCTGGCGGAGAGGAACGTGCCAACTCTGGAGGAA
Organism: Eptatretus atami; assembly: GCA_035128595.1. NCBI lineage: Eukaryota > Metazoa > Chordata > Myxini > Myxiniformes > Myxinidae > Eptatretus > Eptatretus atami. Next base: position 78,071,371 of record CM068963.1, on the reverse strand, counting down.
CCCCCGTATTCGCCAGACTTGGCCCGCTTGTGATTTTTTTTCATATTCCCCAAGCTCAAGGGGGTGATCAAGGGGACCCGATTTCCTGATGTGGAGGCCATCAAAAGAGAGAGATATGCCAGCACCTTCTAACAGAGGTTCGTGAGGGATTTTTCTCGTATTTTGGTGGTACGAGTGCCCTCTTCTCTAGTCCGCCACCTACCATCACTGGCTTAGCAAAAACTGCAAGTAGTGCTGGCTTTGATTTCCCTTTTCCCTGGCTCAGCGCGTTTATATATCCTTGTTACAAAACGACGCATAGCAGAACCGGGTGACGGCCGGCAATCGCAGGAGGATCAGTCAATTGGAGCAGTTTCATTATTTGATCAGCCAGCAAACGGCATTTGTTGATAGTTTCACTACTGTGGCGTCGCACCAAGCCTTCGCACACTCGATCACTTGTGCCAGCTCTTATCCGTTGAATTGGCGTCACTTCCATACAATCCTCACCCACCAGTGTAATGAATACAACGCATATTGGTTGTTGAAAAGACCAAAATCATCGAATCACACGACAACCTTGACGCCCACTCTGATTTGTTGTTTCCTTGGTCGTTTCTCCGCGATTACAACATGCACGCCCACTTCACAGGCGTAATTTCAAATGGTAAAACTGTCGGTGTTTGTCAACTTGTGCATAGGAAAAAGTAGGAATTTCAATGGTGAAGTACAGGGTGAATTCCGTTTAGATTCTCATGAATGTAGCAGGTGAATTTGTTTAGATTGGGATCTGCACAACGAAACTGAAACGACCGCACCTCCAATGACCTAATACCCTTCGAGCCCGTCCCGCTAAATCCATGTAATGAGCGTAATCTCGCCTTCATCAGATAAAGACCGCTCGACCGTTCCGTGGAGTTGGTCATGTTAACCGGCCTGGCTGCATGAACTTTGTAGGTCGTGGGATTCTAACTCCAGCACCCCTGCGACAACCTGCCGTCAGGAGCGGGGTTTGAACGCCAGCACCTTCACGTTGGTCCGGAGCAGAATTTTTTGAGCCCCCCCCCCCGGGAAAGGTTTGGTCAGTATTACCCACGCTAGCACAGAAATTTAGGTCGTGGGATTCGAACATCGAACCCCAGCACCCCTGCGCAACTGCCGTCAGGAGGCGGGGTTCGACCCGGCCACCTACTTGTCCGGAGCAGGGATTTTTTGAACCCCCGCCCCCCCTGCCCTCCCTTTGAAATGCATCGGGATCACGACATTTGGTCTCAGTAGCGCGAGCGAAGCCTTTAAAAAAAAAAATTTTAAGAGAAGAATTGGGATCTAAATGTGTTAATGATCATCTTCAACATTGAGAGGGAGATGGTCGTAGGGATGAGGTAAAAGTGTAACAAATAATTTCATCTAGGGGGATTAAACGTGCGCGTGAATGGTGGCTGAGCCGAATGTCTATGATTGTGCTGGATAGTGGATCTATTCAGGAAGCAAGTCGGGGGAGAATTGAGTGTAATGAAGAACGGGAGCCTCCCCCGTCCCAAGCGCAGTTTCCCTACCCCACAGTGATGAAAGATAGACCGAGGAGGCGGGTATGAACCTAGTCATGTAAAACACTTAATGATTTAGCAAACGAAAAGAAATTGGGGACAAATTCATGGAATGGAAAAACAAAATGAATGGACGATTGAAGGGAAAATTGAAGGGGAAATAAAAGGCATCCTGATCAAATGAATGAATTAAGAAGGGAATAATCCAGGCACTGGAGTAAAGTTGGGAAGGTGGAGGAAGAGGCAGAGCTCGAATGGAGGACAGACTGGGAGAATTGAGACGAAATTGGTGGCCCAATTAGAGAATGGAAATGAAACGGCGAAGGATTGGAGTCAAAGAGGGAGAAAATATTGGAAAAAACGAGAGAGGGTCAAATCCAGGTGGTCAGGAATGGGAAGAAAAGTTGGAAGAAGAATTGGGTCCAAAATAAAGAATTGACCAAGTAAACGAAGACTGAGGTCTAAAGCAACAGCAGAAAGAGGAACTGAGATTTTGCAAGTGCCAGAGTGGTGGTTTGACTGAAGAGGTCCAAAAGCCTGAGGGCCTGTGGTCGCAGAAAAGAGTGGGCATTAATTGATAGAGGACTATGTGAGCTGCAATTGAATGGGGAAGAGTGGATGAATGTTACAGGGCGCTGAAATTGTGGAAGTGACATTGAGACAAAGGTTGCTTGGTCAACAAATCTGCGGGAGATGAAGTGTGTCGGTTCATTAGCAGATTCAGGATGATTATATGACTCAGGGACCCCACCTCAAATTAACATTGGGCATCGGAGGCTTCCCGAGTCAAATACAATATTGGCGTGGGTGGGTGCCTTCTCTGAGCTGGAAATGGATATGGAAGGATCAGGGAAAGAGTTAAAAACCCAGTGTCCCTTCGTACCATTTTTGATTGGTCAGAGAGTCTAGAGGCTTCTATGCCATTTTAAGCATGTCTCAGCTCAATGGTTGGGGAACGAGAGCGATGGGAAACTGGTGGCGCAACGGCAGGGCAGCTGCTGACGTTTTGAACGTGGGTCCCAGAGGATACTGGACAGTGAGGGCATTTGTGAACTTGAACCATTGGTTTGGGATGGATGTGGAGGTGCGATCTGATCCAGGCGCAGCTGGCAGCATCGTAAAATGAAACCTGGTTTCAACATTACAGGAGCTAGCCCAGGATGTATACCCATCTGTGAGGACTTGCGTAAGGGGCTGACATTGAGACGTGGGGGCAGCTTGCGACAGAAAAGATTTACGGCGCCTTTCTGATCCCGAGGTCTGAACTAAGTGGAACTGCAGAGCTGATCACTGTGCACGAGCGGCTGAGTAACGTGGAGAGACTGACTTTTTGAGGAAGTCGAACCACATTATCAGACAGGCCGCGAAAACGATGCGACAGGTTGAGGTACGGGGAGAGAGAGCAGGAGGAATCGAGCATTATCGGATCCTAGAGGATAGCGCCGGTAGCTGTCAAATTTTGACAATGGGGAATTGCGTGGGTGAGTCATGGTGGATGGCGATCTGGGTCGCCAACGAGGGCAGCCCGACCCTCAGTGGATTTGATGGATTTGGGCAGGTGGATTCCTGAGGGTCCATTGTGGGAGTTGTTTCACATGTTGGGAGAGAGAGGCACATGCAAGCGATACTGTCGGAACCATCATGCACAGAGCTCAAGCAGGCTCACAGCCGGAGAGGGGAGGACTCCAATGGAATCACAGGGTCGGAGAGGGGGTCCATGCCTAGGGTGGGCCTAGGCAGCTGCTGCGGGTTGTCCAGGAAACTAGAGCGGGCCGAGATGACGGGGCCATGCTGTCGGTGGCAAGTGTGTGGAGAAGCACCTTTCTTTGGTGAAGAATAGTGATTGCGGAGAATTGGATTGGTATTGTGAGGTTAGATGTAAAATTGAGGGGGAATTTGTGAGGCTGTGGTGCACTGAGGCCGTGACACTATTATAATCGCAAATGTATTAGACCAAGAGTTGGAGGCTGGCATAAAATTGATAGTTAGTCGGACACAGCTTCACTGCTACGGGTGACGGCTTCCAATATTGGGGCGCAGGGTTGTGAGGATGGAGTTGGCCGGTTGTAGGTCATTGTTGGGGTTTTTGGGGTATGGGGGCCCCCAAGGTGTGTGAAATTGTCTCTCGGAATGAGTTTCTGGTAAGAACACGCTGCAACTAGACTTGGGTGGGGCCATATGTGGTTGGGTAGCTGAGAGGCTGCAGTTGGCAGACCTGTGGGATGACGAGGAGGTGCAGGGGATGTGGCTGCAGGGTGCCTGGCACTGTAACCGTGTCTCCCCAGTGTGCCAGGCCTTGATGATGAGAGTGGCAGTGAGGTGCTTCATCAATTTGTCAGCTGGGGTTAGTGGGAGCCGTGGCCTCTCACGGGGCTTGAAGACTAATGGTGGTCGCCCCTAGTGGGCAATATTGTGGCCCTATGTTGGGCTGTCCGCGTGCTTAACGTGTCTGATGCCTAGCCACGATAAGGAGCGGAGCTGTCGTCCGTAAGTGCAGAAGAGTATAGAGGTCACCGGAGAGGGGTGGATCCAAATGCTTGCCAGCACTCGAGGAAAGGGGGGTTGTCCCAGAAACTTACTCACACTGGACAGGGCCCGGGGTGGTGCTCTGCCATGACTGATTGGTTTTCAGATTCCGATGGGCCCCGCACTACCCTTCCAAGATAGTCATGGGGATAGATTGACTCATGATGCAGGGTCAGGAACCTAATCATGGGTCGGGGTGGATCGGAGCGGTGCGACAAAAGTTAGAAGGGTGGTTGACGACTTTAGACCCGACCAACCTGCGACTAACTTCCACTAGGGTAAGTCCTGGATGCTTACTGTCCAAGGTTCAGTTTTCTAGAAATTGGGACATGCTTAATTTGGATGAGAGCGAGCGAGAGTGACTCATGGTCGTAAGGATTGGTTTGGAAACCAAAATTTCTGTGAATTGATGTCTGTTTATGTGTAATGAATTGATTGTTCAATAATGAATGCCAGTTATAACTGTAAGAGGCACTGGCAGTATAGGAACACAATCATTTTTGCATTGCATTGTATGAGAATTGAATGACAACGGGGGAAGAGATGAGATGTTGGATTGTGTGGGTGGGGGGAGAATATGTGGGACCGCAGAATAGATCAAGCTCTGGAGGAGCGGTGACTGCGGCCTCCCTGAAGTATTTTGTCTGGCAGCCCGGTGGTTGTCCGGAAAAGAGACCCGTTGGATGGGGAGGTGGGTCTTTGTGGGTCCGGCGGTGCATGTGGTGGTGCCTCGGGAGGTTTCCTCATCCTGAAAATGTGCATCTTATTTTTAAGCAGGATACTCGCTTTGCTTTACTTCTTATGTGATCTCCTTTGGTAATCGCACCTCTCACTCGACATGATAATATAAAAAAAAAATTAGGTTCGTCGACCATGTTCGCCATGGTTGTTTTTCAATGTGAAGGCTAGAGTATAGGTTGACATTTTGGTGTTCTGTGCTTGATGCATTCTTTATTGAATTTCATAATTACCGCTTAAATCCTCTTTCCAAAGAATGCTGTTTCAAAGTAATCTTGTGTTGGTCGTTTTTATCCCCGCCGCATGGGGAAGGGGGATATTGTTGTCACCGGTCGTCCGTCCGGCTGGCTGGGCGTCAACATTTATAGCTGTGAGTGCGATAACTCATAAACTGTTCACCATATCGATTGAAATTTGGGTCACACACTGAACCACCTGAAAGGAAGAACCCTATTGATTTTGGGCGTGCGGATCCAAGATGGCCGACTGGGCGGCCATCATGAAAAAAATGTTTTTTCGCCATATCGATTTGAAATGTGGGTCACACATGTACCACCTGAAAAGGAAGAACCATTGATTTGGGCGTAGCCGGATCACAAGATGGCCGACTGGGGCGGCCATCTTGAAAAAAATGTTTTTGTAATAATGGAAAACCGCTTATCTGATTTCAATTGTTTTTCAATGGCGGGGGATTCCCATCTCTGATGGTATATTTATTTATTTGATGTGTGTGTACATTTCACATGTGTGTACGCACATAAACTGTATTACCAAAATGGCATTTAGCACCGGGTGTGTGTGTGTGTAATTGGATATTGGTCATGTTGTTATCTCCATATATGGGTTTCAGAAAGTGGAATGGAGCCCTCCCAGGTCTCAAGGTATCACCTCCGTATGAGTCCCCATCAGTCTGCCTCATCTGACGGAAAACATGGCGCTGAAATGTAGCATTAGTCTTTACAGTGTAATGACCGTTAGTGCTCTCACCACTTCTTCATAATTCTCTTTTTCTTCAGTATCATGAGCGTCTTGAAGGTCCCTCTCTCATGCTGCACCAGCATTGAACGATAATAGTGCTCTCCCACTGTGCTCTTTGGCTGGTGATGCCCCAAAAATAGGCCTCTGCTGTCCCCATACAATTCGAACTCTTCAAGCAAACCACCCATTGCACACTGACGACGCTCGCGTCACCCGTCGTATCGAACGACTTTTTATGCCACGAATAGCAGATAAACGGTCCCTCGAAACGCCATATTGAGGTGCACACTCGGTCGACTTTCATCCTCGTCGACCATGTCACATCGTCAAGACCAGGAATGCAGAAACGGCGTAACTCGGATCACCAACAGTGGCTCGCAGTGCTTGTTTAATCGGCCATCTTAGAACCTCCCTTCCAGTTGTTGTTGTTCGTTCACAGCATCGTGACAGTACAGTGGAGTTACATGTATTCTAAAGTATCCAAACACAATACAAACCATTATCATGACACGAACTGGACACACATCCCGCACTAGTTAAGCAAATACACAGCAGGATGTTGAATCGTATGTCTACAGCCGCCACTTACACACACATCGCCACTTCTGTGCTGTGTCAGATATTTATATCCCTTATCTTCCCCCCTCCCTACCTGCTGCTCTACCTGGCACAGCTCGTCATTGGCTGACCACGAAGATTTCAGAAAAAGCGAGGACCCACGTCGCTTCGTGATGGTTTATCGCTTTCTGCCATGTACACGCAAACTCGCACCTGGGGCTCTCGTGGCCATCCCTGTGTGACAGGATGATTGTTTTCTGTTGCATGCGAACTCGCACCTGGGGCTCTCATGGCCAGTCGTGTATGACAGGGATTGCTTTCTGCCGCATGCCCGTGAACTCGCACCTGGGGCTGTCGTGGCGAGTCCATGTATGGCGTGTGAGAAATAGTTTCAAATCCAGAATGTAAAGGGAAAGAAACACATACTTCAACTAACAGTCACAACACATATCTATCCACATAAATACTAAGCCTATTAAGGGCTAAACAGAATACTATGAGACATAACTACTTTGCCTTTGTGTTTGTGCTTCGTTCTTCCCCGGAGATTCACAACTGTCACACTATAGAATTTTTTTATGACTCCTCTGGCTAAACAGTTGCATAGGCTCGATTAGGCATGAGCTTGACAGATCTGCAGCCCCCCTACATCTCCATAGGATGGTACTGCAGCCAATACTGGGAAGAGAATTTAATTCTCAATTTTATAGACCAGTCCACCACGGAGAGGGAACATCCATGGACATGTGTTCCTCATCAGCGCGGAGCAGAAGCTCTCCCTGAATATGAAATAAATAAAACAGTAGTACATACAGTAATACCACAAAATCTTTGTCTTCAGAGCAATTTTTTCTTTTTTTTTAAGCATGAGAAAGACTAATGGATGATCAACGTAGAACTGACAGTGGTGCATACATACATCCAGGGAAAAAATGAACAGGAATTTTGGAGAGGGAGGAGTGGAGGAAACACTGAAACTAGCAATAAGTTTAATGGAAGTAATAAAGATCATTGGTCAGAATTGGGATGACTGCTTTCTTGAAGTCAGAGAGGAAAGAGTGAGACCAAATAGCCTTGGAAGATGCTTTCATAGATGGGAGAAGTGAGAATAAAAGAGTTGAGGTGTGCAGTCTGCCTAAGTTTTGGAATCAGCCTGAAGATGTCTAACCAAATCGCAAGTGAACAGAAATATGCGGTCTTGGGTAATGATTTTCTGTTTACATGGTGACTGAACAAGCAGCGCCCTTATCTCTTCTAACCTTAACTAACGTAAGCAACTGCAATTGATCTCTTGTAGCTTATTCACTAGCTGCTAGGACCATGTGGCAGCACATATTCAACATTTCTAAAATGTAATCATAGTATCTATGCACAATATAATTAAAGTTTGAGCTATTCATATTTCTGGTGCTACTCATATTCTTTCTGCTGTCATAATTTTCAAAGACAAAATAATCAGTCAGATTGATTTCAAAAGTTGGGCAGTGAAATGCATTCAAGCATTCAAACATATTCTCCAGGATGAAACTCACTACACCACCTAGTGGGTGAATCTGCAGTGGGTTGTTATTTTTTTTTTCCAAGAAAATTATTTTTGGACAAGGTGGGGTGAGATGCCCTGCCCTCCCCACAATACAGGATATGTACATCATACATCCCCCCAATACATCATACATACATTTGGTCAGTATGCTGAACATATTTCACTCGAAATTGCCCACAATACCATTAGCCAGACAGCCCACTGGTGCAGATACTCAGGATATGAGGATGAACCAGGACTGATCAGGTGGTTATATCGGGAAGACTGGAGGGGTGGGGGTAGAGGCATCTTCCAACTTTCTCGACAGAGACATCCGCCCCATCATACTCATGCTCAAACCCTCAGCAGATGCTGGGCTATGCAGAGCTTATTGCTGAATCAACTGAAAGTAAAAGAGAGCTAGAAATATATGTAATGGCTTTAACTGATTAAGTTTGATTCTATCAATACAATGTTATGGATGTAACCACATAAATATGAACAAGGATCTTGCTAGTTTCAAATGTAATTATGACCTGCATATTGTCTGGATGGTCTTGTATCAAAAGTTCTTAAGATATTCTCTCAAACTTGTACTTCTTTCTTGATTCGTCTTCTTCAGGTACTGTATCTCCTGAAATGTTGTTCAGCATCTCCAAAATGTCTGCATTGACCTTTGACAGAATAACAGTCATGCTTCAACTCCACACAGTACATTTCAAAAGTAGAACAATCTTCAACACACTCATGATGAGATATTGTTGCGGGCCGGGTATCGGCTGCGAGCACGACCGCTAGGTGGGGCAGTAGGGTCGACTCTACCGAACACCCGGAATCTAGATCGTACCTTTCGGAAAACTCCGACAGTACGGGTCCCTTACCGGACCGTGAATCGTCAATAATTTGACCGCGTGGGGTAGGGTTAATTGCCAAACTTCAATATACCTAATTCCCCACGCGGACAAAGCTACCGGGGAATTCACACCCTCAACGGCACTCGTCGAGTCGAGCCGTTGGCGTGCCCGACCCGTGGAAACCCGAGCGATGGTTGCCGAAGTCCGTCGGTCCAAATGTACATTTACAGCGGCAACAGCTTTGTAATTCACCAACACACGCCACGCTAAGCCAATGGAAGAAACACAGAAATGCGCTGATACATTTAACAAATGGGGTATTTATTCACAGTAATCGGGGAACGAGGGAAGCACGTAAGGGCAGAGTTATCACGACTAATAGAGAATGCAAATTTACACACAAGCACTTAAACAATTCCTACTTAATGACGGGCCCACAGACAGACGCACACCCAAAAGAAATGGACCCAAAATGGCTTCATTATCCCTTCAGCTCGGAGGAAGTCGAGCTGAGGGACGAGAAAGTGGCTGGCTACCTGGCCGCTAGTGCGCGGCTCGACGTCCACACCGTCCCGGAGCACCAGTCGGCAAGAACGGACCAAGGCAGCTGACGCAGGCCACGCCAGTGACAAGATGACCAGGAACCAGAGCACGCCGGCGACTGGATCAGCCGGGAAGCCGACTGGAACACGCACTCGTGAAGACTGGGCGCAGATTCTTTCCTACTCGCTCGAGCAGATCCACCGATTATTGGCTCTCCGTTCCTTTTGTCGCTCTCGGGCGCAGTTCGCTCATTGTGGCCGCTCTCATTGGGTGGGCCACGACGCATTCCTTATTTGGCGCGTAGCCAAGCGAACCGGTTCATGACCATATTTGGGAATGGAATTCCATCCCCGAACGAATTCCGAACAAACCCGCATACCAGCGAGCGCGCGGAGAATGCCGGGAGCAGAGGGTTGTCGCGGTGAGAGCGAAGATGGCGTTGTTGTAGTTGTAGATGTAGTAGCCGTAGTTGTGAGTGAGTGTAAAATCCTAACTATCAAAATAACTCACAGCGCATGTACATTAATTTATTCACCCATTAAACGAGGGACAGGGACCCTAACTTAAAACACATACTTACCGATATAACTGTTCTATAGGACCTGTATGTTGAGTACTCATGGCTTCTAGATTCGTAACAATATAATGCACCACACTCTTAAAAGAACAAGGGGGCTGCAGCAATTAGTCAGAGCAGGAATGTGGAATTTAGCCAGGGTGATGGTGATAGCTCACCTTCTCTTGCAAAGGAAGCGCCCAGAAATGTCCATATGCTGGCTAATATTCCAATCCAATAGGGAAGTAATGCCGAGCCTAGCTCTAAACTACCCTGCCAACCTTCATATATATATATATATATACACACATACAATTGACCCCTCCCACACTCCTCCAGCCGAAGAGCTGCAGAAAGCAACCCAAGAAGACCGACACAAGGTAAGCGCTACGCTGTTTCGAATCCTTAAGAGTTCCTCAACAACTATAAAGACATTTACACATGAGAATCCAATGCTACACACCCCTCAGCTACTGCACCGGTTTCATCGCTTATTGGTGAATCAGCAATAGCAGAGATAGCAATGCATACCAATGAGGTCCAAGCATATACCACGTGCAAACGTCAAAATCAGTCTATATATATATATATATATATATATATATATATATATATATATATATATATATATATAATATATGAGGCGCCACGAGGAGGAGTGATGTAAGGCCACATCGCCATTTTGGAGTTAATGCATATAGCACTATTTTAACCCTTCCCCTATCATCGAGCCTATCATCATCATCATATTAAAAAATGTCGCTTACATCACTCCTCCTCGCGGGCCTTATATATATATATATATATATATATATATATTAGATATGTTGCGGGCCGGAGGTCCGGCGGCGAGAACGACCACGAGGTGGGGAGGTTATGTCGTCTCCCACCAGACTCTCCGGAATTGTAGGCCGTCCCTCTCGGATAATTCGGTGAGGCGGCAGGTCGCTTAACCGACCATGGACGCCAATATCCACGTGTAGCGTAGGGTCTTTTTGTCTAGAACCAATTTACCTCATTAACTACGCGGTGTTTGTCTACTGGAAACCACGCCCTCAGTACGCCTTGCCCGAACCGGACCACTCTACGACTACCAAATGCCAACTACCTTTCCGGTTTGGATGCAGCGAGCGGATCTTTCAGGTCGAACCGGCTAGAATGAACGGATTCTATTGGATAAAAACCCGCCTAACTCAGATCCGACCATGCTGGACCAATGAAAGAAAGGACGGAAACGAACGTGGGAACATTTCTACAGTAATTTATTTACAATAAAGAAGACGCAGAGCAAGACTATCACGGAATATACAAGCAAGAATTTACAATGTTCAAAAACACTTACACAGTTTCTACCTACAAGACGGACCCACACACTCAGACGCACATTCAGATGATTTATGAAAAGACCCACAGCCAGAGAGGGAGAGACGAGCTGGAGGTCGCAGTTCGCTTGGGTACCTGCACTTTGAAGGGAGGGGTGCTCCGCCATGCGGCACCTCCTAATGGTCGTGCGGCTCGGCCACAGTCACACGCGTGGGGCTCGTGCCGTGGAGGAACCTGAACGGAGCAGTCGGAGTCCAGGGCGGAGATCAGGGTCGCGGACGGGACCCAGGAAACTCCAACGAACGCCAGCCAAATGCAGAACTCAATCTCAAACCACACGACGCACACCAACCAATCAACTCTCAAAAAAACGTACACTCTGAGGCGCGTCATTTTTATGGACCTCCCCCGAACGGGGCGGGGCTTGATGAAACAGACGTCACCGTCCGCCCCGATTGGACAGGGTCTTCATGGGATCCGCCTTTCTGGGCGGGGCCTCGGCCAAACCGGAAGGCTCGCCCCCCCCCCTCACGCATGTGACTCATCAAGAGGAAGATCAACGTTGCAAAGGGAACGTTTGTAGAAGCGCAAGGAACGGCGAACTGGACGTTTTGCCCCGTATGCTGTGGCCAGGCGGCGAGGGTTGCAAGCGCTGGAAGATACCGTGGTTGGTTGTTGGATGGGCTGTTGGATGGTTTGTTGGATGTCGTTAGATGGTTTGTTGGATGGTCGTTAGATGTAATAACCTACCTAAAAGGACATCGCAACGCACAACTTTGATTCTCCCACTAGACAAAAGGAGGGACCTGTCTCATATGTACTTAAACGGTATAACTGACTCTTGGACATCTGTATGTTTGAATGCATATGGTTTCCAGATCCGTAACAATATATATTTTTATATACTGTAATATATATATATATATATATATATATATATTATATATAATAGATATAGTTGTATGTATATATATAATAATATATTTATATATATATATATATTATATATATATCTAATATATATATATCGATTCCCGTCTGAGCACGTAATTTTTCCACACATATTTATGATTGCTCTATCCGGTTCATTGTAAATAATTACAAACTATGCCCCCTGTGGTGTTTAATACTGGACATGGATGTGTCCCGCACAGGGGGAGACCTCTCAAGAACAGGCCCAAGCTGTACCTATGGTTGGCAGTGAGTGCCGACAGTAATGACCGGAAGCAGTGGGGAAAGAGAGTGGCACCTGTATGTGTGGAGGAATTGCATTGCTCAGCTGGTGGGTCACCCAGATAGCTCAGATGGCAGAGCACTGGTATGGTTTGCCAGGCCAGAGGATTTGTGTTTAACTCCTGGTCTGGGCATGTCATTTTTCCACACATATTATATATTTATATATATATTATATATATATATATGTATAATATATACATACATACATACATACATACATACATACGGGAAAAAAGCCAGAAAACAAAGGTCCGTCTAAAACGTAACGGGACTGACTTCACAGAAATTTTATTCCAAAAAATATATTGAAATCATAGCTTGTCCCTTCAAAATAGTTTCCCTCCAGTCTCACACACTTGTCCATCCTCTTTTTCCACGCTTCGATGCACCCGATAGGCTTCTTCTGGAATCCTCCGGAGCTCCGTCGTCACGGCCCTTTTGATGGCTCCAC
>CM068963.1:78031138-78041278 GCA_035128595.1 Eptatretus atami | reverse complement strand
ATGATCGAGGCCTCACACACACAGTTGCAAACACAGACAAAGGGTGACAAACAAAAATAACCCCCCCCCCTTTTTAAATACACTGGTACTCGGCCTGGCCAAGGGCTAGCCCTCGTCGTTCTGGTGTTGGGGAGCTTCGTCCGGCACGTGTACTTGCAAGCAAAATGGCACCGTCTCTTGTCGAGCTTGGGAGGAAGGCACCTCCACCATCCAGGTGCGCACGCAGGTGAAATCGCGCTTCACTTGGAGCAGCTTTTCACACTCTACAAGTGCAAATGTGGCCAGCACCTCCTCGATCGGATCTGCTCAATCTGCTCTGCTCAATCACTCCAGACGTGCAATGTACCCTGCTCGATCTGCTGTCTCCGAAGCCCCCTCGCCAAGCACACCGTGCCTTCAATCCTCCTTTCTTTATCACCCTCCCTGTCCTCTGCCCCTGGGCGTGGCCTCTCGCCTCCAAACCGGGAAGGTGGGGCTTCTCCTTCTGTGGGCGTGGCTTGGAATATAAAAACATAGGGAAAATCACAGAGGGTAATCCCGTACAGGAGAACTTATTTTTACTCCCTAAGCTAATTAACACTGCACCACCCCTCGTGTGGTGACGTGTAACACTAAGCTGACAGATTCCCTGACGTATTTACATTGAGGTGCTTCTACCCATCCACGGACCATGCTACATTATACAATCATTCTGTACTATTAAATCGGTTCATCTACCCCCATAATCATTATAATAATTATATTTATATATATATATATATATATATATATATATATTATATATATTATATATATTGTTGCGGCTCTCGAACCGCATGCATGCAGAGATGGATTGTCCAAGACAGTTATTCCATTATGTGTAGATGGTCCCTTTCCTTTTGTTTGGCGGATAACAAGGAGTGCGTTCGATGATCTAATAACTAGGGTTGCTTCGGCATTTTCTCCTTCATTTCGTCCCCACTCTTCTTTCGTCTCGTTGTTCCTGAGGTAAATCAGCACGTGCGCCTTCGCTGTAAGCTGGGCCACATGCAGGCCAGCGCGTGCGGCGCCGCGGTGGGGAAACTGCTGCACAGAGCCCTCGTTCCCGGGCGAGCCCTGGACCTGCATGTGCGGCGGGTCGTGTGTGCTTGGCGGTGTGGGGTTGTCGGCTCGGGCTTCCGATGGTCTGGGGAGGATTGCGGTTGCATTGAAAAGGGCATGCGGGTGAATGTCTCTTAGGAGGCTGCGCGAGTGGTGTTTTTCATGGCACGGGAAACACAGCCAGCACGACGTCCATGCAGCGTGGGAGCTGTGTGGAGGCCGATGGGGACGACTCCACACCGTGTTTGGCGGGATGCGAGTGTGTGGAGTGGAGGCGGCTTGTTCCTTTTTGGCCTCAATATCTGACACATATTGGTGTTCGCCCCATGCACATGCAAGCGGAGTCATGTGAACGCGAGCACTGGCCACGTGTGCAATGGCCGAACCGCGCACACTGTATGGAATGTGCTCGAAGGCAGACACGTACGCCGCTCGCGAGACGTGCACAGATTATCCATGATGACATACCTTCGGCCCTCGCTGGCAGCATTGGATTCTTCACGGATGGTGGACGTCTTCTCGTCTCTACGGCCAGCGAGGCTGCGATCGAGCTGGGAATGTACAGTGCGGGCCACGTTGGCACGCGCGGAGCGAGCGCGTTGATCGACGCTGGTCGAACGCCGAGCGGGCATGCGGGACCCTCGACCGGTCGCCCGGCACGGCCCGGGGATTTTGCAGGACGATTCGCGGTGCCAATTTCAGTGTGGGCAATTCATGTCATCTCGTGGGGTCGGAGCAGAATATTCCCGCTGTCTTGGATGGCCTTGCCGGAAACAAGTGAGGCAGCTTCCCGCAAAGTTGGCGGGCCATGTGTGGGGTCGGGGCCAATCGGAGCACCCGATTCGGGTTATTGACGTTTTGATTCGGCATGGCCCCTCCCCCCGAACTGCGGGTCCTATAAATGTCGGGGCAGTCGCTCTTGCCCTCTTCTCTTTCTCACCTCTCCTCGCCCTCGTCGACACCGCCAGGACCCGCCTCCTGCTGTCTGGACTCCGCCACCTCATCTTCGCCCACATGACGTGACCCCACCCGCCTACCTGGTCCCGCCTACCACTCACCCTCGCACTCTGGACTCCGCTCCTTCTCGACTCAAGCTCCTCCTTTCCGAACACAGTCTCCACACGTGCGGCTGAGGCCAGAGACGACGCGCCCAGTGTCGGTACCACACTACGAAGCATCCCCCCCCCGAAACGTGTTGGTGGCGCGTCGTGCTATCAAGCACAAAGGTACCAAGATCAAAGCCTCAACTCCCCTCCCTTCCTGGTTCAAAACTTCCTCCTTCATCGGTTTTCTGTGTGTGTGTGTGTGTGTGTGTGTGTGTGTGTGTGTGTGTGTGTGTGTGTGTGTGTGAGTGTGTGCTGGCACCTGTCTGCTTAAGTAAGACCGCAGAAGGTCGTTATTGTTATTATTCTTATATTTTCACGTAAGTCTGCTCTGTGTCCCCTTTTGTAAATTGACTGTTAATAAATCATTATTAGGAATGTTCCCTGCTCGTTTTTGTCTTTTCTTTCATTGATCCAGCATGGTCCGAATCCTACTTTAGCCGGGACTTTATTCCCAACGATCCATTCCTTTTAGCCGGTATGTCCTTGCAGTGTGCGCTCGGCTGCATCCGTTCCGGAAAAGTGATCCGATCCGGTTCAGACAAGGCGTACCGAGGCGTGTTCCCGGTAATTAAATCACGTGATTAATTAGGTAACCCGATTAACCCATAGACGGGAGGACCCGAGGTCACGCGGTTGAGTTATTGGCATCCACGGTCAGTTAAGGGACCCACCGCATCACGGAATTATCCGTGTGTGATGGCCTACAATTCCGGGGAGTCTGGTGGGGAACCGACATAGCTTCCCCACCTAGTGTTCTTCTCACCCCCCATGGCCTGCAACATATATATATATAATATATATATATATATATAATATATATATATATATATATATATATATATATATATATAATATATATATACAACATACATACATATATGGTGTGGCTCATGGTATTGTGGGCAATCTCAATTGAAATATGTTCAGCATGCTGAATAAACATATGTAGGATGATGTATTTTCTTGTATTGGGGGAAGGAAGGGGAGGTGGGGGGGGGGCATCTGACCCACCTTGCCCTAACAAGATCAAATGAGCTAAGATCCTCGTCCTCTTAATGATGACGTCCTAAAAACGAATATGACGTCATTGTGATGTATCAGGTTGCGATAAAATTATCTGTGCTAATGCCGGCTTGATTCCCGCAAACAAAATTCAAACAGCTTGCCTAGTTTCGGAGATAATGGTATCGGCGATTTCCTTAAGGGGCTGTCACACCTTGACCGAATTAGCGAACGTATGCGTTTTTTTTTTACAAATTGCCGAATACGCTGGCACACGTCGAATACGTTATTGGTAAGTTTTGTATACTTAGGAATACCCTGAAAAACACTGCCATAAGTCGTTGTACGCTGGCTTTAATCGTTGACTTTTGTGCTTGTTCTCTCTTTTTCGAATGCTTAAAATTTTACGACGTACTCGGCGTTTGCCTCACACGTTCCGCTACGCCGGCCATAAGGTTTAGGCACGTTATGCGATCGTTGACACACGTTAATTGTATGTTACTCATAAGTCGAAACACGTAGAGGAACATTCGCGTACCCGAAACTATTTCTAACCTATGAGTAACGTTTTGTAAGACGCTACACAAACGTTGTTCACACTTCGCAACACGCTACTTGAAAGTTCCTCATACGTCGAAACACATCAAAGTAATGTTTAGGGTACCGTGACTTATTATAACCTATGAATAACGTGCTTGGGAATTATTACGCTATGCATACGCTGGACTATCGTTGGGCATAGGTTGTGGACGCCTAAAACACGATAAACAATCGTTGGTATAACTTATGTATAAGTTCTCGAAGCGTTCTGTGTTCATTACTCGTACATATGCATTTGTCAAATCGTTTTTAATACTTTAAAAAGTAAAACAAAGAAATATTTCATCGTGGGAATGAGGAAAAAAAATTAGCCGAAAAGAACATCGAACAATGGTGCAAAGTATCTCCTATTCGTGGACGATAAGAGGATCCATCATCACCCACACCCTCCCCATCACGCTCACCTACTACTACTGACGTGGACCTACTACTACTACCAATACTACTACTACAACTACGACTACTACTACTGACATAGACTACTACTACTACTACTACTACTACTATATGACATGGACCTACTACTACTACAATACTACTACTACAACTACTACTACTACTACTGACATAGACATACTACTACTACTACTACTATTACTACTACTACTGACATAGACATACTACTACTACTACTGACATAGACATACCACTACTACTACTGATGTAACATTCTACTACTACCAATGGTACTACTACAACTACTACTACTATTACTACTGTCACGCACACCAACTACTGCTAATAGTATTACTACTACTGATACTACTGGCATTGACATCTACTCAACATGGAGTCTGGAACAATGATGGTTCCTCTTGTGAAGCCCATTTGTATGTACCAATTCCCCTAAACGCTGCCAATACGTCAGTACACGGTAGATGTAAGTTAGAAACACGTTCAGTAAGTTCTGTGGTTGTCCGGAAGACGTCAATTTAATTCGTCTACATACGACAATGTGCGTTATACATACGTTACAAATAGGTTCATAGCATGTTATTCAATGGTTAGATGCACGTTTACTTAGGTTCAAAACATGCTACACATAGGTTAAACGCACGTTACTCTTACGTTCATAGCACGGTAGCCATTGGTTCAACGCCAGTTATACATAGTTTCAATGCACGTTACTCATACTTTCCAAGCACGTTAAACATAGGCTAAGCTGACGTTACTCATTTGTTCAAAGCACGTTACTCAACGTTATAAATTGGGTTTCAAGTATGGTTGCCATTAACTTGACGTGCTTCGACTTATGACTAACCTGCAAGTAACGTGTGTTCGCCGTGTTTAAACGATCGCGGAACGTGCAAGAACAGATGCCAATGCATGCGAAACGTGTGAGCCTTACGTCGAGTACGTCTTAAAATTTTCAGCATGCTTGAAATTTCACGACGTATCGAACGGACTAGGTAATATGCCAGCGTACTTCAATGATTTCGAGCATTATCTTAACGTATAACTCAACTTTCCTATAGCGTATTTGACGTGTGCCTAGCGTTGTAAACCCATTTTCATAGAATGGCATACGCTGGAAAATCGTCAAGTGTGGACTGCGATGTTGACAATTCAAATCTCGGGCAGTTTTGATTTCAATCGGCGTCCGGCAAGTTCTCAACAGGCTACGCCACGAGTTCGCCGGCGATACGTATAGCGCGCAAAGGGTAAGTTAAACTCTCGTTTGTCATAGGTTTTGAACGCCGATCACAAGGTAAGCATTCGTCGGTAAAAGTTATGTATTTACACAACGAAACGTTCTGTGCCCGTTACTAATATGTTATGCAAACGACCAACACGTTTTGAATACGCCAAAAACTCAAAAAAAAAACATCAAAAATTTCAGCGTACGTCAACGTTTTAGATCAATTTTTATACGTTGCCATTGCTGGCTTAAACGTCAAGGTGTGACAGGGCCCTTAGCAGCGATATTATGACATCAACTTTTTTTCTAGGAAGAATTTCCAAAATCGGAGATGGTTACTGCCTGCGCGTGGGCTTTCTGCATATACATGGCAAGTTTCACGAAGATCCGATGAAACTCTGGGTTGTGAAACAAAAAATGTCAAAAAAATAGGAATGACGTAATAAAAATTGATATGACGTCATAGTGATGTATCATATGTGCGGTAATTCATCTCTGCTAATGCCCTGTTCGATTCCCGCAAACAGAATTCAAAAAGCTTGCCTAGTTTCGGAGATAATTTTTTCGGCGATTTCCATTAGCGGAGATATATTGACGTCATAACTTTTTTTTCTCGGGAGGAATTTTCAAAATCGGAGATAGTTACTGTCCGCGCAGGGTATTTTACATAAATATGCCAAGTTTTCAGGAAGTTTCGATGAAAACTGTCGGCTGTGAAACAAAAAAGTCCACAACAAGAAGATGAAGAACAACAACTTGAGTAAGATTTCGAGATCCTCCACGAGGATCTAAAAATAATTTTTATTAAAAAGAACCACTGTAGATTTACCTTCGAGGTTGTGGTTGTATATATATATATATATCACACACACTCGCATACAATTATCTTTTCTTTCCACAGATAAATGTCCGCATTGGTGAATGGAACAGCCTTCTTCATTTTAAGAAAACATCCATCTCCATTGGATTGATTTGCTTGAAGATAAATGGTGAGTGTGTCAATGACCGGGAAACTTCAGTATTGATTAAAAAAACAAAAAAACAATTGTCTTTGTTTCCGTTCATCCATTCCCCTTGCTGACAGCTCAATGCTGTTATCAGCCCAGAATGATGCCTTATATTATTTTAGGGAATTTAATCATGCACTCAATTTTGAAATTTCCAAATAATTTTTTTTATAGTGAATGTCTTTGTTTGAGCATATTATTATAATACGAATTGTGGTTGGCTTATTTTGCCTTCCCATTAGATTAACTCAAGGTCCATGATGTTTGGATCCCAGGTTCAAATCCCAATATACCTTGCATAAGTATTTATCCATTTTCCACCTTTTGTCCAATTGTAATTCACATTTAAGTGCACTGATTTCTGCTGATGTCTCTGTCCTGCAAGTGATTTACATGTAACTTTCCACTAATTAGCCTTAATTCAATGCGCAATCAAAGAAGATATAAGCATTGTTGATTTGATCAATCAATCGAAGCACATCAGATTATTCATTTAATTCTCGTAAACTCAAAGTGGTAGAACCTGGAGCTTTGCAAGTAACCTCATTTGATTTCCCCTCTGATTGTGATAACATATGGATTGTGGCGATAACGGGAAATACAGGTAATCACTAAAACTTGATTGAGTTTGGTTTAGTCTATACATCACCAAGGGTAACCTACTGAACTCACTTGCAGAACATATCACAGAACTTCATGCTGTCATGACTTCTGCTAACTCCGAAGCCTCCCTCACTTTCTCCTGCTTATTACATCTGGTTTTCTTACACGACAGAATAGGTTCAATTTCACGGAGCCAAATTTATCGGACTTCATTTAATGGACTTGTCTCCCAAAGAAAATGAATAAAGAGAATTCGTTTGGTTTTAATAGACGAATGAAATAACAATTTTGATGCTTCCCGCTTAGTTCATTAAATCGGACTGTTCTGCATTCATTTTGTTTTAGTTTTGTTAAAAACTTTTTTAGTTAAAAAAGAAGACACTTTGATAAATTAATGGTGAAGCAGACAAAGGCTCAAACCTGACAGATCTTTCCATATAGGTTGCCATTGACAAACTAGACATAATCTGCTTAACAGAAACATTCCTCCTTCAAGACGTCTCTGACTCCTTAGTTTCTCTCCCTGGATACTCCCTTCTCCAGTATGACAGAACTGAATCTCGTCCTGGCGGCGGAGTTGCTCTCTTCATCAAAAACTCCATAACTCACTCTCCATGCACTGCCCTCACTCCCCCACACCCTCAGGAATACCTCTGGCTACGGCTTCCCCTCCACTCCCACCTCATGGTTATGTGTGTGTTGTACCATCCACCAAACAGTGATGACTCCATTTACATCTCGCTTGCTGAAAACATGGACCAACTTCTTTCCTCTCATCCCAACTCTCTCTTTCTCATATGTGGTGACTTCAATTGCCATCATGCCAATTGACTGGGTGTGGGAACCTCCCTCACCTGCCATGGCTCTTCAGCAAAAGACTTCTGCGAGCGACTCATTGGGACTGACACAATCTGTGGATTTCCCGACCCGAATCTCAACCAACGGTACTCCATCTCTTCTGGATCTGATTTTGACAAATTTCCCAGAAATCATCTGCTGTTCTTCCTCTGCTCCAATCGGTTCATCTGACCACGTCCTTGTCAAAGTAAACATCTCTCTTTCTGTTATCAGAGAACCACCTCAGTGCCGTCGGGTCTGGCATTTCACTCAGGCTGACTGGCAGGGTCTTCAAGCAGCCATCAAACTTCTAGACTGGTCTCCCATCTCTACTTTCTCTGACAAAAACACGTCCTGGTAATTCTTTCAAAGAAACTTGCTGTCTCTCATGCACAGATTTATCCCATCTTGTCTTCAGTTGTCCTCCCCTTCCCCCCACCCAGGGTACACTGAAGCTTGTGGCGAGGCAGTTGTCCTGAAACAACTTGCCTTTGCCTCATGGAAGGAAAATCCCACTGAAGGCAATCTCAGTTCCTTCCACAAAGCTCTGAACAAGTTTGTGTCTAACCTCAGGAGAGCCAGGAAACAATATCTTTCGCATGAAGTCTGAACTCTCAAACCTGTCTCCCTCCTCCAATTCCTGGTGGCATCTAGTTAATTCTGCTTCTGGTGTATGTTCCCCCTCCATCCCTCCCTTACCTCAAATGGTCGCACAGCTGACAATTCACGTGAAAAGGCTGAATGCCAAAACTCTGTGTTTGCTTCTAAATATTATGTCCCAAACCCATCGCTTTCTGTTCTCACCTTACCCAGTTGCACCCAGCTGTTCCTGGACTCTGTGTCCTTTTCTTTTGACAAGGTGGAGAGCTTGCTATCAAACCTTGACTCTAATTCTGCAACCAGTCCAGATGGCATCAGCCCACGTGTCCTCAAATCCTGCTCCTCTGCACTTGCTCACCCTCTCTTTGTTCAATTCACCCTTTCATTTGCTTGAGGTCATCTGCCTTCTGCTTGGAAATCAGCAAACATCACTGCTCTGCATAAAAATGGTGCAAAAACAGATCCCTGCAACTACAGACCAATCAGCCTTCTCCCAATCATCAGCAAGGTCATGGAATCCATCATCGCTTCTGACATCAAATCCTTCCTTTTCTCCAATGGCTTGATTTCCGATCATCAATTTGGATTCAGTCCAGATCATCTACCCTGGACTTGCTGCTCCTGCTTTCCCAACAATGGATGGAGGTCTTCAATGCCAGACGTGAGATCAGATCCATCTCCAAAGACATATCGCTTGCTTTCTTAACGGTCTGGCACCCCACCCTGCTCAGCAAAGTCTCTTCCTATGGTATCCAAGGCAATCTCCACTCTTGGCTTGCAAATGTCCTCTCCTGTCACAGTTAAAGTTTGGCTCTCAATGGAATTTTCTCATCCCCTCTTCCTCTCCAGGCTGGAGTTCCTCAAGGCAGCATTCTAGACCCTGTTCTTTTTCTGGTTTTCATCAATGATCTCTCTGACTCTCTGGAAAACCTCTTTATCTCTTTGCTTATGACTCACGCTCTGCCGTACTATCTGTCATCGCTCACATCGGCAAGCAGCAGCTTCTTCACTCTCTCGCAGATCTGGATAAAATCACAAGCTGTTCCAACACGTGGACATGTCTTTCAATCCTGACAAATCTCAAACTCTCACTATATCTCTCCAAAAGGACCGTCTGGAACCCCACCTCCCCCCCCCCATCTACCTTTTCAACAATCCTCTTGAAGAAGTCCTCTCACTCAAGTTTTTGGGCCTCACTAACTTCCATGATCTTTCCTGAGAAAGCCACATCTCCAAGCTGGCCTCCAAAGCCAGTCACCAATTGGGCATCCTCTATCATGAAAGTCCTTCCTTGGCACACCTGAGCTCCTAACTACATGCAGAGCTTTCATCCACAGCCTGATCAACTGCTGCTCTCCCATCTGGGCTAGTGTTTCCGCCTGTCACATTTCTCAGCTTCACGCTGTTGAAACCAAGGCATATAAGATCATTGGTATCTCCCGCGATGAGGCTGAGTCTTTGGGTCTCTCACTCTCTCACCGCAAGCAGGTTCGTGGTCTTTCCCGGTCTTCCACCATCTCCTCTCTGGTCTTGCTTTCCCCTGCTCTGTCTGCTATCTGTTTCCACAGGGCGCTCAAGGTCCACAAGCAAACCCCTTCTGGTTAAACTACCAAAATCAATAATCACTGCTCACCTTCATTCTTTCATTCCTCTTTTTTCCTGCCTT
>CM068963.1:78019830-78031128 GCA_035128595.1 Eptatretus atami | reverse complement strand
TCCCACACACTCTTCAATCCCACTCTTCCCTCCAGGTCTTCAAAAGAGCTGTTCAAACCCATCTCTTGTCTTCCCCCATCCAAAACCATGATCTTTTCTACCCCCGTTAATCCACCCCAACCCCACCTCCTTCATATTTCCTGCTTTCCTTTCTGAAAGTCCCTTTAGTGTCCATCTTGTTTACCCTGTGTACCCCGCCCCATCCCTCTCCCTTCCACAGATCTCCTCATGTGTCTATTCCCCACTGTTTTGTGCTTCCCTCTCTTGTCCCTCTTGTCTCCTGCTCCTCTTGTTATGCGTTCTGTGTGTTAGCTCTTATACGAGCCTTCACATTGTATATACTTGTTATATAAAAAAAGGCTGGCAGGATTGTCCAGAGATGTGCACTCGTCTCTCTGCTGTCTAGCCTGGGTTTGAATCTGTACCCAGCTATAAACTCTCTTCTTGGTGTTTCACATGCATGATAAAGCATCAATGTGTGAGTATGTTAAGCCCGAGGACCCGTCTGCCAGCACTGATCGTTGGTGGATGCTAAATATCCCACTGTGGCTTTTGCAGAGTGAGCGACCTACCACCGACATCCTGAACTGTCCTGTCTTGCTGTTGTAAAGACAACGGCAATCCACCCAGCATAACCTCTCCCTCAGAACTACTTCGGCATATACTACCATTTCTTTCGCATCGTAAAGGCACATTAGGGTTGGCAAGGCATTTTCATTGGTAAGGAGAACAGTCCTGGACAGGTTGCCACCCCAACACAGGTTAGTCAGAATGGTTATTACCCCAGTACACTAGTACTCATTTCACCAACCTCAGAAGAATGACAGGCTGAGTCAACCCCACCTGATAATTCAACAGTCAACAGGGGCTTGATCTCAGGACTCTCAGGTCCCAAGCCAGCCACCTTAAACACTAAGCCAACACCAGGCTTAAATATTGAACATAAAAATCAACCAATAATTTTCAGGTTATTTCTCTGAAATAAGCTCATAGAGTGGTTACCAGTGTCCAGCTGTCTGTCTGTATGTATGTTCGTTAACATTTAACTAAAACATCCTCTCTTCACAAACTACCTGACCGATTTTGGACCAAATTTGGTCGGATGCATCAAGACAGCAAGGTCTCATGGGGTTGTGCTTCCCATCCGAATGCGTCCCCTCTGGGGGATTAAAGGAGGGTTTACCCCAAATATTGGTATTTTATTCAAAAATAAGTTAACATGGCCACATCCACTGGAATAAGGAGACTCCAAAAATAGGGGTTCTGTGCTGGAATGTGACAGCTCAAAGAAATGCATTAAAGTGTACTGTTGGACTCCGCTATTCACGGATTCCCTATTCGTGGATCCCATGTATTCACGGTTTATAAACTTTGACTGGCTTTGACATTGCCTCCCCCCCTCCTCCCACGCACTACACAATTAAAACGTTTCACCATATCTCACCCCATCTGAGTAAAAAGTTAGCATCTGACAACATCCCCCACAAACAATGGGCAGACTACTCACCCCTCCTGCAGCTACTCACAATTCTCGCATGACTACTTATGTGCAGTGTATCCTGGATCTCAATCATTCTTCTCGTCCCACTGCCTTGACCGATATTTTGCCTCTCATTCCACTTATTTGCTTATTGATCAAACATGGCTCCCAAGAGCAAGACCAGTGCCGGAGAGGTGTCGACTGCCAAGAGGCAGAAGAAAGTGATGAGCCTGGGTTACGAAGTGGATCTGCTGGACGGGCTGTCGAGAGGACCGAGTGTAGCCTCTGTGAGCAGACTGTATGGAGCAAATGAATCAACTGTTTGTGACATACTGAAGAATGAGAAGGTGATCCGAGAAAGTATTGCGGTGAGCACTGTACCGAGCACCAAAGTGGTTACCCACGTCCGGTGGGGTGTCCACATAACATAGAAAGGATGGAGAAGGCTCTCAGTGTATGGATTGAGGACAACGCACAGAAGAATATGCCTTTAAGTGGATCTCTCATTTGCGCAAAGGCGATGCATATGTTCGGGCATCTGGCTGGCGCAGGTGACACTAGCACGATTGATGCGCGGGTATGAGCGATGCGAGTACGAGTGGCCTTAGTCCACTCCAGTGGATGGTTTGACTGCTTCAAGAAGCACTACGGTCTTTGCAACATCAAACTGACAGGCAAGTGTGCCTCCCTGGACGTTCTCTGCTCAACTTGCGCTGTTCATTGAGGAGAAGGGGTACCTGCCAGAGCAGGTGTTCAATGCTGACGAGACCGGCCTGTTTTGGAAAAAAAATGCCAACGCGAACTTTTATCTCGAAGCATGAGGGGAATGCATTGGGAAACAAGTCCTCAAAAGACTGGGTATCTCTTCCTCTGCGCAAACGCAAAAGGGGACTGTATGACGAAGCCCATTATGCGGTACCATTCCCTGAACGCACGTGCTCTCAAGGGCAAGAACAAGCACATACTACCCTTGTTTTGAAGAGCCAACAGGAAGGCGTGGGTGATGGCATCAATTTTCATGGACTAGTTCCACAACTGTTTAATCCCTCAGGTGGAGAGGTACCTGGAGGAACAAAACCTTGCGTTCAAGGTTCTCCTGCTCATCGACAACGCTCCTGGCCACCCCTGGGACCTGAAGTTGGCTCACCCGAACGTTAAGGTGATCTTCATGCCACCCAACACCACCTCCCTAATCCAGCCGCTCGACCAAGGGGTAATCTCCACTTTCAAAACTTATCATACCGCCACACCTTTCACTGCATTTTGGATGTGATGGATGCCGTCGTACAGACCCAGAGCTCACTGTCGGGCAGTGTTGGAAGGAGTTCAACATAGCCCACTGCATTGGCACAATAAAAGAGTCACTGGACAAGGTGAGAGCCTCCACCATCAACGCCTGCTGGGACAACCTGTGGCCACAGGCAGTGAAGAACTTCAGAGGGCTTTCTCGCCAAGACGGAGGAAAGGCATGAAATTGTTGGGTTGGCTTGGCAGGTGGGAGGGGAAGGCTTTGATGACATGGAACCTGAGGAGTTGGATGCTCTTATCATCTCGCATGCTGAGGAGCTCACCAAGGAGGAGATGGGAGCCATTATCAAGGTGCTCGAGGAGGAGGAGGAGGAAGTGGGCAGTGATGAGGAGGAAGAGGTGTAGAAGTCCAAACTCACGGTCAAGTTCCTGGTTGAGATGCTGCACGACAGTTAGGCAGTTACCGATAGGCTGTTAGATGCTGATTCGGTCATGGAGCATTACCTCAAGTTCAAGAGTGAGTTGGATGACGTGATGCTCCCATACATTGAGCAACAACGAAACCTGTGGCAAATCTGCAAGGCAGCTCTCAATCACAGATTTTTTTCTGCCCTGGTCCATCCACCTTAGGATCATCAGCACCTTTGCCTGCCTCACCTGCCTCTCCTGCCCATCCTGTCTCAACTGCATCCCATTTGATGAGCGACTCATCAGCACCCTCACCTGTGTGGTCTTCAGACGACTCCACTGAGTTCACTGGATTTCAAAACATCATCATCATCATTTGAAAAGTTGCATGTATTTGTGCAAATAAAAATTTCAAAACCTGCTGTTGTTGTTTTTTGACTTTTACGGTATGGTTGGTTAAATCTATCTATAATTCCAGCAATCTCTGTGTGTGTCTGTCTGGTCTGCTGTCTGCGACCGCCGTTTCTCGACGACCGCCGGTCCGATCTCATTGTGAACTTGCCAGGAATATTGCCGGGGCCCCACGGATGTGCCTTTTCAAGGTTTGATATCAATCGGACAAGCGTCCCAAGTTACGCCGCCATTTATCTGTCAACCAATGACAGGACACGGTGCTATGACATCACTAATGACGTCACAATTAATGTTTGTTTAATTATTTTTATTTTTGGCACGATTGACATCACAATTCTTTTTCTTCTTCGTTTGGTATGACGTCACAATCGACACTGGGGACCTAAGTATGTGCCTTATTATTTATTATTATTGTTGTGCTTGGTAGACATTTGTGAATACATTTACAGAGAGAGGGGCGAGAGAGGAGGGGGAAGAGAGGAGAAGGGAAGAGGGGGGGAGAAGAAGGGCGAGAGAGGGGGGAGAGAGAAGGGCGAGAGAGGGGGGGAGAAGAAGGGTGAGAGAGGAGGGGCGAGAGAGGAGGGGGACAGAGGAGGGGGATAGAGGAGGGGGAGAGAGGGGAGAGTGGGGGGGCGGAGAGAGAGGGCGTCACAATTCTTCTTCTTTGTTTGATATGACGTCACAATTGATGCTGGGGGAACCTGATACTGCAGGCACGAAGCTGCACATACTGGCACGCACCTACGGGCCTGCCCCGACGGGCCCGCACTAGTATTTTTAATGAGCTGTTCATCACATTCCTACAATCAACATTGGAAACAATACCCGGTGTTGTGTTTTTGTTTTATTTGTAAGCATTTTTTTTACGAAACTATAATCATGTGCATTCGCGGTCAAAAATATTTTTAACTATTAAAAGTTTCCCCTATGAATCAGGAAGCGCCGGTAACCTATCCCCATTTTGCCATTGAAACAATGCGCGACATTCACAGCTTCGCCATTCGTGGCATTTTTCATGAATCAGGAACTGCTGGGAACCTATCCCCCCTTTTTCATTGAAACAATGCCCGCTATTCGCGGATTCGCCATTCGCGGCATTTTCCAGGAACGTATCCCCCGCAAGTAGTGGGGTCTGAAAGTAGATTGATTATGTATAATAATGAGACACGACTAAAGTTTGTCTTTGGTACACTGGTTATAATATGGCATGAGTTCTTCATCAAGGCTTCCTGACAAAGCCACATACAGTTGTTGCTACTCGATGCCATTATTATGATTTCTAAGACAAAACAGAGTGTGAAAAAGTTCATATTCACCAGACATATCTGGAAAATAACAGACAGTATGCGTGTAATTTTGTGATCACCTGGACCTTTTTACTGAGAACGTCACAAGCCGGGTGATAGAAATTAACTTCGTAGCAAAAAAAAAATTGTGGAAATATAATCTGCACCTTAAACCGAATTTATATATTTTTTGTTTGGAATGATTTCAAATGACATATTTAACTTCATAAGTTTATAATAAAGCAACTTAGGCATTGATTTTTTTTTCCCAAAATATCAGTAAGCTTGTGTTTTAAAATAAAATAAAGTACACAAACAAAAAATGGTTATAACAATATAAACACAATTTCCAAGTTCCAGTAGAAATGCTTATATTAACATTGCACTCGCTTCTACGGAGAAGCAACAGAAGAGATTTTGAGTTGAACGTGACCTTGGGGTGAAGACTGGGTTGGGGCCTATCCAGCCCTAATTGCAGGCCGACAGAATGGACATGGACGCTGTACAGAGCCAACCACATGCCGGCGGAATTGTTTTCTTAAACCCAGAGGAAGACGGATGTTTACGGGTTTTACTGAATGTTTTTTTTTTGTCTGGTGACCTGTTATTATTATCTTCTGTTTCCTTCATTTGTTCTTCCGCAAAATCTACGTTGTCATCTGTTCTTGGACTCTTTGTACACAATGGTTGTGGTTTAGTTTAAAACTAAACAAAGCAATCCTTTTTGGTAATGGATATGCTCAGTGCCGGATTAAGCCTCGGCTGGCCCTAAGGCACATTTTGAAATTTTAGAGAATGGCCTGAAAATTTTAAATTATATCTCGGGCTCATGGAAATGGACCCCGGACAAAAGATGAACTGATTCAAGAACAAAATATTTAATACAAAAAAAGACAAATATTTAATGTGAAAAGAATTTTTGGCTCGAATTTTTGGCTGGCCCTAAGGCACATGCCTTGTCTGCCTAATGGTTAATCAGGCACTGGATATGCTCAGGTATGGCAACCCACATGTGTCTGATGCTGTAAAGATGCCATGGTAATACAAGGATGGACACACAGCATGTGTGCTGTTGGCTATGCATTACACTGCCTTGTCAATGGTTCTGAAATTGCAGGAGATCTTATCTGAAATGGCCACACTGTAGCCAGATAGGCCGTCTCAAAACATTATCTCTGCAATCGCACCTGGCTTCATCGAACGCACATGCACAAACACCACCTAAGTTACAGCCTTCTCATATTCACATTTACATTGCTAAACTCATTCATAATGTCTTATGCTCTACTCATTCCCAAAGTACAGTAAATGTTTGAAGTACAAGTTTTAGTGGATAGCTGCACCTAGTCTTGCATGGCAGTATACTGTATATACTCTTAACTTTTGGTTGCTGAATCCATTGCCATTCGTGTAGATTCATTTTTGAGACAATAGATAATATTAACATTTATAATAAAGGAAGATATACCAGTCGTATGATAAATTTTGACTCTTTCTGACTTCTTTGTCTTTCTAGACAAAATGGCCTGTTTGAAAGTGATTTCACTCCAAGCATTTGAAAGGTTTCTCCTTGTAAGTTGTACCACAAGCTTCCCAAGACGTCATTGGCAAGTTCATGGTGTTTGCTCATCGAGTGCAATGCTGAACCTTCGTAAAGAGTGAAAGTGTTTGGTACAATTTCCAATGTCATTGAATATGCCATGTCATCATCGTCTCGTTAAGCGCATCACCCGGCCGAAGGAAAACCTTCACCTGCAGACAGATAAAATGTGGAAATGCATTTTTATGGCGAAGTAAAAGTATCGGGATAGGTAGGTGGTATAAATTATAATTATACTTCAGTAACATACACCAAACGTTTGAAAACATCCATTGGGTAGAGATCTGCTTTGTG
Source organism: Eptatretus atami (assembly GCA_035128595.1). NCBI lineage: Eukaryota > Metazoa > Chordata > Myxini > Myxiniformes > Myxinidae > Eptatretus > Eptatretus atami. The sequence goes on along the minus strand of CM068963.1, from coordinate 78,024,398 downwards.
TTCACATCTGAGTGAATGATTCATGATGCTCAGAATCCAGGTAAAATTCCACACACCATATATATTTCTCCATTGTCCACTCATGTCCTTGTAATTCACATTAAATTACACTTATGTCCTTGTCCTGCATTTGATGTATGTATAAGTTCCACTCTGAGTCTTTGATCAACATGTATTAAAATATATAATTTAACAAGTCCTTCAGGAGTTGGTGACTATATCCAGTTTATAGTATTTGTATATACTAGTGCGTGCCCGTACGTGCAAAAAAAACCCAAAAAACTTTCAAACCTCGTGCCAGAAATAACAACCACACAGGCCGTTCCTTTCGTCTCGCGTGCCCGTACGTATGTGGCCGTACGTGCAAAAAAAAATAAATAATAAAAACTTTCAACCCACGCTCCAGAAACAACAACCACACAGGCCGTTCCTTCGCTCTCGTGTGGCCGTACGTGTGTGGCCGTACGTGCAAAAAAAAAAAAAACTTTCAAACAACCACACAGGCGTTCCTTTTCGTCTCGCGTGCCCATACGTGCTTGGCCGTACGTGCAAAAAAAAAAAAAAAACTTTCAAACCCGTGCCAGAAAAACAACCACACAGGCCGTTCCTTTCGTCTCGCGTGCCCGTACGTATGTGGCCGTACGTGCAAAAAAAATAAAAAACTTTCAACCCGCGTCAGAAACAACAACCACACAGGCCGTTCCTTCGCTCTCGTGTGCCGTACGTGGTGCCGTACGTGCAAAAAAAATAAAAACTTTCAAACAACCACACAGGCCGTTCCTTCGCTCTCGTAAACGACGACTGGATTGGGGCATTGTGTTTATCTATAAATGCGCATAAAATACGAGAAATTATTATAATACAGTAAGTCATCACTATCCGGAAGTCCGTACGTTGTAACCCGTAATGGGAATGCAGCTGAGGATCTCTTCCCAATGGCCACGCCTACGCAGCAACGTGTCCTGTCATTGGTTTGGTAAATAAATGGCCATAACTTGGGAAGCACTTGTCCGATTAATATCAAACCTTGAAAAGGCACATCCTCAGGTCCCCAGCAATATACCTGGCAAGTTTCAATTACATTGGACCAGTGGTTGTTCGGGAGAAACAGCGGTCACAGACACACACACACACACACACACACACACAGATTGCTGGAATTATAGATAGATGTGTGTATATATTGTTGCGGACCCGGGTTCGCAGAGGTACTACGAGGGTGGGGGTATCCCCAGTTCTCCCCGAACTCACCGGGAATCGAGGCCGTCGCACCCGAATAAGTCCGTGTCGCGTCGGATCGCTAATCGACTGAGACCGCCAACAATTTAACCACGTGACCCAGTGTCCTCTTTCTGACTATTGTTTAACTGGGGTACACGCAGTCTCCTTATCGGGGAATCGCACCCTCAGCGGTTGTGCTACTTTTATTTTTATTGGATCTTGATTAATACGGCCGAGCTTACCACTAGAACAACGCCGGACTGATGTGAGAGCCAATCCATTAGGGATTCATAATCTCCCAGCTATTCTATGTCTGGACATTGCTGGACCAATGGAGGAAAGGTGAACCATGGGCAAATTGGAAATACAATTCAATAAGAATAATTTATTTGCAACAAGCAATGTGGCATATGGGGAAGGAGGGATGGGGACTCAAGGGCTTTAATGGAGTCAAAGGGCAACCGGGGCAGTAAAAAGGGAAATGCAATAAAAGGCAATCAATGTGTGTATTTACAAATAGAAAAGAAAATGCATAAGTCGCAGACTTTACTTAACCTACTTCTTACCGACCGGATAACATGACGGTACCCATCAGACACTCACACACGGGGAGACAATTGGGATGGGCAGGGTGGCCTCAGCTGACAGGTACTTGGAAACGTCGCCCTCCCCAGCTTGCTACCGCTCTCCCTGCCACTCTCTGGACACTGCACTCCACAACCGAGGGTCCACGAGCTCCGTCAGAACTGCGAACCAAAGTGTCCGAGACCAGGGAAACAACGAGTGTGACCATGGGAGAGAAGATGAGAGAGAGAGAGAGAGAGGGAGACAGAGAGAGGAGAGTGTCCCCATAGGAGTGAGACCCCATGATTTCAACTGCATGCTGTCCTGAATTAGGGCTTGTTTGCCTCTTTTGAAGGTGCCTTTTTATCCCCAAAAAGGGTTAAAATAATCAAAAATATTAAACAGCTTGGGACGTGCACCTTGACCCGATAACCAAAGTACACAGTCCAGCAGGACTGCCCATTGGTATACACATGCCCCTCAGCCCAAAGGCTGAAGAACATGGTCAAACAAACACACACATCCAAACTTCGAAGGGCCAGAATACATGGCCATACAATTGGACCACTCCATAGGAGTGAGTCCCCATGACTTCAACGGCATGCCGTCCTGGAGTTGGGCTTGTTTGCCCTCATCAAGACGGCGTACGTGCACCTTGACGGTTTGCATTGGCGGGAACAATTGTCTGGGTGGCAGACAGATGGTTGTACTCTGCGGATTATGCGGTTTTACCGTGTGAGACATAATCCATGGCGATGCTCACCATAACAGCCAGGAAGTGTGATTGATGTTTAAATGACAATGCGGTCATCATTGGTTAGGGTGGTCTGGGGGAGTTCAGTTGGATAATATTATAGGATGGATTTGAGTGGGCGCATCAGCTTTTTCTGCTATTCTGTATCCTATTAAGCCTAAATTACGATCGAGTCTTTACTCAATTGGACATCTTAATCTTCCGGGGTACCGGGAGGAGATGATCAAGGATGATCAACATTTCTAGTGATGATGCTGAGGGTTTATCATGGAGGGTTACTCGAACTAGGACGAGGGGCAGACCATGGTGCGAGAGTTCCGATTCGTCGGAACCCCCCAAAGTCGTTCAGGGTCCCTCTACCCCTTAAGAGTGCTATCACAAACTTATGGTTATAGTTTCGGTTTTTGATGGTGTTACACCCCAAAGCCCTGACAACCCTATAAAAATGGCTACATTGATTAACCAAGAATTTGGGGATGTGTTTAGTGCCAAAAAGCTGAGATCTGGAGACCTCTTCATTAAGTGTAAATCAGTCGACCAATGGGAGAAGGTTATGAAAACCCAGTATTTTGAGGGGGTCCGTGTTTTGTATCATATTCTTCGGAGTCTGAGGGAGAGTCGAGGAGTCATTTACGGGATTGATCCCTCCATTGAAATTGATGATATCACGAGTCACTTAGCGGAGGTTGAAGTTGTTGATGCCCACCGTCTCACCACGGTCAGTGATGAGGTCAAAGTCAATAACACCTCTGTGGTTTTGTCTTTTGACACACCAGTCCTTCCCCCGAAAATTTTCTTGGGCTATCAAGTCTTCACTGTATGGGAATACATTCCACCCTCCCTTAAGATGCTACAAGTGCCAAAAGTTCGGTCATACTGCTCCAGCCTGTAGAGGCAAACATCCAGCAGATGTAATGGAGAGCACGACTACGGAAGCTGCACTCGTGAATAAATGTTTTGTGCCAATTGTGGTGGTAACCACAGTGCAGCCTTCAGAGGATGTCCTGAATTCCGGAGAGCTGCCCTGATCCAACAGGTGAAGACCCAGGATAAACTGTCATACGCTGAGGCTGCCCGGATGGTCCCCAAAATTGGGAAAACTACGACTCCAGTACAAGTGGTTGAGAGCACGTCCAAAACTAACTGAGTGCCCGGTTAACGTCCTCACCAAATCGGTGGGAATCCAGACTGAGATGAAAGACGCAGAATGCTAAACTGAGAGAGAGCAACCACCGACGTGGTCACGAATTCTACTAAAGAGGGATTCATTGGCTTCATCACTGAAGTAGTAAATTGTACAGCTCAAGCAGGGAGCAGATCCGAAACAATCAATATCATCTCCTCTGCAGCCTTCAAACACCTGGGCTGGGAGGAGTTTACTTTCAAGACGATCAACAAAATGAAGATGTGCTTGGGCAAAAAGGCAATTTTTTTATATTTTTTGATTAATTAATTAATACATTAATTACTTAATTATTATCGATTTATTTTCTTTCTCATCTGGGTTAAAACTCAGGCACCTTTTGAGCTCAGAAGCTGATATTTGGACACAACAGTGACCAAATGATTTTGTAAACCTTGGAAGGATAGCAGGCTGAATTAATCCCCTGATGCTAATTCAGCAGCCAACAGGGCTTGAACTCAGGATCCTAGGATCCCAAACCACCACCATAACCACTAAGCCAACACCAGATTTTTTTATTTAGCAAAACACATTAAGTGAAGAACAGCGGGCTTACCAAGGATGAAGTCTTGAAAAAGGATAGTTAAATAAGGCCATTAATTATCTTCAAAAGGGCTGTTTAAATTAACCCAAACACCCAATTTTCATCCAAGCGCTCCCTAGGAGTTCCCTAAGTTTGCATGCAAAGTTTGAGACTGCTAGGTTTCATGGTTTTGGACTTATGGAGGAGACACACTGACTGACGACTGATTGGCTTGCAAACAAACATCTAAGCAGCTTGTCGAGCACTCGCCAAGTGGCTTTAGCACTTAGCACTCAAGAAATTGAAATATTCATATATATATA
>CM068963.1:78005093-78017785 GCA_035128595.1 Eptatretus atami | reverse complement strand
ATGGAATGTTGAAGGAGGTTGAGAGAGTGAATGTGTTGAGCATATGGTTGTGGGTGGATGTGTGCTAATGGGGTGGGATGGGATTTTTGTGTTGTTTTGGTTTTTGCACTAATTTGCACTATGGTCGTGTCATAAAGCAAAAAATAAATTAATCTCTACCTGGTGTTGGTGTAAATGTGGCCAAGAAGCTAGCACCTTATTTAAGGTCTTCCCCATTAACTTATTATCTGAAATTACATATTTTGCTAAACACGAATCCCACTCTTACCATAACTAATACAACTTAAAATTTCTCTCGAATGAACTTATATATCCCATGCATCAACAATGGCCATGAGACTTTCTTGTATCTATTTCTCCCATCACTTATCACTTCCACTGAGACCTCCCTCCATTCCAGATGAGGAATTGAGAACCCATGGAGTTCTGCAAGTGAAGCTTGCACGGCGATGCATGGTTACATATTTGAAGTTCTCCTTTCGAAAAGCAAGAAATTAATTCAAACGATGATTTAAAGTGCAAACTTGAGCATCATGTTTGTCGAGGTGGTTGTGTGGAGGTTGGAGACTTGTGATAGGTTTGTGTGCTTGGTTTTATTTTATGAACAAAATGAATCAGATTTCATACTTTTATCCTCTTTCCTCGAGGCGGTGGCTTACCTTTGTGCATTGCCAAGATGAACCTTTTTGATGGTCAGTATGAAGTGTACTTTGACCAATATATCCTGCACTCTTGGAAGGATTTTGGCATCGGCCAAATTTGCAAATCCATCAATGTGAAATCTCAACACAGCTGTGCCTGCAAAGCTTTGTTCCTCTGCTCCATGGACAGGCCAACCTTTTCCAGTCTCCTGGGTTACACACATGATGCAGGTTCCTTTTTAGATGCCGTGACATTCCTAATCTTATCCCTCCAATTTGGTCTGTACCACCGTGAGATTTGTTACCTTCTGGATAGTTTCTTGATATTTTTTTTCTGTTCACCGCAATAGAAGATTGCATCCATGCTGCAACGGACAAGCCTGGAGCATGAAAAAGCAATGATTTTACACCTACTTGTCAAAAACAACATCATCATAAAGGATCGTCATCATTTTGTTTGTAGCACGAGGCTGCAGGTTTGCATCATTGCTGGGAACGAGCTATGCCACCGAGTCAGTGCCCCCTGTAGGTTAGAGCAGGCATTTGGAATTTGTTTCAAGGTGCTGGCAATAACTTGCCTAATGTTTGTGAAGGACGCTGTGTGGGATCTTTAACGTCCACCAACAAATTCTAACAGATGGGACACCCAACTTAACGGACACCCGAGCAACGTGACACATTGAAAAATCACCTTGGATGTGAAACACGAGGATGATATTAGATAGCTGGGTCGAGACTCGAACCTAAGTGTGGATTGCTCAAAGGGCAAGTGTACATACAGTACCTTTCGGCTGTCCTGCCAGCCCAGCCATGTTGATCAGAAGTATCGAAACACATCAGCTCTGAAGTTCTCGCGTGTATTTTGATACGAATACATTTTCGCTGCTTGTTTATCAATAACTTAGACAAAGGTAGATTGTATTGCTAAAACGTATTAACTGCAGCATCGAGGTTGTGTTTTCACCCGTCTGTCTGTGTTGTCTGTCTGTGAACAGGATATCTCAAAAAGTTTTGGACGAACCTTGGTGGACAAGTTGGGTAGGTGAGAAGGACGAATCGATTGGATTTTGGTGAAGATCCGAATCCAGATTCAGATACTAGAATTTTTTTTTAATGATTCTTTACCAATGAGCGATGGGTCCAAAAATGACATACACAGTACGGCATGCTATCTCAAAAAGTTGTGAACGGATTCTGACAACGCAAGGTAGATGAGTTGGTTCGGTGACGAGAACAAGCGGATGAGATTTTGGTTCAGGTCTGAATCCAGATCCGACCTACCAGTGGGATACAAAACGTAAACTGTTCAGTCTGGCGGAGGTATATGCCCTAAGGAGTACCGTCCTCGTTCTTATTAGCATTCTGGCGAACAATACTTACCTGTGCCATAATTTTAAGGGGCATTGATTGAATCGATGTCCATTCTGAGGAAATGTGTTATTCGTTCAAGAAATGACACGATCTGATTCTTTCCTTTTAAACCTTTAAAAATTAATTATAACCCTTGACATAACTTCCCATGTCGAATCCAGTGGCATAAATATATAATGCCAATGTGCTATTCCTCACAAATCTATAGTCAGATGAGGACATTTGAATTTTCTTTGAATATTCTGACAAATTAATGAAATAATCCTTGGTTTCATCTGGGAAATGTAATGCTTTTTCTTCCTCTTATATGGCCCCCAGTTATTATTAGTTCACCTGGACCGTAGTTCCGGGGAGTTGTGGGATGGCGCGTCGTCCGTCAGTCTGTCCATCCGTCTGTCCACAAATACTTGCAACTCATTCTCAGAAAATACACATGCAATTCTGATGAAACTTGACCACAACCTTCATCACCCGTGATATACCAAAGTTTGTTCACGCCATTCAAAATGTTGGGGTCGAAGGGGATTTACAGGAAGGGGGGAAGGTTGCCTCCCAAAACAAGAAATTGCTATAACATTGGTTCATTGGTACATTTTGCTGATTCTGTCCCATATTGACTTCCTACTATTCTATACTTCATTATTCTACCAGGTGAGCACCCACGGGTATTGCCCCTTATTTATTACTCTGATTGTGGGGTCGTCCCAGAAAATGGTTCTGGCCCAAGGCTTTCTGGGACCAGTTGACCAGACCTGACGTTCGACTGTGCCAGGAATTTGTAATTTGTTCAGCGTTCTGACGATAACTCGCCTAGTCTTCATGAAAGACACCATTTAATCTATCACATCCATCGCAATGATCAATTCCAGCAGACGGGTCCTCCAGCTTGATGTCTTTCCAATGGACGGCGACACATTGATTCCTCATCCTGCATGCGAAACACTTGGATGACAGGTTACAGCTGCGTCGAGATTCAAACTCAGGCTAGACAGTTCAAAGCAAAGGCTCTAGCCATGCTGGCAGCTCAGACGGACAATGTTGCTGAAGCTTCCAAATACAATAGAACAATAAATCAGTCCCAATCGCTCAACATAGCATCAAGGGTGGGGTAGATTGCATTGTGTCCACAAAGACAGAGAAAAAACAGTGATTGATGTTTTGCTCCCATTTGTTTGAATGGAAGGATTTAAAATGTGTTGTTTTTTTGTCCTTGTTTTTCTTTTTTTACAGGTTTTATAATTAAACACCCCATTCCTCACCTCCAAGCCTCTATCATCAGCACACATCGAGTGCTCGCTCACCAATTCCTCCCCCACTTGATTTCCTCAAACTGTCAACAAATGCAGGGTAATTACATGCAATTAACTGTTCAGCACTTAACGGGTTCCAAAATAATGAACATTTATTCACAAAACCAGCCATCACAACAATAGGCACAATCAATGAAAGCACCAGAGAGAAAGTCTGCTCTTTGTCACGTGGTATTGATTCTTGGGATTGATGTCACAATGGACCATGATATGTGGCAATGAAATGCCATTGATTTGCATTCTGTTTTTCCAGGTGTGTGTCGTTGGTTGTATCTATCTCTATATGTGGGTTTCAGAAGGTGGAATGGAGTCCTCCCAGGTCTTAAATTACCCACGTGTGTGTGTGTGTGTGTGTGTTAGTTGCTGTTGTTGGCTGCTATCTCCACATGCGAGTGGGTTTCAGCATATATAACGAAAATCTACCAGGTGTCAAAGTATCCACCTCCTTTTTGATATTAATGATGGGGGTGGGGGGAGTCACAATTCATGGTTGAAGGTGGGAAGTTTTGTTCTCAAAGTTTTGTTTTCAAAGTTTTGCTCCGAGGATTCTTTTGAGGATTGCACCGAGCCTCGGATAGCTTCCAACTGCAATTTGTTTGTGGTAATATTCCCAGAGATGGTTTCTAATATCTCTGCCATGTTCTTCTTTATCATTCTCGTTGCTCCAATGATCACTGGTACAATTTCGGCATTCTCCAGGTTCCAGGATCGTTTCACTTCATTTTTGAAATCTTGGTATTTGGTCATTTTCTTGATTTCTGTGTTTATGCCAAAATCACTGTGAACTGATGCCTCAACTAGCAATGCCTTCTTTTCTTAAAAAAAAACAAAAAAAAACCTAAGTACTATATCCGGTCGCAATGCTTTGTTTTCTATGTTTATGCTCGACAGGATCATCAGGTCGTTTGTGAGCGTTACTTCCTTGTTCTCAATTCTCGTTTGCGGTTAATGTTTCCATGAGTTTTCTTGGACAGGATGTTTAAATTTTTGCTGATGTGCCACTGGATTACTTAACAAACCCTGTTATGCCTTTGGGTGTACCACTGCTCTGACATGAGTTTTTTTTACATCCCGATATAGGAAGTGGTTCGTGTTTTCTGTTTCTAGCTTGCAGAACGTACACTTGTCTCATTGACTCAGTCGTGCCATTTCCTTGAAGCCACTCTTGTATTTTCCCTGGTCTTTGGCATTAATAATGATTTGTTCTCTATTCCGGTTGAGCTGACCTCCTCGTAGCCATTCCAAAGAGCCTTCTTTCTCTACGCCCAATCTGTCCATCTCTTTAAAAACATTTTTTTTTTAATACCTTTCTGCTCTTTTGTCATTCTCCTCGTTGTCAATTGATATCTGTTGATGTTTCGCTTTATATTTTTCTTTCGCCTTTTTTGCAATCATTGGGGCTGCATTCATTGCTGTTTCATGGGTGACATCTTCCATTTGCACCTGTCTATGGAATTTTTTGTGAGGTGGGTTAGGGATACCTTCTCTGGCTTGCTGTCTTCATGCTTGTATACAAATTGGATTCTGTAGTCCATTGAACTTTTCAGCTATTTCACCAGTCAGACAGTTGTCATGCTGTGCTCTTGGTTGAGTTCCATCAGGCCGCTACCTCCTCCTCGTCTCGGTAGGTACATTCTCGGGATGCATTGATTTTTTGTAGAACATATTGTAGATGGTAATGAATTTCCTTGTTTTGATATCTGGTTTATTAGTCCCCTACTGGTTTCACCGAAGGAGATTATAGGTTTGCTCTCCATCTGTCTGTCCGTTCGTCCGTCCGTCCCATCTGTGTTTTTTCAGACTTTTTCCCATACCATTTAACATTTTCAATTGAAACTTGGTACATGGCTTTATTATGATAAGTTACATAAAAAGTTCGAGTTTCAGGGCGTTTCGTCAATTTTTCACAGAGTTATGCCCTTTTTAAACTTAGAAAATATCGTATGTGACACATGGGTCAGTGTTCAACTGCCCTGACTCCATCCCCACTGCTTAACACCCATTGGCTCGACAGCTGGCCTGACGCCACCCCAATAAATCGTGCACTGCCATTGCATTTGTCGGCAGTTTATTATTCCGCAGCTGTATTGGAATACCGGTATTGTGACTTAGTTGATGGCTTTGATTTTGTTTCTCGGGGTGAGATATGATTTCAGGATCAGCCTCGTTCTATGCAAGTATTCGTTGGTAATTGTTTTTGCGCATTTGTTTGCGACACATTTGGTGGCCCTCTTTTACTCCGAGGTATTTGTATGATGCTTCGTTGTCTTGATCCTGTATTTTTGTATTGAGGTAGAAGTTGGCCGTCTTTGTTGGTTTTCCTTGTACAAATGTGCACTTGCTGCACTTATCGAGGCCAAATTCCTGGTGAATGTCATCGGAGTACCATTTCACTAATTTCACTTGTTCTACCAATTTTTCTCATCATTTGGTGCAAAGACTTTTAGATCATCCATGTACAGTAGATGTGTCACCTTTCTCGTCTCTTTGGAAGTTCTCTTATTGGATATTCTCTTATCTGCATCTCTTTCAAATAACATGGACAAACTTTTAACCACTCATCCCAACTGTCTCTTCCTCATATGTGGTGAATTAAATTGTCAACATGCAACTTGGCTTGGTGTTGGTACCTCTCTCACCAGCCATGACACTTCATCAAAAGACTTCTGTGACTCCATGGGACTGACTCGATCTGTGAACTTTCCAACCTGGATTTCTCCGAATGGCAAATCCTCCCTTCTGGACTTGGTGATGACTAAATTTCCCACAAATGTATACTGCTCTTCCTCTGCTCCAATTGGTTCTTGTGATCATGTACTTGTGAGAGTCAACTTCTCTCTGGCCATTTTCAGAGAGCTGCCTCAATGTCGGTGAGTCTGGCATTTCACTCAAGCAGATTGGCAGGGACTGCAAGCAGCCATTTCTCTTCAGGACTGGTCTCCCATATCTACTGTCCCTGATGTTAACTCAGCCTAGGAATTGTTCCACAGAATCCTGCTCTCCCTCATGCACAGTTTCATCCCATCTTGTCTTCTGTGGAAGAAAAAAATAATTATATTCATGTACTCTCAATTATAATTGTTGCTGGTGCTTTATAATTTATTTTTATGCTATAGTCAAATTGGCTGTCAGTTATGTTTCCCTTTACCCAAGAGTCTTTTGACCTAAATGTTGATAAAAGGAATGTCTTGCTATGAAACAAGGTGACCTGGTTGAACACTGCAACTTTTGCCATGATTATGTCATTCTCTTTCACCCAGTGGACACGTATTGCAGTTGGAGTTCTTTTGCCTAATGCTTATCAGCCCCCTCCATTCTCACAAAAAAAAAAATGACCGTTTTTACAGCCATTTTTCCCTGCTGTGCAGGGTTGGCTTTTTCTTGAGGCAATGTTTTATGGCCGGATGCCCTTCCTGACGCCAACCCTGGTCGCCTCTTACGACACACAGGGATATGGTACGCCTATTCTAACCGGGGCATACACCGGGACCAGTACACTGGTACTCATTTCGCCGACCTCGGAAGGATGACAGGCTGAGTCAAACCCCTGTGTGTAATTCAGCAGCCAACGGGGCTTGAACTCAGGACCCTAGGATCCCAAGTGCCACCCTAACCACTAAGCCAACACCAGGCTCCCCTCCACTCCCACAAAAGCATATAAATTGCCACGCATTTATGTAATCTTAGCTTAGTGCAAATCATTGTGGATGTTTACATCTCAGTGTTTTGGACTCCGTGGTACCATGAAAGAATAAATGTTCTCTTATCAAATGTACTTTTCGTTGTGGACAGTGAATTAATTGTTTATTACAAATTGAGTAATAGGATTTACGCCAAGTCGGTTAATAGAACAAATCAGAAAATTCCACAACACTTCCATTATCCTACCCTTCTTCCCACCCATGGTACACTGAATCCTGTGGTGAGGCAGTTGATCTGAAACAACTTGCTTTATCTTCCTGGTGGGAAAATTCAACTAAAGGTAATCTCGATGCTTTCCAAAAAGTCCGCAACAAGTGTGTATCCACTCTCAGGAGAGCCAGAAAACGACATCTGTCCACCCTCAAAAATGAACTTTCAAACTTGTCTCCATCCTCTAAAACCTGAGGGCATCTTGTTAAGTCTGTCTCTTGTGTATGCTCCCTATTCCATCCCTTCCCTCTCTTCAAATGGCACCACAGCCAACTCCGCTCGCAAGAAGGCCAAATGCCTCAATTCTGTGTTTGCTTCCAAATCTTGTGAACTCAACCCCTCACTCTTGTTACCCTTTCTCTGTCGCACCCAACTGCTCCTGGACTCTGTGTCTTTTGCACCTGAGAAGGTGGAAAAGGTTCTTTCAACGCTCTACTCTGACTCTGCTACTAGACCGGACGGTATCAGCTCACGTGTTTTAACCTGCTCTGCTGCTCTTGACCATCCTCTCTCTGACCTTTTCACCCCATCATTTGCACGAAGTCAATATTGCATCTGCTTAGAAATCCATAAACATCACTGCACTGCATAAAAAGGTGCAAAAACGGATCCCTCAACTATGACCTATCAGCTTACTTCCAATCATCAGCAAGTGCTTGGAATCCATCATCATATTGATATGAATACTTCCTTTTCTCCAACAACCTCATCTCAGATCACCAATTTGGTTTCAGACCAGGTTACTCTACCTTGGACATGTTGCTTGTACTCACCCAACAATGGATGGAGGCCTTCAATGTCCAATGCAAGATCAGGGCCATCTCTCCTGGACATATCTCATGCTTTTGATACAGTCTGGCATCCTGCCTTACTCTCCAAACTCTCTGCCTCTGGAATCCAAGTCGAACGCTCTACTCTCATAGTCAACGTGTCATGCTCAACAGAATCTTTTCATCTCCCCTCCATGTTCAGGTTGGAGTGCCCCAAGGCAGTGTTCTCATCCCACTCCTATTCCTGATCTGCATCAATGATCTTTTGACTCTCTGGGAAATCCTCTTTATCTATTTGCTGATGAACACCCTGTGACGTGACATCCCTCATCCCTCAGACAGGCAGGCTGCAGCCTCTTCCCTCGCTTCAGATGTTGAAACCCTCGTTAACCCCACCCAAATCCCTCCTAATTTTCCAGTTTTCCTCTTTGGAGTCCTCTTCTCCAAGCATGCATGTTTTGCATTTTTTTGTCTGTTCTGTCCTGATCCGTTCAGTGTGCTAGCTCTTCAAAGAGCCTCGATGATGTATAATTTTTTTAAAAAAAATTCCAATTAAGGAGCAAATTTAAGTCCAGTGAATTTACTCTATGTACAGTAATTTGTGTGGAAGCAGTCATGTCTTTATCGGTGTGTTCTTCACCCACATGTGATGTCACAGCTACATTTCGGAGCCAATCACGAAGCCACAAGCAAACGAGCGACGTCACAAGAGGAATCTGTAGTCAAGGAGCAGACTCTCTAAAACTGCAAATCATGATTCAATTTGCTGACATCTTTCATCGCAGTTCTAAAGCTTTGTTGCAATCAACCCCGGGAAGAAATCAGAATGGTTGTTTGCGATTACATCTGCAAGACGAGACGGATTACTCTCCGAACATATTGCTTGGAAGATTTCTCCAGAGGAATCCACTCATTTCACGGATGTAGGAAGGTTTATGAAGAAGCCATCTCGTTTAATTTCCACATCCTCACAAACCTCGCCAAGATTGTAGTGAAAAAAAAACGCATCCCTCGGGATCCTCGTCAAGACTGAAATTGCTTGAAGACGATTTGTATGCAATTTATCAACGTATCGAGGTAAACGGTGGTTGTGATGTGATTCGTTTTGTGAACTTTGTTGTTTGATGAGAAACATTTCACCTTTAGCAAGAGCAGATTCTCAGCATTCTGGGTGATTGATGCACAGCAAAAATGCCTGTTTGTGGCCATCATTTTGATTTGAACGAAAATGGTATTTCTATGTGTGGGTGGACAGGAACGAAAGTTGGACAAATCTATCTGCGAACATCAAACACAACAATTCTGCTCAATCCAGGGTATGATCAATGTAATGACAAATGCCATTTCTATGGAACGTGGCTTGCTGACAGAGCTGATGCGGTTGAGGCATTCGCGGATCATCGAGGCTCGCGGAGAGCCGTCCGTCGAAGAAATTCGGTTCGGAATCACCCGCAAGCATTACACACTGATCTTGTGAAAAGGGGATTAATCGATTATAATATTGAACAGAGTCAGCCGCCAAACCTTTCTGATCAATAACTTCATGATCGATCATATTTGACATCCTGACACTTCATAACCATAATTAATATTAACGCTGTTTTCAAAGTCAAACTTTGTTGCACACGATTATGTACAGAGTTGTAACATGTAAAAAAAGCAATTTTACCAAATCTTCAAAAATTAAAGTGTAATAAAGTCCTCTGTTTCTGAAGTTGAGGGCGCGGCATCGGCTGGTGGGCTAACATTATGGGGCATCAAAGAAATAGCCATGTTTTTTTGCATGTGTACTAGGTAAATGGCCCTTAAACCAGGCTCAATTTTTGCAAGCACTGTGGTTTTGGAATAAAATGCAAATTTTATATTTGGGAAACCTCATTGTGGCTCGTGCTGTGTCATGTTTATAATTTCCCACTCGTGATGAATGTTTATCATCTGGAATGCATACGCCATTCCTCGTAGTCAGAACAGCCAAAGGAAGCGATCAGAATATACGATATCGAATGTAGAATTTGTTATTGTTAATATAAAACATATGACGTATGGGTTACACATATAGTTATTAAGTTAACAAAGCACAGGAAAAGGCCATTTAGCCCCCCTCTCACCTGTGCTAAGCCCCTTCCCAGTACTTTTGAAACAAAACAGTGCTCTCTAACCTGTGTGGCATGTGTGGGTGGTTGGGGGAAGTGGAGCAAGATCAAGTTACAAGGGAAGAGATGGGGAGGAAGGGGTATAGATGATGGGAATGACAATGGGGAGTGGAAGGACAATGTTGTACATTATAGAAAACACACTAGCCTTTACTATATTAAGGCGACAAGTGTTTATTTTATTTATTTTTGAAAACAGAAATCAATACTAATGGAGGAGCTAAATAACAGGGCAACAGGTTCACAGCCTGACATTGATCAAAGTGCAAATGGGAGATGAATGACAGAAAGGAAAGGAGGGGGTTGGGCAGGGTGTCAGCGAAAGTCCAAGAGATCAAGAGTGGGTAGGGACGAAAGCATGAAGTGATGATGGACAGCACTGTTGAAGGGCTGGAGGGAGGGCCATGAGACAGTAGACACAGGGAGTCAGTGCCACATATGAGAGAATAAAGGGATAAAGGAATGGAGGTGAGTATTCTGCTTAGAATTTCCAAGCATCCCAAGGATATCCCTGATTTTCTCAGTTTTCTATCAACCCAACCGACCTGCAGTTTGTAGCGTGCTCAGGAAATGAAACCCAAATTACACAGCTCAATGACAAGAATGCTACCTCTGCACCATCCTGTCAGACACCTGTGCAATAATGACTGCACAACCACAGCCATCGTTGAACACCACGTTTCACTGTGGCTACGACAGTATTTTTTTACTCAATGTGTCAGGATGCCACGGGGAAAAAGGGACAAGCACAGAGCCACACTCAAGCAGCCCCCACAAACGAATCAAATCCCAGGTGACTGGAAAAGGCGAGGCCTTTGAAGATCCCGATTCGGTAGATGGGTGGTGTACTGCCCTGGATCAGCTGGTTAAAAACCAGCTCACCGTTGATGGTTTTATTTCAGAGGTTTCCTTCTCTTAGACAGGTGATCTTCACCATTGAGGCCCTATTGAGGCCCACCTTCCCAGACCAGTCTCCCTTTAAGGTGCCAGATAATTGCTTTTCACATCTCATTTGTTGAAACATATTTGGCACAAGAAGCCATACAGTAGGAGTTGGGCTAGGAAAGGATATTTGACATGCTGACCATTAACAGGTACTTTGTCAGGTTGAAATGCTTATCCCTCAAGCCTGCCCTGTTCATTCGTAGTCATTTGGATATCTAGAATGTGCTTCCTGCTTCTTGCAGAGTACAAGCAAAAAAACAAAATAACATTAAAATAGTGTTTCATCGACAAAATACAATCTGTCCTGTTATGCACAACTCGTGCATATACCCATGAAGGACAGTCAGGTGATGAAATGAAATGACATTTGATAGGATTATATCGGTGGGCCATAGAACAACAACAATAACAACAACAATAACAATACCATGATTGATTGGTCTGAAGCAATGGCCACTTCAGAGCACAACAGTGTTGCTCAAATGTCAGTCAGTCTTACCACATCCCCGTCTTTTCTTAAAGGGTATCAAACTTTCCATGATGGGTCGTAAGCCTTACTTAGCCGAGAAGAAAACGTAGACAGGTCACTCCATCACATGGTGCTGTGAAAGCAGCCCTCAACGAAAGTAGAAATTTGGCGATGCGTCACACCACACAATGGCTCACTCTTTTCACTCAACACTGTGGAGCTGTTAATGTCTCCAAACAACTGTGAACCGATCGGACAGCTCTTGAAGGACAGCATACTCCATGATTAAACTGCCTATCTACAGGGCACCAGGAGAACACTTTGTACTCGGGTCCCATCTCTGCCGGGGACCACGCCTCAACTCCAGCAGAGTACCATACCAAATAAGCTCTCCTGCCAATCCTCAATCATCTGCATTACCAATGAGATATTGAAGGTCCTCAGATGAACATACTGCTGCAATGCAGTATCTCTTTGTGACATGAAGAACTAAACTTGCTGGTGAAGGCTGGTGTTGATATGAATCGGTGAACAGGTGGAACATGAAATGGATGAAATCAACTCCATGTTGATTTTGGGTATTTTACCCACCGTGGAAGTAAGGAGAAGCTAATGTTCAGGCATTAACCCTTTATGACTGGTGTTGGCTTAATGGTTAGGGTGGTGGTCTTGGAATCCCAGCACCCTGAGTTCAAACCTCCCTTTGCTGTTGAATTACTACCAGGTGGGGTTGACTCTGCCTGTCATCCTTCTGAGGTCAGCAAAGTGAGTGCCAACTTGCTAGTATCCTGTGTGGGAGTGGCGACCCGTCCAGCATTGTGTCCAATAGCCAAGGAGACTGCTTAGGCAGCACCAACGCTCTGCACAGAGTATGGTCCCAATGGATGGATGGATTAATACTTTGCTGGTGCAAAAGAGGCATTTTCACAGGCATGGTGATGTTTCCTCTATTGCTCTGATGAAGGGTGAACAACAGAAACATTAGCTTCTTGCCTCCTTGTGGTGGCCAAGCACTGTACCAGACATTGGTTTTATTCAGATCGTATTACCTCAAAATCAAACCCTGGAACATCTTCTTGGGAAGAGAGAGAGAGAGAGAGAGAGAGAGAGAGAGAGAGAGA
>CM068963.1:77986089-77997199 GCA_035128595.1 Eptatretus atami | reverse complement strand
AAGAGTGGGATTGAAGAGTGTGTGGGAGTTTGTTCCAGAGGCGGGAAAAAAGAGGAATGAAAGGAGTGAAGATGAGCAGTAATTTTTCATTTTGACACGTCCTCCAGGAAGGGGTTGCTGGCGGATCTTGAGCGCCCTGCAGAAATATTACGTGGCCTAGAAATAGTCCCTCGTGGAATAGAAAAAGTCTCATGTGGAATAAAGTCCCTCGTGGAAAAGAAAAAGTCCCTTGTGGAATAAAAAAAAATCCCTCGTGGAATAATAAAAGTCCATCGTGGAATAGAAAAAGTCCCACATGGAATATACAAAGTCCCTCATGGAATTGAAAAAGTCCCACGTGGAATAGAAAAAGTCCCTCGTGGAATATGAAAAGTTCCTCATGGAATAGAAAAGGTCCCTCGTGGAATATAAAAAGTCCCTTGTGGAATAAAAATAACGTGAAATATAGAAACTCACACATGGAATATCAAAAGTCCCTCGTGGAATAGAAAAGGTCCCTCGTGGAATATCAGGAGTCCCACGTGGAATATAAAAACTCACTTGGAATATATAAAGTCCCTTGTGGCATCGAAAATGTCTCATGTGGAATATAAAAAGTCCCACGTGGAACAGAAAAAAGTCCCTCGTGAAATATGTAAAGTCCCACGTGAAATATAAAAAGTCCCACGTGGAATATACAAAGTCCCACGTGGAATACAAACAATCCCACGTGGAATATACAAAGTCCCTCGTGGAATATATAAGGTCCCACGTGGAATAGAAAAAGTCCCTCATGGAACAGAAAAAGTCCCACGTGGAATATAAAAAATCCCACATGGAATATAAAAAATCCCACATGGAATATAAAAAGTCCCATGCGGAATATAAAAGTCCCATGTGGAACATAAAAAGTCCCTCATGGCATAGAAAATGTCTCATGTGGAATATAAAAAGTCCCACATGGAATATAAAAAGTCCCACGTGGAATATGAAAAGTCCCTCGTGGAATATCAAAAGTCCCACATGGAATATAAAAAATCAAAAGTGGAATATAAAAAGCCCCACATGGAATATAAAATGACCCTCGTGCAATATAAATAGTCCCACATGGAATATAAATAGTCCCACATGGAATATAAAATGACCCTCGTGGAATATAAAAAGTCCCATGTGGCAAAAAGAAAATGGTGTCCATGTGTACCATTTTACTCGATTATAATGAAATGGAATATTTTTGTGATTTTATTATTACCAAACCTCAGGAATTTTTCAAGATATCAGATTGAAGCTTACACAGCTTATCTGTATCCATGTGTCGTATATGGGCATAAAATCTGGTCAAAATTAGTCAAAGGTCAGGGTCAATGCCATCCAAACATGTAAAACAACAATTAGTATAGGCGGAAAGTAGAAAATGTATCAACCAAATATGTTACGCACAACATTCCATCATGTAAAACACTTGATAGATCCAATTTTCCAAATTACCAAATTGCTGTTTCAATGGCAACTATGTTTTATTTGGATTTCACAAGTATCGTGCTATGCACATCTATCTTGTTTGTTTGTCTATGAGCAGGACATCTCAAAAAGTTATGGATTCGGACCAAACTTGGTACTCGGCTTGATCCCCACCTGTATCCCTTTCTGCTGTCATCCCTTCCCTTACTCTCTCATTCTCCCCCATCACCCATTCTTCCTCCAAACGTCCTCCTGTTATGTCGCTATACCCTGCTGCTGTTGTTGTTTCTTCACTTTCCATGTTTCTAGCTGTTCTGTTCTCCTCTGTGTTTTCTCTCTTCCACAAGCCTCAACATTGTATACAAAAAATAACTTATTTAATGGGCCCGATTATTCCCACTGTCTCGTGGGGTTTGCTGGGGAAAGTTTTTGGCTCAAGTCTTTCGCGAATCTGCCAGGCATGATGTTCGAGTGGAGCTGGTTAATAGTCCAGGAATTTTTGAATTTGTTCAGGATGCTGGCGATAACTCGTTTACGTAAACTAATTGCCATATTTTCCTTAAAATCCGACTTTCCTGTTTTTTTTTGGTGAAATATTTTTTTCATTTTTTGAGCAAATGTTTTTGTTCTGCACATCTTTCCATCATTGTTATTCTTAAATCGAATCTCAGGCCGAACTATCCCTGGTTTTTCTGTCATTAATGGTGATTAACAATGCAGGTGAATGTTTGTGTATTTATCAAGATGTGCCCTTGTCAAAAAGAATTGTGATCTATGATGTGAGATGAGTGTCCAACTGCACTCAGTCTTTTCAGTGTTGCAAATAACATACTCCCACAAATCAGCTTTGACAAGGTTATTGATGAATTTTTTTATTACATTGATCGAAGGCTCATGAGTAACTTGTACACGAATCACATTCAGGCCAAAGACGTCGGTGTAATGTTTGCATTCATTACAAGGACACAATTAAACCAGTGACTTGGTGGTGGAGTGTGTAAAGCCTTGCTGCAATTTTTATTTTTTGAATACAGTCAAGGCTCATGGAAGAGATAGAACATTGAAAGGACAGGATGCAACAAAACAATTATATACAGTCGAGAGGGTGGGGGGGAGGGGGGTAAACACCAACAGCAGGGTTGAAGGAAAAATAGAGAGACTTTGACAAACAATGGGTGTAGGAGGTATGAGGGATAGTTACTAGAAATTTGGAATGAAGTAGGCTAGGGATGTGGAGGGGGCTTATGCTTTTGGATGGGGATGATCTGAGATGTGGTGAACAGCTGTCTTGAAGACCTAGAGGGAAGAACGAGATTTAAGAGAATGTGGAAGTTGGTTCCACAGGTGGAAGAAAGAGGAACAAATGAGTGGAGGTGAGCATTGATGCTGGATTTTTGGATAATCACTAGAAGGAGTTAATGGTGGTCCATGTGGGCTGTGGATAAACCTGGGGGGGGGACCAATACATGGAAGGAGCAGAAGGTGCTAGACCAGAAAGGAGGTGGTAGAAGACAGAGACTACCGACCTGTCTGCGATGGGAAAGTGATCGGTCCATAGTCTCAGCTTCATCACGGAACATTCCAGTGATATTGAAGGCCTTGGTTTCCACGGCATCAAGCTGAGCAAGATGTGAGACGGGGCACCAGATCAGAGGGGAGAACAGTACAGGACTATATCAAGCTGCAGATGACAGCCTTGTAGTTGGACATGAGTTCAGGTGTGCCGGAAGGACTTTGTACGTTTGAAGATGTCCAGCCAGCGAGACCAACTTTGAAATGTGGGTTGCCCAAGAAAGATCATGGCTGATAGTAACTCACTCTTTTGGGTTTGATTTTCCTGGTTGCTCAGTGTACACCTCTATACACCATGATTGAGTGGCGCAGCCTGGTGTTGGCTCAGTGGTTCGGGTGGCGGCTTGGGATCCTAGGGTCCTGAGTTCAAGCCCCGTCAAGCCGCTGAATTAATACACCAGGGGTTGACTCAGCCTGTCATCCTTCCGAGGTCGGCGAAATGAGTACCAGTTCCAGTGTGTGTACTGGTAGAGGGGCACTGCATCAACGACACAGTCACGCTTCAAGAAATGATAGCTACCCCGGCAGCTAAGCTGCCATACGACCACCATTGAGTGGCGAGCTGTTCAGGAGTGATTCTTCACCACAAAGTATTCACTATGAGTTGGGAATGCCTTGACACTGTCAAAAATACAGGCTTCCACCACCACCATAAAGGTAAACAGGTTGAAGTGGTGTTTTCATGTGAACACACCCAGAGTGACCATCCCCAAGCAACCCCGTTCCACAGTTTGCAGATAGTGGATGGAATGACCCTCAGATATGAGTGTTAGCTGCATAAGCAGTCGGGGACAATCTGGCAGTGATTGTTGAGAGTGAAATGGGTTACCGATGTTATTTGCTACCCTTATAAAACGCTTTACATACCCAAAGATGTAACCATCACCTGGTGACTTAAAAGCTCACCCTGCTCTCCACTGTCTTGTGGGTTATACTTGGAGTGGGAAGACATGGCTGGGAAGCCAATGTGAGTGACCTGCTTTCCAAGAGCTTTAGGTTCACTCAGAGCGAGAGTGTTGGCACCTATATTGGTCCCTGCCTACTGTTACAGGTGTTGGAGAGATGCCTATCTCCGACATATACAGAAGTCTGTCTTGGCAGACTTGGCAGCCATGACAGATATGTTGAATTACCTAGAAAGGTGCAACAGCAAATCTGGTGGTCACTTAGGTTCCAGGTATGGGTGCATCAGATACTCAGGACCATCCATTACAGCTTAGCTAACTTCATCTTCTGATGTCTCGACTATTTCTTCCTGAGAGAGCCGGATGGAGAAAGCAGATAGACGAAGGAGGACACAGTGCAAATCATCCTCACTTTAATGCAACTCCTGAGGAGGTCAGATGCCTTTCCATCTTTTTCACACCACCCTTCACACTACAAACCACAGGCTGATGTACATGGGAGTGGTTCTTACTGGAAAGCACTACTTAACCATCATAAGTGCCTGTGCACCAACAATGATCAACCCTGATGACCTGAGGACAAGTTATATGAAGACCTAGAGCAAGTCATGTCAACAGTAGCAAGGAATGACAAACTCCTAGTCATGGGCGACTTCATTGCTCGTGTTGGTGACAACCACCAGTCTTGTAATGATATCATTGGCAAGGACGGCATTGGGAAATGCAACACCAATGGAATTCTACTCCTTCAGAAATGTGCAGAATATATAACACCAGCTTGCCATCACGAATATCAAATGAGGTATCAAAGTCATGACCAGGCTAAATGTGTACAAAGCTGCAGTTTTGACATCACTATTGTATGCAGCAGAGACATGGACCACTTACAGCAGTCATATTCAAAAGCTCAACCACTTCCATCTGGTTGCCTCAAAAAACAATGCGAATGATTCACTGGCAGGAGAAGGCTCCAGACACAGTAGTGCTAATTAGAGCCACCATTCCAGGCATTGAGGCTGATTATTATCAAAGCACAGCCACAATGGGCTGGCCGCTTAGTGAGAATGCCTGATGAAAGGATCCCTAAGAAGCTTTTCTACTCTGAAATGAAGCAAGGAAAACACACGCCATCAGGGAGGTCAAAAGAAGAGATTCAAGAATTGTCTTTAAGCCAATCTGATGAAATGCCATAAACGTGGAAACAGGAAAATGCAGCCCTCGACAGGCCAACATGGCATATGGCTACACATACAGGTGCAGAGAACTTAGTTACAGCACATCCAGCACACTGTCGATAAGCGAACACAACACAGAGTCTGACAAAGTCAACCAATATATCCAACCAGGACTCAGAGGGTCCACCATAGTATGCAACGGTGTACAATAGAAGGAAAGGCTGTCCTTGTCGACTCGACAGACAACCACCAGAGGTAAAAAATGGAAAAACAGATGTACTATAAGTGTATAAGGGATTTAAATCTTGGTTTCTGAAATCACAAACGAGGGCTTAATATTGGTACACCAAACAGGCCATCACAATGAATTTTTGGCTGCAATGCCATGACAATTTAATCACCCCATGCACGCGGAGCAAAAAGTGTGGTTAAGAAATTCTTTCATGTCTGTCCATTTGTCTGTCTGTATTACCAGTTTATGATCGAGGAACAACTTATTTCAATGGAATGTTATATTTTGAATATGAATAGGAAGACAAGTTTCTCGTTTTACCACACTTTGGGTCTGAATTTGTCCTGATCGTACATGCCCAGAGAGGTCAGTGTCAGGTCAGGTATGGGAGCATGCACTGGAGTAGCGCGTTGCTGCATCCACTTTCCGCCGGTACTCCAGGGTCCCCCGTCTGGCCATTCCCCAGGCACATGCCTGGCCCATCCCCATTTCCTTGAGATGCCGATCAACCTGCTGCAACCACGAGGCACATGGTCGGCCCATTGGTCTCCTCCACACACAAGGCTCCCTCGTTGAGAGAATCTGGTTAGCAGGATCAGTGTCAGGAAAATGAGCCACATGTCCATACAGCCGCAGCAGATACTTACAGACTATACAGGTAACAAATCTCATCTGAGTCACTCTCAGCAGCCACTCGTTGGACACAAAGTCTGACCAGTGGTGGCCAAGGATTCTCCGAAGACACCTGATACTGAAGGAGTTCAGTCTCCATCTCAGATCCTTGGTCAGAGTCCAAGTCTCACATCCGTAGAACAAGACTGGAAGCTCCAAGGACTTAAAGATTCAGACTTTCGTCCTCCCACACAGGTACAGACAGCATCACACCCCATGATCCAGTGAATCCATGATTCCCCAGGCCTGACCCAGACGTCTATTGACCACTGGCTCACAACATGCAGAAACATGAACATCACTGCCAAGGTAAGTGAATCCTCCGTGACCCCAACATCCTCACCACAAACAGGTACAGACAAGATTGCAGCATCCAAGATGCCATTGAAAGCCTGGATCTTAGTCTTTACCCGGGAAACCCATAATCCAAGTGGCCCTGAATCCTTATTCAGCACAGCGAGGGCCCCCAGAAGGAGATCCAGCGTCTCCACAAATATGACTACATAATCTGCAAAATAAAATAAAAAACCATTCCCAAATGATGTACCGCAGCTTGATCTCTCTAACATCCTCCCCAGAATCCAGTCTGTACAAGCACTGAAACGTGTGGGGGCCAGTACCCACCCCTGGCGAATGCCAGTAACAATTGGTAATAAGTCGTAGATGGAACCACCACGCCTCACAGCACTCTCCGAACCAGAATATAGTTCAGCATTCAGATTGATCAGTTTGGTTGCACCCTCCGAAGACTGAGAATCCACCAGATGGCATCCCGATTCACTGGATCAAACGCTTTCCGGAGATCAACATAAGCTGCAAGCAGCCCATGCTGAAACTCTCATCTGCATTCGGTTAGGACCCGAAGAGCAAGGATATGGCCAATCGATGACCTCTTTGGTGTAAAGCCCGATTGCTCTGGGCACTGGTGCTCAAGCTTATGATGACGAACCCTATCAAGAATTATCCCAGCACAAACCTTGTCTGGCAATGAGAGCAATGTCAGCCCTTGGAAGTTGTTGCAGTCCTGGTGATCACCCTTTCCTTTCCAGAGAGGTACAACAAGGCCCTGTTCCAGTGAGTCAGGATGATGCCTGTCTTCCTGACAAAGTACAGAACTGCATGCAATGACATGAGTATAGCATTTCCACCAGCCTTGAGAAGTTCAGCTTGGATGCCACAGATCCCAGGAGCTTTACCCCCTTTCAGCTTGTTCACTGCAGACTGTGTTTCCATAAACAAAGGTGGTTGACAGATGCTTGGAGGGTAAGTAATCGGGTTTGTTACACCCCTGATGTCCAACTCAACAGCTGGTGAGTCAGCCTGGTACAGCCGCTCAAAGTAACCAGCCCAGCGGGCCTTCACTTCGGACTCCTCCATCAAGAGGCAACCGCCATCCACTCTAACTGCATTACACCAAAGGATAGGATTGGAGGAATGCAATGCACAAATTCCTGTATAAGCAGGATGAGAATCACTTTACCACAGGTGATGCTCTACCTTTCACAGATTCCTCGCACATAGGCCTCCTTGTCCACCCTCAGCGCACGTACAGTTTTATCCCTCAAGTCCCTGAACAACTCAGCTCTGCCATTAAGTCTGGCCCTGCGACTCTGGTCAATGGTATCCAGTGTCCCTTGGGGGAAAGTTTTTCTTCGCCTGACACTGGGTTCCATGACATCCATCGGCAACATGAAGGATGGTAGTCTTCAAGGCACTGACTCTTCAGGATTCCCCAAAACACCCAGACCCCCCAAATCCTCACTCAGCCTGTTTGCAAATTCCTCAGCTATCCTCTCATCCTTGAGCTTGCCAACATCCAGCCTAGGCTGGGAAATAGTACCATTTCCTCCCTGATTTAAGCTGCAACTTCAGAGTTGCTACAACAAGCCTGTGGTCAGTATTGAGGAACTGAGCACTCCGGTAGACCTTGCAGTGCTAGATCATCCTCCAGCGACCATCACGAGCACACAGTCAATCTCCTTTGCCACACCGCCAGTGTTAGAATGCCAAGTCCAGCGATGAGGCTGTGGGTGCTGAAACCATAAACCAGTCACTCTAAGTCTACAGTTTCTTCCAAAGTCAAGGAACTTAGTGCTCTTCTGGTTCACAGTTCCAGACCCATGGCGACAAACACACGTCTCATAACCATCCCTATCAGTGTCAGTTGATGCAATGAATTCCCCCAAGACTAGAGTATCTCACCTGGAGCACTGATCAACCAGACTTGAGCGTGGTATAGAATGTCTCCTTCACGGTGAGATCACTCGCCCCAGTTGGAGCATATACAGAGACCAGGGAAATGACACCCAAGGATTGACGAATCCTCAGTCTCACAATACGCTCGTTAACCGGTGTTACCTCATTTATCATGGGAGTCAGCTTATTAGACACAGCTGCAGCAACTCCTTGGGTATGGTTGCTATCAGTGACCAGACCAGTAGTAGGTGGAACCACCCACCATGATCTCACCACTATCCAGTCTCTGAACCTCAGAGAGTGCTGCAATACCACAGCACCCACAGCAATACTGATGTTCAAACACTGTAGCTCAGATGATAGAAGAGGCAGGTGATCATCCTCTCTTAGGGATAGGACATTCCAGGCACCCACCTGAAGGGACAGCCTCAGGTTAACCCAAGGAGACCGCCGTCTGGTGGACGACACCGTCCTCAGCACCACTCCAACACACATCACCACAATCCGACCCAGGAAGGTTTATGATTGAGGAACAGATTATTAAATTGAATGTTGCATTTTGAACACAAATTGGAACATGAATAGGAAGACAAGTTTCTCGTTTTACCATACCTTGGGTCTGAACGTGGCCCGGTCACACATGCGTGCCCAGAGAGGAGTGAGATAATATTTTTGTTCGCCTTACTTTTGTGATCTTTTTTTTTTTGTGTTTTTTAGTTCATCAGCTACATTACATCTGACGATGACAGTCTTTAGATCTGTTCTGAAAATGCACAGTAAATCTCTTGTGATGCAGTATATTTTGCTTTTTTTGAAAAGCTGGGTATTGCACATGTTTGGGACTTCCGAATTTTAAATGCTCTTGGCATCCTTAAGGCTTGATCTGGTCCTGGTCCTTGTGTGACCTCATTGGGCTCTACCAGGATAGCTCAAAAGTAGCGCATCTGCCTTATAGTTTTCTAGCATGGCTTTGATATCTGAACTGACTATAAACTGTCAACCTGGTGCTTTGCAGGCAGGGAGTTGCATCAATGAGGCACTTTTGGAGAAATGTTAGGCTAGTGTCCCATCTCTTAGCATTCACTGGCGTATGTTAAATATCCGAAACTGCTTTTCACACCAGTTTGCCATTATGAACTGGCACTCCACCAAAATTGCATATTCCTCCCCTGGACTACAAAAAGGCAATCACAAACCTCCTGGAAAACAAAAGGCAATGCCACACCTCTCAGTGTATTCCTTGCTATGAGACTGTTTCAGAAGCACGGAAGATTATGGATTAATCATCACCATTTATCTTGAGAAGAACACAAATACCAACCTACAATTGCTGCCACCATAATTAGAGAATGTGATTTCGAAATATATCTTTTGTGTATAAATTCTCGGCTCATCGAAGAAGGTGGTGACAGAAACTAAAATGGCAATATACTGATAGTTGGGCTACTTTGGACACAACATGCAAGCAGATGAACAAGCAGAAAAAGATGAGAGAAAGGAGGGGAGTCAAGAGATATTCTGTAAGTAAGAGGGTAAGGTAGGTAGTTAGATAAGTTCGGTAGGTTAATGTGGTTAGAAAAGACCGCAGGTAGGGATGGCGATGAAGTGAGATGGCAGTGCACCGTTTTCTTGAAACCCTGGAGGGATGAGTATGATTGAAATCA
This sequence comes from Eptatretus atami, assembly GCA_035128595.1. Taxonomy (NCBI): domain Eukaryota; kingdom Metazoa; phylum Chordata; class Myxini; order Myxiniformes; family Myxinidae; genus Eptatretus; species Eptatretus atami. The sequence goes on along the minus strand of CM068963.1, from coordinate 77,987,343 downwards.
GTCTCTGAAAGACATTTCGAGGTACCAGAGAAAAGAGGAACAAAAGGGTGGAGATGCATGCTAAGTTTGGATTTTGGGAGTTTATCCAAGAGGGGGATACTGGAAGAATGCATACATCCTGTAGGAACTGGAGAGGGTGTAAGGACTTGAGAGCAGATTGAGCAATACCAGAGGAGCGGCGGGAAAGAATGGAGGGGCCACGGACTCACCTGCGATGTGAGAGTATAAACAGGCCTTGTTCTTCAGCCTCATCTCGGGAGATGCCAATCATGTTGAAGGGATTTAATTGAAGGTAATGCATTCGGAATCTCTTGAAGTCCTGTCCAGGCATCGGCTGTATATCCGCCAACTGGGATTTTAACTTTCATAACTACTACAAATAGTTACAAAAGTACACAACTACTTTCTTGACACGGTATTAAATTGCAAGACCAAATTCTTCGGATAATCGTACATCATGGTTGATTTCATAGAAGTTAATGAAAAAATAGGTTTCTGACTGATGTCTTCAGCCTTCATTTGAGGAGCTGCACTTGATTAAAAACATGTTTGTCTGTTCTGCAAAAATACCCCAAGTCCACATAAGACGAGAAGGGTGCATACCTCTGCCATGCAATGCCTGACCGACGAGAACACATCGGGCCCAATACATTTTTGAAATATCATGCTATATATCGTTTCTGGCCCTATATCTCAATGGTGAGGAATTACTTTTAAAAAACTATAGTAGTCGGATTCGCGTCTGGATCTTCACCAAAATCGAATCAGCTCGTCCTTGTCACATACCGAACCTGTCCACAAAACTTCATCCGGATCCGTCCACAACTTTTTGAGATATCCTGTAGACAAACAAACAAACAGATAAACAAACACAGACAGAAAGGGGTGAAAACATAACTTCCTTCACCTTCGGTGGCGGAGGTAAAGATCCCCATGACTCAATTACAGGTGTATTAGTGTGGTTCTATAATATCGTGTGTGCCCCACAGCCACTTTTATATGATATTTTCTCAGAATTTACAAACATATTCTTCTTACATTTTATAGGAGCTTTTTTGCAGTGAATAATAAACTTAAAGTGAATGGAATTGACATTTTGGAATCAAACATGTGACTTAGTTTTCATGAATCATGTGATTTCGTTTTCCTCCCACCAAATACATTTGAAATATAAATATCATTGTTCCAAATACCGTGTTTAATGTGAGTGATGGGTTTTAACTTTCATTGTCGTTGGCCACAGGAAAAGATACT
>CM068963.1:77966089-77983589 GCA_035128595.1 Eptatretus atami | reverse complement strand
TGTATGTAGTATATATATGTATATATATGTATTATGTATGTATGTATGTATATATATATATATGTATATATATATGTATGTATGTATGTATATATATGTATGTATGTATATATATATGTATGTATGTATATATATATATATATATTATTGTTACGGATCTGGAAACCAGATGCATTCAAACATACAGATGTCCCAAGAGTCAGTTATTCCATGAAGTACGTGTGAGACAGGTCCCTTCCTTTTGTCTAGTGGGAGAATCAAAGGTGTGCGTTGTGATGTCCTTTTGGGTAGGTTATTACATCTAATGACCATCCAACAAACCATCCAACGAACCATCCAACAAACCCTCCAATGATCATCCAACAGACAATCCAACAACCAACCACGGTACCTTCCAGCGCTCGCAACCCTCGCCTCGCTGTCCACAGCATACGGGGCAAAAACGTCCAGTCCGCCGTTCCTTTGCGCTTCTACAAACATTCCTTTTCAACATTGGATCTCCCTTGAGTCCACACGCATGGAGGGGGGGGGGGCTCCCGGTTTGGCCGAGGCCCCGCCCAGAAAGGGCGGACCCATGAAGACCTGTCCAATCGGGGCGGATGGTGACGTTTGTTTCACCGAGCCCCGACCCGTTCGGGAGGTCCATAATAATATGACGCGATCCTCAGAGAGTCAGTTTTTTGGAGGAGTTGAGTTGGTTGGTGTGCGTCGTGCGGTTTGAGCTGGAGTCTGTGGCGTTCGAGTGGAGGTCTGCATTTGGCTGGCGTTCGTTGGAGTATTCCTGGGTCCCTCCGCGACCCTGATCTCCGCCCTGGGACTCCGACTGCTCTGCTCGGGTTCCTCCACGGGCACGAGCCCCACGCGTGTGACGGTGGGCTGAGCCGCATACCATTAGCAGGTGCCGCACAGCGGAGCACCCCTCCCTACAATGTGCAGGTACCAAGCAAACTGCGACCCCCAGCTCGTCTTCCCTCTCTGGCTGCGGGGGTCTTTAATAAATCATCTGAGTGTGGGTCTGAGTGTGTGGGCCCGTCTTGTAAGTAGAAACTGTGTAAGTGTTTTTTTAAACATTGTAAATTCACACCAGTATATTCCGTGATAAGTCTTGCTCTGTGTCTTCTTTATTGTAAACAAATTACTGTAGAAATTTTCCCAGTTAGTTTCCGTCCTTTCTTTCATTGGTCCAGCATGGTTCGGATCTGGATTTTAGCCCGGTTTTTATACCCGATAATCGGTTCATCCGAGCCGGCACCGCTTTGCAGTTCCGCTCGACTGCAACCCGAACCGGTTTGGTAGTTGGAACTCTACCGCAGTCGGTAGAGTGACCCAGTTCGAGCAAGACGTGCCGAGGGCGTGGTTCCTCAGTAGACGACACCGCATAGTTAATTAGGTAAATTGGTTCTAGACAAAAAGACCCTACGCTACGCGTGAGGTATTGGCGTCCACGGTCGGTTAAGTGACCCGCGCCTCACGGAGTTATCCGAGAGGGACGGCCTACAATTCCGGAGAGTCTGGTGGGAGACGACGTAACCTCCCCACCTAGTGGTCGTTCTCACCACCGGACCTCCGACCCACAGCAATATATACATATACTGTAATATATTATATATATATATATATATATATATATATATATATATATATATATATATCAAAATGAACAAGTTTTTCTCTCGGCAGAGATTATAGCCAACGAAGTTAAATTGCTGCATTTGTTTAATATCCTAATCTGCGTCTGGTTGGTAACATTAAGATAAAAAGAATGCAGTTTTATTATTTAATTTAACTCAACTTTGTTTAACTTTTATTCAATGATTACAACATACACTCAGCAGTTAATGCGGAGTAATGTCTTGCCTATGTTTTACAAGTCATTGAATTTTAGTGTGTTTTTGTTTGTTTGTGAGTGTATGACAAAGGTCGTCTTCAACAGACAATAATTGGCCCCAATGTTTTATTTCCCACTCGTAAGTTGTTGAGCCACAATATGGCTTCTCACCACTGAACATAACAATAACAGTTAATGCATAATTCATGTACTCTTCCAGTTATTTCCTTTCCTTCGCTGTCATAACAGTTACTGGACAAACCCGCAAACCATATGAATGAACCACAACTGAAACTTTGTCTCCTCGAGTAGTCAAGCGATATTATTATCCCGCATATGCAAAGTGAAAACTGGGGTTAAGCAATCGGTTCACTTCTGGCTGTCCATCCATCTGTCCACAAACGTCAGTTTATGATTGAGGAACAATATAATTTAAATCGAATGTTGTATTTTAAACATGAATCGGAAGACAGGTTTGCCATTTTATCGTACCCAACTGCCTAGGTTGCCATCACAAGCTCTGATGCTTCCTATGAAGTTCAAAAGAAAGCTGAGTGACGAAGGTCACTATATGTACCAGTATATCTACAACCTGCTAAAATTCTGCCTGCCTTGTTTTGATTAAAGTCAAAGAATCCACTGCATGAAGACATACAGATCAACAGCAATTGGCTGGATGAGGCTGCGCAAGATGACATTGTATCTCTGGGAGGCATCGTCATCAGAGCATTGTCCACCAGTGCTACAAACGAGCAGTGAGAGCAACACTGGACAACCAGATGTACACCAAAGGAATTATAAGCTATGCATTATTTTGTACCTACTTAAACATAATACAGTGTCTACGGTATGTGCATGAACATGTCAATTAAATGTTAATTTGTGTTCAATTGAATATTCACATGCATTCTCACAATCACTGGACAAAGATTCTTCAAAACCAAGACGAGTAAACTGGCTGTACACCGAGGCAATGGCAAGCCTTGCATTATTTGTGCATGCACACACAAAAATAACTGGAATGGCACTCCGTCGAGCGCACACCTCCGCCGGGCTGAACAGTTCACGTTTTGTATCCCACTGGTAGGTCGGATCTGCATCCGGACCTGAACGAAAATCGAATCGGTTAATTCCTGTCACCTACCAAAGTCATCCACCAAGTTTAGTCTTAATCCGTCCACAACTTTTTGAGATATCGTGCTCTATATAGTTTTTGGCCCTATATTTCTCAATGGTTTCAAATCACTTAACCAAATTTTATTTATTTATTATAGTATCCGGATTCGGATCTTCACCAAAATATAATTAATTTGTCCTCGTCACACACCCAACCTGACCACACACAAGGTTTCATCCAAATCTATCCATAACTTTTTGAGATAGCCTGCTATATATCGTTTTTGGCCCTATTAGGACGGATTCCGACGAAACTTGGAAGACGGGTTGGGTGTTTGTAAAGGATGAATTGATTTAATTTTAGTGAAGATCCGAATGCGGACACGAGAATTAAAAATTTTTTTAGTGATTCTTCATCGAGAGATGTGGCCAAAATAAATAAATAAATAAATAAATAAATATCGCATGAAAATTTCAAAACGTGGACGGATTATGACAAAACCTGGTGGTTGAGTTGGGTAGGTGACAAGAACAAGCTGATTCGATTTTGGTTCAGGTCCGAATCCAGATCCGACCTACCAGTGTGATAGAAAACGTGAACTGTTCACCCTGGTGAAGGTGCGCGCTCTCTACTGATTGCCCTTCTAGTTTCCCTTGTAATAAGTACGTTTGCTCCCTTGCATGTTTGTCTTTTGACTGCAAGATCTCTCCGTTTATTTATTTATGGGCCCGTCCTCATCTCCCATATTCTTCCTTTAATGCATCACTATTATTTATAAGAAACATCTTCCTGCCTTCTGTCTTCGCACGCGCTCGAACCAACTGCCAATTTCGGAATACGATTGACCGGCCCTTGGGGAACATGAAATTATAACAGTGTGTCCTGCTATTAGAGCATGGATAGGTGCGCGAATGCTGTCCTCTCGCAGTGTCTTGCAGAAAGATCATTTGAGCATCTGCGATGGTTATAGACCCTCAGCACAACGGTTGACGTTAGTTAACCCATCGACATGACACTATTTTCCTCGCATTGAAAAAATATTGGCAATTGAATGATGTTGGGGTGGCTTTTTGATTAATTCATCCATATATAATATGTTACCCTCAGTATAAGCCTGGGGTTGATGCCTCCCAGAGATACAGATTCCAGAGTTAAGGTGGATGGCTTAAGATCTTAGGATCTTGAGTCCAATGCCCTGTCTGTCGTTGAATGAACACCAGGTGGGTTGACTCAGCCTTTCATCCTTCTGAGGTTGGCAAAATGAGTATCAGCTTCCTGGAAACAGGGGGAACTGCATCAGTGGTTCAGCCATGCCCCCAAAGAATGACGCAGCCAAGCAGCTGCAGGCTGAATATGAATAAATAAACTCTCAGGATGCTCATTGTATCATTTCTGGGGGGGGGAGGGGTTGGCTGTGCTGCTGATACAGTGCCATCCATCCATCCATTGGGACCATACTTTGTGCAGAGCGTTGGTGCTGCTGAAGCAGTCTCCCTGGCTATTGGATACAATGCCCCCTGTAGGTTAAGGCAGGACTTTGGAGTTTTGCCAGAATGCTGGCACACATTCACTTACTCGAGTAAAAGACACTGGAATCTTTAATATCCACCAACGAATGCTGTCAGACAAGACCATAGCTTATTGTTCCATGTGATGGGTGGCACTCTACGATGTAATGCACTTCTTTGCGAAGCACTGAGTCGATAGTTTATGGTAATTTGGACAATCAAACCCAGGCTCGAAGAGTAAATGGTGAGTACACTTACATCTGAACTATCCTGTAAGCCAGTTAACTTTAAAGTTTAAATGATAATGACACAAGCTGTATTATTGCAACAGCTTGCAAGTCGTGTACAGTACTTGCTTCGGGTCGGTCTGTTCAGCATTCCCATCTGAACCAACTGGAACCCAAGTTCAAATCCTACATACTATTTATATTTGTACATTGTCTGCTAGTGTCCTTGTAATTTATATTAAAGCACACTGGTATCTATTAATGTCTTTGTCCAGCAAGTGATTTATGTACAAGCTTTGCTCTGAACCTTTGAACGATGGAAAAAATAATTAAGAGCTACACCACAAGTTTCATTGAACCAAAGCCTGGAAGAAGTACATGGCATCTGTAATCAGGAAGGAATAAACTTTCCAACAAAGGATAAGATCAAGTAATAAAATATTGTCCAAGCGACAGTATATTTATGTCGGTGGAAGTACTTCTAAGACAAAATACAGTTTGTAGAAGAGTTCTGTTCATTTGGTAAGTTTATAATTACAAATACTTCTTTGTAGTTGGAGTTCATGTACATAAGCAAGAGCAATTGTTTGACAAGAGATTACAGGAAGCAGTCACTTTGAAGATTTTTGGAGGAAATATCATACTGAATAGAGATAGGGAACTAAATTCTGGATACTATATAAAATGGACAGGGTGGGTGGAGGTGCCTTTCCAACCCAGCTTCGAAATCTTCTCTGCCAGAGACAGACTGCTGATAGAAGCTACAGAATTATCGAGGTTGGAATTTAACCAAGCGCCGTTCAAAGAAGAAGAGAGAATTCATGCCAAGCCATTTTTTCTGGACCCATCAAAGAAGATTTTGTGACTTACACAAGTTTAAGGTCATGTTCCATATGATGGATCTTCTCAAGGTTAGCACACATTTTTTCAGGAGATCTCTTTCTGGAGTTCTTTCCAACAAAGAGTCGAGTAATCACCAAGAGACAAACAAAGGATAACGAGAACGAGCAATCAAAGATTGTAGACCCTCGACAGGACTGCAGACCCTCGTTTTGTGTGGTTTTATAGGATGTATTTTATAGACATACTCACATTCCAGTTGTGCATCTAATATATAAAGCTTTTTCTAACCACTGATTGACTCACTGACTCACTGACTGATATTAATGATCAGTGCCTTCCGGGTGACGTAGAAAGGTGACATTTTGTGTGCCAATGGACATCGAAGCGACAACACCGAGAAAAATCACAGAATTGTCGGACAACATCCATAAATTAAAATATAAATAAATGAAAAAAATTATGAAAAAAATGCAGGTGAGTGACTCGATACAATGGAGAAGCACGGTAATTTTGTGTGCCGATGGACATCGTAGCCGCTACACCAGGTAAAATCACAGAAACCGTCAGAAAGCATCCGTAAATGAAAATATAAATGAATGAAAAAAATTAATGAAAATAAATAAATGAAAAATCAAATGCAGGTGAACGACCCGAGACAATGGGGGAAGCACGGTTCGTATGCTTACACAATGCGTAAGCATACCCCACTTGTACTTTATTTTGGTGATCAGTTGATAAAAGATAATGTGTAAGAATGGTGTGCTGACAAACAAACAGACAGACAGACAAACGGAAACAAATGCAATGTACCCTCTCCTCCGGCGAGGGTAATTATTGGAAGATAAACAGCTTGTTGATTGCAGACAGAAAATATGATTGTGCCCAGGATAGTTTCCCATGTGAAAACAGCTACCAACAGGAGTATGGAAAAAGAATATTGCTTGCATGCATGTAGGAAGAGAAACAGCCAAAAGCATGTCATTAACTTGGAGGCCATTAGTGGAGGGCTTGGAAAACCGACTCGGATGCCAGACAGTGTCAAAGATGTGGGAGATATCGAGTAAGACAACGCTGACCTCGAGATTAGAGTTAAGTCCATAAATCTTCATTATCATCTTCGAATACGCAGTCAACGTTCAATTATCTCATCATTAGGCCAACTCCGTTTCATTGTACTTTTTATCTTTTACCTTCACTGAGGTCATCATCATCTCAGTTTCTTACCTTTCATTGCTGAAATTGCTGTAAATTTAATCTGTGTGTTATAAACTTCATGTACGCAATACATTTTTGCACCCTCAGTGTTGGGTGCAGTGGTGGCACATTGATGAGGATACTGGACACACATTTGTATGTTCAATCGAACTGAAGGAAGCAGTATTTGGGATTTGGATTCTCAGATTCATGAAATCGAGTGAGTTTCAGAACTGCCAGATGCCACTACTCGATTGTCCGGTAAAAACAAACCCAGCTGGCTCATTGACGACCTTCAGAGTGGGATGATCTGCCTGCACCACTTTGTCCGGTCTACATGTGATGCTCGTCCACTCCTTGCGATTGACTCTTATGCCCTTCCCTTGTTAAAAGAGGTCACTCTGAATGACTATCGGCTTTACCCTTCTTCTGTACTTTTGACTTACAATTGAAAATACTAATTGTGCCTCTGCTGGACTTTGACACGGGAGATTGTGAGAACCATAGTAAGTGATAAACATCTGGACATGGAATTTCCTCTGAATGACCTTTCCTTCGTCCTGCTGTGTTCAATGTAATGTATTAATGAGGGAAATAAGAAGGAACAAAGGCTGCTCTTTTCTGCACTACAAAACAATTTATTCTGGTGGAGCAACTAGAAAAGAGTCTGGGAACGAGTCCACAGCTTTGATGCATTTACTTAAATCCTCAAAGCTCCAAAGTAACTAATGAACAGGACACAAATGGTATGTGAAAGATTTGGCAGCAACCATACGGTGGGATAAATCGTTGGCTGCCTTTTCAAACCAGAGCTGATACCACTGATCTCTAAGGAATGCGGGGGAGCGGGATTGGGAAGGCCCAGACTAGGCCCTTCCTTATTCTGATAATCCAAAGCCAGGTTCACTTGAATTTCACGTCCACACAGATCTGTCCCTGCTAAGCTGTTGCGATCCTTTCCTGCAGAGTTCTGTGGATACTTGCCATTCATTTGTGCACAGTAGAACTTGTCGAGTAAAGTGTAAAACCTCCTGGTTAGACTCGCGTCTTACACCAAGAAAATTCATGTTACAAATCCATATCTTATCTGGATTTGTCTTACGTGTCCAAATGTCTGCATACTTCATACTGTTTATGTTTAAGGGCCTCATCAAGCTTTGAAACATGTTTTCATTCTGGGTAGTTTTGAGAAGTTGCTGATATTCAAAATAATTAATTAACAGCATGAAAGATCCGTGGTCATTTGCTCAACTATGTCACACCTGGTTCCAAGTTTAATCCCTCACAAAGCCAAATGTGATTTAAATTTCTAGTGGAAGGTTTATGTTTATTGGTGATAAGCCAGCTGCTCCATATACCAATGATATGCCATGTAGCCCTCATTAATAATTATATAATCGGGCATTGGTACAGAAACATGGTCGTTACAATGTAAATCCTGTTTGTGGATGGAAAAAATCTAAGGTAAAATTGGAAATGGAAAGAATATGGAACTACCCAGACTCTTCGTAGAACTGGCCATCCGACCAAACTGAGTAACCGGGCAAGAAGGACCTTGGTCAGGGAGATGACCAAGAACCTAATGACCACTCTTACCAAACTACAGAGTTCCTTGGCTGAGATGGGAGAGACCTGCCGGAAGGACAACAGTCTTTGCAGCACTTCACAAATCTTGGCTTTATGGGAGATTGGCCAGACGGAAGCCACTCCTGAGAAAAAGGTACATGACAGCACACCTGGAGTTTGCAAAAATGTAAGTGAAAGACTCTGAGAGCACGAGGCAAAAGATTCTGTGGTCTGATGAGATTAAAATTGAATTATTTGGCCTGAATGCAAAGTGCTACATCTGGCGGAAACCAAGCATAGCTCATCACCCATCTAGCACCATCCCTACCATGAAGCATGACAGTGGCAGCATCATGCTATGGGGATGCTTTTCAGTGGCAGGGACTGGGAGACTTGTAAGGATAGAGGGGGGAATTAATGGAGCCAAATACAGGCAAATTATTGAGGAGAACCTGCTTCAGAGTGCAAAAGACCTGAGACTGCAGTGAAGATTTACGTTCCCACAGGACAATGACCCCAAGCATACTTGTTCTGGAATGGCTTCAGAACAAGAACGTGAAAGTCCTTGAGTGGCCCAGCCAAAGCCCAGACTTGAATCCCGTTGAGAATCTGTGGAAAGACTTGAACATCGCCGGTCACCGACGCTCGCCATCCAACTTGACAGAGCTTGAGCAAACCTGCAAGGAAGAATGGGAGAAAATCTCTACATCCAGATGTGCAAAGCTGATCGACATCCCCAAGAAGACTCGAAGCTGTAATCACTGTCAAAGGCACTTTTATAAAGTATTGACTGAGGGGGTTGAATATTTCTTGATGCATGGCATTTCCAACTTTTTGTCCCAGACCCTTTAACACATTCAACTGAAACTTGGTACATTATTTTATTATGATAAGTTACAGAACAAGTTCGAGTTTCAGGGTGTTTCGTCAATTTTTTTCACAGAGTTATGCCCTTTTTAGATTTAGAAAATATCACATATTATATATGGGTCATTGGGTCAGTGTTCAGCTGCTCTGACTCCACCCCCACTGCTTTACACCCATTGGCTCGACAGCTGGCCTGACTCCACCCTAATAAAATCATGCGCCACCATTCCATGAAACAGCACAGATCGGCAGGCCTCAGGCCTTAGGCCTGGGTGTTAGTCCATGACCCAGTGTAATTGGAATGATCCCAGGTATATAACTATGATGTATTATATATGCACAGAAGCTGTACGCATCTTTTTGCTTCATGTATGCACATTGGGTTATATAAAATATCACATCGGTAGGGGACACGTATTGCAAATAAATTATCGCTCTTGTTTATATAAATTTGAATAATACAGCACATAGCACATACCTCTTCAAAAGAAGCTTTACAACAGGGGTCTCCTACCTTTTTGGGCAGAGGGCCACAAAACCAAAGTGGTGAGGGCGGAGGGCCGCACCCAAAAAAAGGACGCTAAATTCCGGGAAAAAAAAATATTAATTAAATATGCGGAAATTTAAACAAAAATTAGTGCTGAATATATTTTTCTTGCCAACGAATATGATAAATGAATAATCGTGTTAAAAACACGTGTCTAATATGAATCAAAATCATAATAAAAATTACAGAACGCTTTGATCATTGACCCTGACAAATTGGCAGTATCGCGGGCCGCATTGTAATGTAAACTTAATATGCACCGCGGGCCGCATAAATCCGTCTAAGGGCCGCATGTGGCCCGCGGGCCGCAGGTTGGAGACCCCTGCTTTAGAATATAAAAATGGCTACTGATGGTTTTATCAAGTGAGAAAAATACTTTCACTTCACTTCACTTGACCTGATTATTTTTTGTATACCTTGTCGAGGCTCGTATGAGAGTTAACACACAACGCACAGCAAGGGGGCATGAGACAAGAGGGGCGGGAGTGGGAAGGACAAAACAGTGGGAACAGAGACATGAGGATATCTGTGGAAGGAGAGGGATGGGGCGGGGAACACGGGGTATACAAGATGGACATTACAGGGACTTTCAGGAAGGAAAGCAGGGAATTTGAAGGAGGGCGGTTTGGGTGGATTATCGGGGGTAGAAAAGATCGAGGATTTGGATGGGGATGATAAGAGGTGGTGGTGAACAGCTGGTTTGAAGGCCTGAGGGAAGAATGGGATTGAATAGAGTGAGGGAGTTTATTTCAAAGGCGGGAAAAAGAGGAATGAAAGAGTGAAGGTGAGCATGGTTCGTGATTTTGGTATTTTACCAGAAGGGGGTTGTTGGCGGACCTTGAGCGACTTGACTTAATTAGCCTATTAGTCCATACAGGATGAGGGCTTCCATTCACCCATGGTCCATTCAATGGAATTTGAGGCCTTTTTACTCAAATTCATCAATTAATTCTCTCCATCCCATCTTTGATCTACCTCTGCTTCTTCCAGGGCTTTCTCTATGTCTCCAGTTTGTAATTCTCATTTTTCCTCCGCTTGTCCGTTGGTTGTTCTTGCTATGTGCCCAGCCCACTTATACCGTCCAGATTGTTTGGAATCAAGTAAGAAAAACACCCTTAAACATTTGTTGTGCAACAAGCAAACTGCATTTCTTCCATTGAATGATTTGAACATTTAGACAGTTTATGCTTTCTCCAAATCAAAAAGCATCAGCAACCTACGAACACTTTTAAAAGTGATCAAAAATAATCAATAACCGACCGTTCATAAATCACATTACAAAAGTTCAAAATATGAATTCCAAAAGCTTCTTAGCATAAATCAATAACTTTGTACGAAATCCCCATTTCCTTGAATGATAAGCGAGTAAATGAAAATCACAAAGCACAAAACGATTCCGTATAACTATACAATCGTTGAAGTCTCAGCACATCTGAAGCAGGTGAAAGCAGGAGACAAAGTTCGTAGAATTAAGGTCACACATTCCATTAGCATAGCTTGTCATGAGCCCTGGTGGATCAAGAGTGGGGATAACCTTTGATCAGAGTCTCAGCCTTCATGTGGTCATGTCATTTTCCTGTCCAGAGATCACAGGGTCAAAGAGAACTGAATTCCTGTGCACCTTGGCATGACTGCCCATGTTAAAATACCGCTTTCACGCTGCGATTAAACACGACACTGCTTTTTCTGTTTACTCATGAGGAAGTTTGGAAGATGTTGGTTTTACTGCTTAGAAACGGAATCTTGTGTCTGTATAGTTTTAAAAATAGTTCTTCTTAAATCAGCAACATGCAATCCTTATCAACAAATTGGTTTGTGTACATTTCTTGAGAATACTTTTGTAACAATGGTCGTGACTTTTTTTGAATATATAACAATCATCAAATGACTTGTTGAGTTTGTTGATTTTCGTTTTAAATTTTGAAATGGGAAGTCGAACAATGACTTTTTTTATTGTTTATGAACTTTGAATTTTTATGCTTGGGGAGCTAATGCTAAGGAACGTTATCCATCCGTCCATCTGTTCATTGACATTTTAAACTCTTCAACACTGGCAGTGGGATTTTGATGGAAATTAGCCGAATCCTTTCATGGTGGTTATGAAACCCTCACCCAACTATTCTCTCCCCTTCCTCCTCCCCCCCCCCACACCAAAAGAAAATAAAAAGAATGAGGAAAAGTATCGATATTAATAAATGTCTTCTTTCTTTCTGTCTCTTCCCCACCACCACCATCACCATCACATTCGTTTTCTCCATTTTTTGTTTGTTTATTTTAATTAATTAATTTTTCTTTTTAGTGAACAACTTTGTCTCCTTTTAACAATTTGTTGATTAATGACAACTTCCTCTGACATTCAACCCCCTCATGAACAACATCACGCCTCAATGAATAACTTGTCCTTCATTAATGATTTACCTCCCTTTGCGTCTCAACCCCTCATCTTCCATCCACACTTTCATCCTTGGTTCATAATCCCTGACTCAGCCCATTCCAGCTTACACCCCGTGCACAATATATTTATATATTGTGACAGACATTGCCTCTGGATAACTCCGAGAGGACGGCTGGGTCTTTAAGAGACGATGATCGCCTGTTGCCCCCAGAACTTCTCACCGGATCTCACGCCCAGATTGTTGTTGCCATAAGCAAAAGCCCGAATACGAGCGGGTACCATGCCATTGGTCACACCACAGATCTTAGTCAGTCGGCCGAGCGGAATCCAACATTGCGCAACCGCATCTGAGATCTTACTGAGATAACTAATTAGCCCTGGTCAAACACCTCAGCAGTCTTTTACCGCCATCAGATAGAATTAGTCAGGACACAATTTGTTGAGGAAGTGGCTTTTCGTGACAGTAATCAAAATGCAAGTATTTACAAGGAGAGAAAAATAATCAGGTGACATATACTGTATGTACAAGAATTAATCACAGCATGCATATTTTCCTAAATTATCCACTATGTGACATATCCACCTTCAGAACCTTAATGGTGACTTCGTTGATTAATGACTACAGTATGCCAGCATCATGCATATGATGTGGAATGGAGAGGATGAGTGATTGGCAAGTATGATGAGATGAGTGATTGGCAAGTAATATGAGATGAGTGATTGGCAAGTAAGATGAGATGAGGACAGAAAGAGATAGGTGGGGACAGGACGGACCACTGCACACCTCACACTTGTTGATGCTGGCTCCCACATCCTGAGTAAAAATGAAACCGTCCGCTCTCTGCTCGTACTTCACGTGCAGCCACAGCTCCGCTGTTTCTCTGTTCGCAGTTGATGTCACTCACAGAACGTCTTTAATGTATCTCTTGGCAGGATGCCCGGGTGAAGTAGATGACATGGAGGGTCCAGCTACGAAAGCCAAGTTGCACAAGGTCAGAAGGCGAAGAAATAAGGAAGATAGGGAAAGAACAAAGACAAAATATGCAGGAAAGGATGAACAAATTGTGAACTAAAGATAGTGAGTGGCGAGAAATAAATAGATAAAGCGCCAAGGAGAGTTACAAAAATAAATGCTTCAGTTGGGATTCGTGCCACCAAAGAATGTGGCTATCGAGGTGCTCCAAAGTTAATAATGAAAAGGACTCCAGAGCCTGAAAGAAGGAAACAAGAACAAGTGAGCAAAGCGAAACAGGGATGACAGGGGTGGTTGGTTGGAATGCGTCGTCCACAGGCTTTGCACTGGTCTAGGTCGACAGTAGTTTTCAGTCCAGAAAGTTGCAGGATCTCAGGTTTTTGGGCGAACAGAGAAATGTATCCAACTCTTTTGTTGTGCAGAGGCACACTCCTTTCTTGCAGGTACATTTCCAAGTATCTTAGCCTTCTTTTCGAAGCTTTGTGAGCCATTTTCGGTAACATTCCTTATGTCGCATACATTATGTACTTTATGTCGCCCCGAACACCACTGTTTCTAGGAGTTTATACGCGTGCACACCGATCATTCTGGGGCGAATTATGACGTCATTTTGGATGGAATTATGACAGATGGCAAGGATTTCCATAATTAATCTCCATGCTTTAATTTGATTGGAAGAGCCAGGAGATAAATTATACTCGTAATGGGCGTCCATCCGTCCACAACCATCTTTGACCATGCTGTGGAACGTCGGCCGGCGCCCTTGTGTGAATAAGATGAAAAAGGACTCCATTGAAAGCTCCAATCGACTCAAAGTTCAGGATCATATTTTAGTGTTCATAATCTTCTATGTTGTTGACACACATGCGTGGATATCACACGGTAGTTAGTGCACACCTCTAATATAGTTTACACCAAATGTTTGTTCTCACCAGACCGTCACGTCACACTGCAGTGGACAATTCTTACAACCCAATCCTCCACATCCAATCAGAAATCCCAGGCCATAGATAAAAACATGTTCACACATTTCTGCGTAGCTTTACGAGCATGTGTTTCAAGATGGTTTGAACACAGTTAAACTTTAAAGTGAAAAGTTTCTTTTTTCTCTTGCAAATGTAACATGTTTTCAATTCTCGCCCCGGTGAATCGCGTTCCTGGATTACGAGGTGCAAGCCTTCGCTTCACATGCCTGCAACGAATCAGCGACTGCTCATCAAGAATAGACAACGTAATGTGACGAATGTCATCTCATCCTCACTGACAATTGAAAGAAACCTTTAAATTGCAGAGTCTGTGCTCATGAAAAGTTTTTCATTATAAGCCTCTTGGTTTCTCCAACACATACACCAAGCAGCCACGTATAATTGCTTCCGTTGAAAATATCTTTCTTCAAGCCTTTCATATTCAACTCTGAGCTTTTGTTTTGTGACCTTACTGTGATGTCATGTGTCCTCCTTCTATAGAAGACGCGGTAAATGCATTGCTGAAGAGTCACAGCTAATTTGTCGAAAGTGAGTACGCATTATAATCGAAGAATAGAGGTCATGCATTTCCACATGAATGATCGATCTTGCATTGTCTCGCAAAGAGGAGGGTGAGGGTGGAGAAAAATATGACAATTTTAATAAAGACTGAAAAATATTTTCACTAAATGCAATTTAAACACGTGGAGCGACTTCCATAAGATATTTTGTCAAATACCAAAAGACCATTTTTATTAGACAATAAGACGTAAGAGAGATGTTAGTTATGGGTAAATGTCAAATCTCTATGTGAAGTGTGTTGTTTTCCCAAGATGTCTTTAAAAGTTCAATGGAACTAGTCTGCCTGGTTCAGATATTCTGCAAATGTTATTTTTTTAATTTTTATTTTGAAAAGATCGATGCTCATTGAAGAGCAAGATGACTTATGGTAGTTGAACTGACAGTTGGATACAACAAGCAAAGGAATGTATGAGCAGGAAAGAAGGAGATTCAAGAAAGGAGGAAACACAACCTGCAAGGAAGAAGATTGGACTAGGTCAGTTCAATGGGGGTAAAAAAAAAATGTGGAAGAGATGGGAGAGGACAAGAGATGGTGGTGTACCACCTGAAGTCCTGGAGGGAAGGGTGGGATTGAGCAACCTCTGGAATGTGATTCCACAGACAGGAGAAGCGAGGAACAAAAGGGTTGAGATGTGCAGTTAGTCTGGTTGTAGGAAATTTGAAAAACAGAGAATTACTGGATCTTATCATGATTGATTTTTGATTTATACATCCCTATATGAGAAAATGCACCTTTTTTTGTCGACAATGTCGAGGCTGTGGAGGAGCTAGAACATAGATACGGATCAGGAGGTAACATAACAAATTGAACATTATAAATAGAGGGGGGAAACACACCAACAGCTGGGTTGAGGGACAAAATACAGGGAGAAACTTGGAAAAACTAGAATGGCACTTGGTTGAGCACATACCTCCGCCAAGCTGAACAGTTTACATTCTGTCACCCACTGATAGGCCAGATCTGAATCCGGACCGAAACCAAAATCAAATCAGCTTCTTGTTGTCACCTCCCCAACTCATCCACCAAGTTTCATCCAAATCCATCTACAACTTTTTGCGATATCATGTTGTATATCATTTTTGGCCCCACCTCTCAAAGGTGAAGAATCACTCAAATAATTCTGGTATCCGGATCTGGATCCGGATCTTCACCAATTCATTGAATCATTTAATCCTTGTCATGCATCCAACCTGTCCACCAAATTTCGTCCGAATACATCCATTATGTTTTGAGATATCCTGCTCACAGACAGACGTACAAATGGACAAACAGACGGGTGAAAACATAACCTCCATCCACCTTAGGTGGAGGAGGTAATAAGGAATGTGGGGAAAAATGAGGGCTCGGGGAGGACACGGGGGGTGGACAAGATGGATACAGCCGCAAATTCTCAGGAAGTAAAAACTGGAATCTTGGAAAGAGGTGGTTGTTTTGGATGGAGGATGATCTGAGATGTGGTGAACATGGGGATCTTGAAGGTGAACACCATTAAGCGTCAATTTGAACTTTGGTGGATTTCCCAACAATATCTGTAGAAACAGCTTGATTTTGTTCAGGCTTGATTGCTTGTGAAACAGATATGTATTGAGGTGAATCTTCGACATGACATGGCTGATGTCAAAGGAATCACTTGGGAATTATCAGAGGTTGCAGTTGTTGCTCAATGATGCCTTTATTCATAAAGTAGTGCAAAGTAGAGAGACTCGACGTCTCCTTTTTGGTACCTAGTGGCTAATCTGGACCCATTCCTGATTAGATCCAGAGTCCAGAAATTGAGAACATTACAAAAACTATGAACCCCTCACACCTTGCTGCACCTGCTCCTGGTTGCCGATATAAAATGCCGGGTGTGGGCAACCTTGAGTGGACATGGTGAAGCAAGCTTTCATCAGTTGTTCTCAAAAATTACTTCTTTCAAGGTTTACTCATGTTTTCTTGAACAAATGTTAGCATCTTATTAAATGTCTATTTATTTTTGGTGATGGAGGGCAGGGCTAAAAAAAAACCAGCAAAAACATTCATGCTTATTTCTTGCACCAAGTGGACCCAGTTGCTAGATCCCGCCACATTTTCTCTGGATGAATGAAAACATCCTCTAGAATGTTTTAATTTCCTATTTCTAAAATCCATCTGGAAACCCATCTGGAAAATATCCTACTTTTCCACTTCGGTGTCTGAGGATGGTGGCACCATTGTTTAGACAGGTGACGGGAGAGCAGCATGACTTAAAACTCCTTGCACATGGTGCTTCAGTTAATCAGCATCTCCCAACAGATGGTAAGGCCTAAGCAGCCACAACCTCTAGTGGCCTTCCGAACTTCGTCTTCAAACTCACCAATAATAGAGACTTTAGCAAAGATCCGGTGCTGTAAGAATATCTAAAGCTTGTATCCTTTCTGCATCGTATCCCCCCTTCCCTCCCCTGCCACTCCCAGGAGATGAATTGCAGAATGAACCTGCTGCTGACACTTGACCGGAAGAATTAGGTCTCGGCAACACTGAAAGGCAGACTTTAAGCATCAATGTCTTTTTCTAATGGTTAAACCAGATAATTAATATAGAATACCACCAAAACTCACAAAACAACTGCACATCATGCACACAGAGATTGAGCCACCTGAAGGTCATTGCAAGGTGGATGCTCATAGTCTGGAGACAATACACCCAACAGCTTCTACAGTGAGCCAGTCAGTGAAACAGCTTTGTTTGTTGTCAGAAAGATCAGTCTTGTCAAGCAAAGTTGTTTCATGCCCCCCTAAACAGCATGTTGTTGGCCAGCCAACAAAGCACAAATGTACAGATGCTAGAACATACCATAATTACCTTGGCTGCTGCTCAGTGTTAACATAAAACATCCTCCCCACATTTTGCCAAATAACCTCAGCCC
>CM068963.1:77941496-77961123 GCA_035128595.1 Eptatretus atami | reverse complement strand
ATGCTCTTCAAATTTCAAGTCAATCGGATGAAAATTGAGGATTTTAGAAAATCTGGCCCAATTTGTCCGAAATTGGCCTTTTGGCCAATTTTGATCTCAAAAGTAATTTGTGCTTGAATTCCTTAAGCTGATATGCAAATGGTGTTCAAATTTCAAGTCAATTGGATGAAAATTGACAATTCTCGAAGCAATTTAAAAATTTGGCCTTTGTTGGGTTGACCATGTTGACCTATTGACCGAAGATAACCTCAAAAACAATAGGTGGTTGAATTCATTGATCTGATGTGCCAATCTTGTTTAAATTTCATGTCAATCGGATGAAATTTGAGGATTTTAGAAAATTTGGCCCAATTTGGCCATTTTGGCATATGTTGACCTTTTTGGCCTCAATGTGTGACCATCGCAGGGTTGGTGAACATAAGCTCCGAAAATTTAAAGAATGACTGGTTGAGCGGTTTTGGCTGGAGGTGAGCGGACAGACAAACAAACAAACAAACAAACAAGTTATCGCACTCACTGTAAATACCGAGCTGAGCTGAGCTGAGCGATGCCATGCCGTGCCGTGCTGAGCCTAGCCGAGCCGTGCCGTGCCGTGCCGAGCCTTGCCGTGCCGTGCCGAGACGTAACAAACAAATGGAGGCGATCAACATACTTGTGAAATGTTTTCTTTTTTTTGCCAAGTAACAAAAGAGTTATCACACTCACAGTAAATACCAAGCCGAGTCGAGCCAAGCCTAGCCGTGTGGTGCCATGCTGAGCCAAGCCGAGCAGTGCTGTGCCGAGCAGTAACAAACAAATGGAGGCAATCAACATACTTGTCAAAAAAAAATGTTTTTGCCAAGTAACAGACAGACAGAGAAACAAACAACCCAAAAGCAATGCCCTCTCCTCCGGCAAGGGTCAAAAAAATTCATTTCTAAAATTACTTGACATCATTTTGTGGTGACATGGTAAGATAACAGAGGGATAGTGTACTCCCCGCCCCCTCCCAACCACATGTCTGCTGCTGTACCAGATTTATTGTTTTTATTTTCTTTATACAATTGAGGGTCTCAGAAGAGCGAGGTGAGGTGGGCTATGAATTGATGGTGGGGCAGCGGCGAAACTCTTGGATGCAACGTACAAGGGAATGAACAAATAGTAAAAGAGGAGAATGTGGAGGGGAGGGAATGCAGCAGCATATAAGTAAGAGGGTTGGGTGAGGTTAGGTGAATGGGGATATAAATGATAATGGGCAAAGATGGGGGATGACATGAGATAAATGTGCACCGTCTGCTTGAAGCCCGGGACAGAAGAGCAGGATATCTCATTACTGTTTGATAAAAATGTATGCTTTGGCTTTATATAAACTTTTTATGGAAATTAGTTATATCATCAATGGTTGAGACAAGATTTCTCATTGAACTTTTGGAAAGGTGAGGTGAGAACTTTGTGGACTTCACTTTGATGGCTTCCTCAACTTTATGAAAAAAAGATTAAAAGAAGTTTATGCTTTATTTCCTTTGCAGATAGCTTCTTTGTCTTATAATTTGTCTTTAGTGACGTGGGAATATATGTTATTTACTGTAAATATAAATGGTATGGGATTTTGGGTGTGATGTTTCTCGAAATTGTTATTGAAGTATTGGAATGAGGAGTTTGCCCCCAGAACATATCTTTTTCCCCCCTCCTCCCCACCATTGCAATTTTTTTTCCAACCCCCCTCATGCACATTTTTAATTCCCTGTATTTATGCTTGCAAACAACTACGGTGGAATTTCTGACCAGTTCACCCTTTTTCCCCATAATCTGTTCATTTATATGTGATATACGTAATATACCTGGGCTACCATTTGCTGCCTGTCTGGGTGAGTTTTTACTGGTGGTAGTATCAGGACGTGTTGGACATTCAACATCTATGGAGTTATTGGCCTCGTGGTGGTTACCTTTTGCTTATGGGCCAGCGGTAGCACTGACTGACCCCACATTCCCAATATGCACTACATAGCGGCCTTTGGTGGCCTCAAAACGGACATCAAGACCAACAATGTGTGGTAGCTTACAGCCTTGCCCAGATTCTGAAGTGCTGACACCCAAAAGTCGGGGGCCTTAAGGTGCTACGGTTTTGCTGTGAAAGGGTAACGTATAAACACACAAACAAACACACAAGCACTTGAAAATATTCATAAGATTTCAATGTTTTCACTGCAAAACACGTGCTGGAACCCCTACGTATATTTTTTTTCCAATTGCAGCATGGGAGCGTTAAAATTCCACCATATTTGCATATGTAACTAGATTATGGCACTCGGTAGAGCGCATACCTCTGCCAGGCTGAACAGTTTACATTTTGGATCCCACTGATGGGCTGGATCTGGATTCGGATCTGAATCAAAATCTCATCGGCTTGTTCTGTCACCTACCCAACTCATTCACCAAGTTTTGTCATAATCCGTCCATAATTTTTTGAAATATCATGCTATGTATCGTTTTTGGCCCCATCTCTCAACGGTGAAGAATCACTTGAAAAATTAAAAAATTATCACATCTGGCTCAAGATCTGGATCTCCACCAAATTCGAATTAATTCTTCCTTGTCACACACCCAACCTGTCCACCAAGTTTCGGCTGAATCCATGTGCAACCTTTTGAGATATCCTGCTCACAGACAGACAACCAAAAGGACAGACAGACAGGGGTGAAATCATAACCTCCGCCCACCTTTGATGGCGGACGTAATAAATATATATTCCCTAATTCATATCGGCCCACACTGCCACATCACACACTTAATTCTACATTCCTTTTTAAAATTTTAACCTTGACCAAACAGCTATAACAATTAACTTGAATGAAGGACATGCTTTCTGACATCAGATATAGTAGGCCCTATCCCAATCAATGTAGCATTTCCACAATCTACAATGTTCTCTGCCCTCTCCCCTCACTTTTCATCACACCATGCTCTTGCAATAAAAGGGGTCAGCACAAACCAATTTTTTGCAGGGAATTTTCAGTCCCAAAAACAAGGAAAAAAGATGTCACCCCATGTAGCGGGACAAACAAAGTGCTCCTATTAATCATTTAAAGGCACAACATTCTCCCAGTAAACATTTATAAGCAATTCCTTGTCGAACGAGCCGTAAATTGCTATCATTCCCCATGACCCTTGCTCATGGAGATTACGTGGGAGGCTCAAACTTGGGGCCTTGCGGAACTGCTGAGATTATATCCTTACACTGTGCATTTGCCCCGCAGGGACAAGCCGGAAAAAAATTGTCCCTCGCTAGCAGCTTGAAAGCATTTGTCGCAGTCGTGCAACTTGTATTACGGAACAATCCTTCATGAGGCACAGCATCTGTGATTCACGTTCCATGGTCCCTTCCTATACGCTTTGTGATGACTAAAACAAAAAGTACTGGCAAGCAAATTTTTCTTCTCCGAAGAAAAAAAAGTTTAGAGATTAGTTTAGAGATTGACTTCGATTTCCACCTTTGATGCACTTTTCTGAAGGCGGACAGAAAAACTTGTTCAAAGAGCAAGCATCATGATGTAGAAGTGTGGGCAATGTTAAAAAAAAAAAGATTTTTTTTTTTGCTGCCTTCTGTGTTACGTGGATCTGGCTGTGATTTAAAAGCATATCAGAGAACAAACATATAAGGTAGGAAAATTCTAACTTTTAGCCCTTTTAATTGTGTCATGTGCAAGACTCTTCCATGACAGGTTCACCGCTTCACTCATGGGGTTCTTGGACACTTGAGCCAGTCCGGCTGCCGAATGAAGCTCCTGCTCTCACATGAGCACGACGTCCACGAGCACAATGTCCTTCATGGAAGTTGAGTCAGAATCTTCAAAAACAGGTGGAATCCTTCGCACCTTCCCTGAAGACATGTGGATGGAAGGGCCAGAGCCTCCAGCATGATTTTCCATGAAACGTTTGCACCGTCATGCAGAACGTCTGCTGCTTTAGCTGTCCCTGAGGAGGCTTCAGAGTAAAATATGGGCAAGCGTATGGAATTCATCTTTTTATGTTTACATGGGAGTAGAGGATAAATCATGCAGTTATACATACGGCAAAGGGAATTAAGCGCAAATGCATTTGTTCACTAGCCACATGTTGGCTCGCATTTCATGAAAATTATGTGTACTCTTTTGAGTTTGGGAATGGGGGTGGGGTGGTTTCACTCAGTGCCTCTATACAAAGAGTTTGGCCAACCCGGTTTTGCACTGGGTAACAAAAATGGCACCTATTGCTTAGTTCGTCAAACACAAAATCTCCTCTTCCCCCCCAAGAGGAAATTCTCTGTATGTATGTTTGTGTAGGTCTGAAAATCATAGAAAAACTAGAATGAAAATCTTTGACGTCATGACGTTGCCAGATACGACTACATCATTAGACATACTTGGACCAAGTTTGATTTAAATCCCTGAACCCACATTTAAAATATCAAATAATTCTGTCTGCCAGACCATACGTCCGATTAGGTTGAAATTTAAACCATATGTTCCCCATGACTACTAGATCATAACTGTGACGTTTCACATCGATTGATGAAGCGGTTCAAGAGAAAAACTTTTCAAATAATTTTGTACAAACCAATATGGCTGCCAGACCATGTGACCTATTAATTATTCATGAACACCATGGTATCCACAAGGCTTGGGGAACATGGAAGTGAAGTTTCCCCTCGATCTGTCAAGCCGTTATGGAGAAGAAGATTTTAAAATGTTTATTCATTTAAAAAAATCATAGCTGCCAAACCATATGACCTATGATGCTATAGGTGGGGAACTTTTGGTTCCTCATGGATAGGCGATCATACCTGCAACGTTTTTCCTCGATCTGTTCAGCCGTTATGGAGAAGATTTTTGAAGGTTTTATGTTAACAACATGGCTGCCAAATCACGTGATGGATGACATCATCTTTTTTTGCCAATTACAATTTAGTCCTAGATGACCCTCAAAAAATTTCATACTGATCGGATAAAGCGTTTGACATGAAATTATGACGTCATAAGGAAGCCACATATAACATCATCAAAAAAATTGCCCTTGTTTTCCATGAGGGGTACACATGATGCCAAGCGGATAAGTGGTTCCAGAGAAAGCATTATTTAATATTTTTTTTCAATCCAAGATGGCCACCGAACCACGTGACATCAATTATTCTTTATCACCCTCATATCCCCAAGTGATGGGGAACATGTATGTGAAGTTTCCCCTCAATCTACACAGCCATTCTGGAGAAGAAGATTTTTGAAGGTTTGAGGGTAAATCCAAGATAGCTGCCAGACCATGTGACCTATGACATCATAGTTATCAAACTTTATTCAGCATGGATAGTCGATCATTTGTGTGCAGTTTCACTTCGATCTGTAAAGCGGTTCTGGAGAAGAAGATTTTTTTCCTTAAAAAAAAAAAAAACAATATGGCTTCAAAACCACATGACAGATGACGTCATAACAATTGTTTATGTGCTGAAATATTTCCCGAGATGATCCTCACAAATTTTCATGCTGATCAAATGCAGCATTCTACTTATCGAATTTTGACCACCTAACTGATGATGTCATAGTCAAATCACTCTTATTCTGAATGCAGAGTAGTTGCCAGGTGCCAAGTTTTAATTTTTTTCTTCTTGCGGTTTAGGAGATACAAAGGTCCAAAATTTTTCTGTTTTTCCAACATGGCTGCCACCCTACGTGACCTATGACGTCATAATTATTAAAAAAAAATTCTGCATGATGAGTTGCATCAATGGTCAAAATTTTGTGTCAATTGGATAAGTAAGTGGTTGTAGAGAAAACAGAGAAAATTCGCATGTGCGTACGGACAACCCGAAAACAATGCCATGGGAGACATTGTCACTGGGGGGGGGGGGGGGCTAAAAACGGCTGGGCCGATTTAAATATGCTTTCAGGTGATTGGCTCAAAACTAAACAGGTGCCATTTTGTTACTCAGTGCAAAACCAGGTTGGTCAAAATCATTGTGTAGAAGGCACTGGCTGCATTATCATGGACTGTACTGTGTGTTCCTTTTTCCAAGCGAAGATTTCAGGCCATGCTCTTTTATTGTTTAAGGCCAGTGTTTCTGTGTGTCTGTTATATATGCCATGCAACTCTTTGAGAATGGACCTGCACAGTTTTTGCTGATGTAATATGTGAACCAAGCTTTCCGGCACCTCTAACTATTTGTTTAAATCCATACTTCATTTTAAACACACTCTACACATTGAGGAATTTCCAGGTGTGAGAAGGGACCTTGACTTTCAAAGCAGTTGTTTTCACTACTCAGGGACCAGAGCAAGGACATGGTAACATAAAAAGGGGTGATGATGTAAGAGCTGTCTGTAGGAGCACCACTGCAGTGAGGCGTCATGACTAAAGTAATGGCCAAGAGAGTTGTTACTGTATCCCGACCATGTTTCAGACCATTCTTTGGACGACTGGTTCAAAGTTGGAACAGAATCTCAGAGCCCCGACGCAGGTTTGGACTTTGTGGAGCCCCAAAAGCTGATTATATCAGGATTTGTAATTCACCTAAGCTGCAGGCACACACTGGCCTACAATTTGTGAAAGACATTGTCGGATCTTTCATGTGCACAAACAGAATCAAATACTACTGGCATACGGGTCCAAAGCTGGATGATAGAATATAGATGAATCTGGTATCAAACCCAGACTAGACAGCTCAGAGGGGAGTACGCTACTTTTGAACTGTCCTGTCGGCCCGTTGTGAGAGAGAGAGAGAGAGAGAGAGAGAAGAGAGAGAGAGAGAGAGAGAGAGAGAGAGAGAGAGAGAGAGAGAGAGAGAGAGAGAGAGAGAGAGAGAGAGAGAGAGAGAGAGAGAGAGAGAGAGAGAGAGAGAGAGAGAGAGAGAAGAGAGAGAGAGAGAGAGAGAGAGAGAGAGAGAGAGAGAGAGAGAGAGAGAGAGAGAGAGAGAGAGAGAGAGAGAGAGAGAGAGAGAGATGAGAGAGAAGAGAGAGAGAGAGAGAGAGAGAGAGAGAGAGAAGAGAGAGAGAGAGAGAGAGGATCACTGAATCCTGGTTTCACTCGTGCTGGGCTGAAGTCTGTTCAGGTCAACTGTATTGACATTGAGCACTGCTCGATACGGACACCTCTGCCTGACCACTTGCTGGACATTGCGCTGTCTCTGAGTGTGCATCTGCAGTGTCTTTTCTCCTTTGCAATCCCTGCAGGCATGCAGTGTACATGTTCCTGAATGATTGTGTTTTGGGAATGTGGAGGATTTAGAACCTTGCTGCAGCTAAGGTAAGATGTCCAAACTGCAAATGTTCATTCATTTAATTGCATAAATACTGGTTGTTGTTCAGAGGATCCCATATTAAAAAAAATGAAGGCAACTCCATGGAGTATATCTCTTTCTAATAGGCAAGGCTCAGCACTGACAATTCAAACACTGAGTGGTCTTCATCCTCTGTGCAGCCATCATTTACAAATAAGACCGAGCACATGATGCTGGGTTGAAAGGATAGCTTTGAGGTATGTACTCTCACCTTTGAGCTGTTCTAGCCTTGGTTTGAATCTCGAACCAGCTATAAAAATAAATCATGACCATGATAACTTGTGAACAAATGAAGGGATTGCAACCAAACTTGGAAAAAGTATGAACTTTGCTTCAAAGATGAACTGATTAGATTTTGGGTTTAAAAGGTCAAAAACCTATGGTTATGTGACCTTTGATTGAAATTTTTTGTGACTGCAATCACTTGTGAACCACAGAAGGGTTTTCAACCAAACTTGGCAAAGTATGGACTGTGATACAAAGATGAACCGGATCAATTTTAGGTTCAACAGGTCAAAGGTCATGTGCCCCTTTGACATTCATTTTGCAGATCATAACTCAAGTTAGGGCCCTGTCACACCTTGACGTTTTAACCAGCAATGGCAACGTATAAAAATGTATGTAAAACGTTGGCGTACGCTGAAATTTTGATGTTTTATTTAAATTTTGGGCGTATTCATAACGTGTTGGTCGTATGCATAACATATAGTAACGGGCACAGAACGTTTCGTTGTGTTATTGATAACTTTTACCAGCGAATGCTTAGCCTATTGTCGGCGTTCACAACCTATGCCCAACGATAGTTTAACTTACGCATAGCGCGCTAAACGTATCGCCGGCGAACTCGTGGCGTAGCCTGTTAAGAACCTGCCGCACGCCGATTTAAATCATAACCGCCTGAGAATTTGAAGTGTCAACATCGCAGTCACACCTAGACGATTTAGCCAGCGTATGCCGACCTATGAAAAATGTGTCTAAAACGCTAGGCGCATGTCAAATACGTTATGGGTAAGTTGTGTATACGTTAAGAGTAGGCTGGAAAACAATGAAGTACGCTGTCATATTACGTGGTACGTGTAATACGTCATGAAATTTCAAGCATGCTGAAAATTTTACGACGTACTCGGCGTATGGCTAACACGTTCCGCATGCTTTGTCATATGTTCCTGGCACGCTCCGCGATTGTTTACACACGACGGACACACGTTACTTGTAGGTTACTCATAAGTCGAAACACGTCAAGGTAATATTTAACATACCCGCAACCTAATTTTCAACCAATGGGTAACGTCCTTTTAACCTATGAGTAGCGTGCTCTGAACTATGTTTAACGTGCGTTTAACCTATGAGTAGCGTGCTCTGAACTATGTTTACGTGCGTTTAACCTATGAGTAGCGTGCTCTGAACCATGTTTTAACGTGCTTGAAACCTATGAGCAACGTGCATTGAACTATTTGTAACTTGCCTTGAACCAATGACTAGCGTGCTATGAACCTATGAGTAACGTGCGTTTACCTATGTGTAGCGTGCTTTGAACCTAAGTATAACGTGCTTCTAACCTTTGAGTAACATGCTATGAACCTATGTGTAATGTATCTCAAACGCACATTGTCGTATGTAACGAATTAGATTGACATCTTCCGGACGACCACAGCACTTACTGAACATGTTTCTAACTTACATCTACCGTATAATGGCGTATTGGCAGCGTTTAGGGGAATTGGTATATACAAATGGGCTTCACAAGAGGAACCCATCATTGTTCCAGACTCCATGTTGAGTAATGTCAATGCCAGTAGTATCAGTAGTAGTAATACTATTAGCAGTAGTTGGTGTGCGTGACAGTAGTAATAGTAGTAGTAGTTGTAGTAGTAGCATTGGTAGTAGTAGTATGTATGTCAGTAGTAGTAGTAGTAGTAGTAGTATGTCTATGTCAGTAGTAGTAGTAGTAGTAGTATGTCTATGTCAGTAGTAGTAGGTGAGCGTGATGGGGAGGGTGTGGGTGATGATGGATCCTCTTATCGTCCACGAATAGGAGACTACTTTGCACCATTGTTCGATGTTCTTTTCGGCAATTTTTTTTCCTCATTCCCACGATGAAATATTTCTTTGTTTTACTTTTTAAAGTATTAAAAACGACTTTGACAAATGCATAATGTACTAGTAATGAACACAGAACGCTTCGATAACTTATACATAAGTTATACCAACGATTGTGTATCATGTTTTAGGCGTCCACAACCTATGCCCAACGATAGTCTAGCGTATGCATAGCGTAATAATTCCCAAGCACGTTATTCATAGGTTATAAATAAGTCACGGGTACCCTAAACATTACTTTGATGTGTTTCGACGTATGAGGAACTTTCAAGTAGCGTGTTGTGAAGTGTGAACAACGTTCGTGTAGCGTGCTTACAAAACGTTACTCATAGGTTAGAAATAAGTTTCGGGTACGCGAATGTTACCTCTACGTGTTTCGACTTATGAGTAACATACAATTAACGTGTGTCAACGATCGCATAACGTGCCTACAACTTATGGCGAGCGTAGCGGAACGTGTGAGCCAAACGCCGAGTACGTCGTAAAATTTCAAGCATGCAAAATTTTTTGGACAACCAAAAAGTACAACGTTTTAAACCAGCGTAATACGACCTATGGTAGTGTTTTTCAGCGTGCACCTGACGTATACATAACGTACCCATAACGTATTCGACGTGTGCCAGCGTTTGACAAATTTTTCATAAATCGGCATATGCTGGCTAAATCGTCAAGCGTGTGACAGCCCCTTTAGAATCATCTAATGTCTTCTCTCTTCTACTTACCCCTATTTTCTCTCTCATGTGACCTTTAATTTAAATCTTCAAACGTAACAGTCGGTTGACATCTAATGTAGGTGGAGGCATATCCATTGACACATTAACGTCAAATTACTTTGACTAGTTCTTGTTGTGGTTGTGCTCATTCAAGAGGCATGACCACTCGACACATCCTTTTCCTTGCGATGGATTCACAATGAGTTGGTCCGTTGGACCTCAGGTTTGCGGAAGGCCTTCGGAGCTTGTGCCATACAATATGCACCTTGTTTAATTTTGTCAGCAGATTTTAATATTTTTTACAAATCTCATTTTTTTTTTAGGTCTTCATAAAACAAAGATGCCAAGTCATGCAAGCATAGGAAGTGATTTTGATGAAGACCAAGCAAAATTTCTCCATGCACGATACATAAACTGAGATTCATCAATTCAATTTGAACACTCAACAAAAGCCGTGCAAAAGTATGTCGTGTATTATAATTGTTTCCAGAAATACTATCATTATTTAACAGGTGAACACATCTCCATTACCTTGTCTTTACCACCTTAACACCAACACTGATGGAAAATTTCTCCCGAAATTAAATTATGATGCGCTGGCCCTCCAAGAAGGATATTAAACAACTTTCATTTTCGAGAACATCAGCTAGCTCTTTATTTTAATTTTACAACATAATGTGAGCTTTGAAAAGCATTCACTTTTGTTGTTTCAAGTAAACCTATTATTATTATTGATCATTGTAACAATGCACATCATGATTATTTACAGTTACAGCATCCCAATTACAAATATTGTTTATGTCGAGCCAGATTGATCAAATACAGTGACTTTCATGTCAATGTTACATTATCAACAAGAGTAGGTTATAAAATGCAAGTACAAGACGTTGAGCGCTGTTTTCCCACTTGTGTTACTCCCATGAAAAAGAAATGAGAATTTACTGCATTGGATGTAAAGAAAATCAGAGTTTAAGCTAAACAGTCAGTGAACGAGTCTTTACGCCATACTTATCACTCATTATATCCTATTATGTTCAGCTACCATGACAATGCGGTCTTCCTCTATGGCTTTTGGTTTCCTGACCCTTATTTAAATGTCATTGCTGACTTCTGGGAATGTTGCTCAAAGTGATCTGATCGAGCAAGAGGAGAAGGAGAAGGAGAGAGAGAGAGAGCCCTAAAACCCGGGTGGGGTGATAGGGGATGGAGGGATAGTGATAAAAGATGGTGGGGGTGAGGGAGTCTCAGGAAAGAGATGGGAGAATGGAAGCCAAGAAAAAGAGTACAAAGTGGATTCTGAGAGAACGACAAAGAGAGACAGAGTCTGAGCAAAAGGATTTTTTTTTTACATAAAATCTCCAAATCTCCACATATGCTATTTGCCTATACACATGCCTTCTTCCCTGATTACTTGTGGTTTCTGGGCAAGCTCAGGAAATGTGGAATCTACTTGGCATGAACATCAAAGGTTTGTGAGAATGGGCTGCCACAATACCACAAGTGTGGGCAAGCAGACCAACCTCTCCGCAACCAACTCAAATGCTTAAGATAGACACATAGAGGGCATCAAGTCGTCATTCAGCTTGGAGTGGAACCAACATTAACAGAAAAACATACCAAGTGAAAAGTTTCAGCCTGTTGTCTCTGTGGTCACATGGAATGTATTGTTCCTTTCAATGGGATGGCTGACTCTAAATCAGAAAGAAAGCATTGCAAAGATATCTCATGAATCATGCTTGCCTGTCAAAGTTTCATTTGGAAGCCCTTTTCAGTCGATAGCACAGCTCTGCGTAAGCTCGTTGATGACAAATAAATTTGTTATTTCCATAAATTACCTTGCCTATAAGGAACAATCTGTCCTTGCAAGCAGCAGATTGGAGGGATTTTAAAAAACTTGAGAGCACACCAGATGCAGAAGCAACCGATATGTTCACGTGATAGAGTCTGTCTCTGCACTGATAAGAAGACCTTGCTATCATAACGGACCTTGGCTATCAGATTACAGTACTTTATAAGGTGTCCGACAAAGGTGAGCCCTAGTTTGGACGCAAGTGAAAGGAAATAAGATTTGTCAAAACAAGGTCTTCAATTTATCGAATCCCTTTCATGTCAGAAAAAGTTATTATAAAGAAGATTGTTCATTCTTCACACCGAAGGACGATATTAAGTACATGCTGTCATGTCCTGTGTGTACAAGTTGTCCAGTGTTGAAAGTCCATGTGATTTGTTATAGCTTGCATGTCCATTTGTTTGTCATAACATGTTGCACATGTAAGCCAGATACATCTGTCAAGACCCACTTGAAAAGGCGAGTTGTATTTTCCAGGAGTGTTATTTTTATTCTTTTAAAGGTTGCCATTCTTTAAAGAAAAGAAAAAAAGAGAAAATTAACTGCAGACTCTTGATATTTGCGTTCCCCATTTTGGGATCAAGACAAGCATTTAGTTTCCTATGAAAACATGAATGGTCTTTGAATGTATCTTTATCCAACTGGTAGAGATTATTGGGTACGAATACAAACCCCACAAGCACACTTTTGGTACATTATTGACAATTGCATTTTATTTGTACACATTTGTACACAAGAACATATTTCATTATTAATAATATGAATCTTGTGCCTTCTAAGTTTAGATTGGAGCTTTTGCCAAAACATACCATGGGATCTTTAACATCATCCAATGACCGGTGCTGGCAGACGGGTCCTTCGGTTTAATGTCCTTCCGATGGATGGTGCACACATTGTTGTCTCGCCCTGCATGCAAAACATAAGTTGTGACAGTTTGGGGGTCAAGATTCAAACCCAGACAAGAAAGCTCAAAGGCAAGTATACTTACTGCTAAGCCATCCTGCCAGCCCTTGATAATTAATAAATAACAAAGTTCAACTTCCTTTCTATGTCTTTGACGATTGCCTAAGAGCTGAATGACTGCAGAGGTGGACGGTCAGCAAATTAACACGGAAGAGTCGGAATCCTAAGATAGAAGTCCGACTCCTTTAAAGACTGGAAAGAAATGAAGGATTGATTGGCCAATGAAAGACATATTCAGTGGTCGATTGTAAATCGGTTGTTGGAGTTGAGAGAGAGCAGGAAGCTGAATCTCAGATGGTCTACAAGGAGTCATTTAGTGGACTACTCAGGTGCAGCCTGTTGTTGCTAAGGATATTCAAATGACTGAAAGAGGAAAGAATGCAGGATCATGATCAAAATAATAAGTTGCCACCAATTTATCAACTCTGCAGGGCTTGAGACAATTCTATTTCACCCTTTTTTAACCCCATAAATTTACTTACACAACCAAACTTTTTAATGGTTGAGCCATCCTTGCTCATATAAATATATGTTTGTTTTGTAAGTAATTGTGTGATTCGATATTAAATATTTCATATTTTCCAGCTACCCTATGGTAGTATTGTAAAATATTATTGCACATTAAAATTTATTACTCAAATGTTATAAGCGGCACGATTATGACTGTTGAACCAACAAAGAAAAAACGCTCAGTCTTGTATAAACACTCTGCCACAATTATGTCACAGCCTGCACTACTTATCCGCCAGGACTCTGCATGGTGATCAGTTTTTTTCTCGTACAAGGGGAGAAATGTGAGCTTGTGCACATGCTAGTGAGGCTTAAAAGTTACTGATGCAGAATAAACAAGAAATGTTCCTCACAGTCAAAGACCTGATGTGGGAGACGATCCGATTTTGTACTTAAGCTCTTGAGAATTACCGCAAACAGAATAATACCCTTTTAGCCTCCAATGCATGTACAGAAGTACTGTATATAATGGGATGTAGAAGTTTCAGCCTATAGCGGTGTCCAATGCTCCACTGCATTGCCGACAAATGCCTACTTTCAGCACCTCATGCATTATCACTTGGAGTCAGCAGCAAAAACAGTTGTACGTCATGAACAAAATTCACATCGACAAGTGGGATGAAGACAAAATTTATGCACAGCAACCGCTCTCTCGATCAATTTGGAATTTATTTTGATGCTGCTCTGAAAAATGGAACCTGTCATTCAATTTTGATGAATCTCACAGTCGCACTGGATTGCACCAGGGTCTCCCGGGACTCACAGTCTCACTGGGTCTCCTGGGCTGACCACATAACAAAGCTTGCCTCCAAAGCCAGCCACGAACTGGGCGTCCTCCGTATTTTCAACTCATTCCTTGAAAAATCAAAACTACTTGCAACCGAGAAGGTCTCTGTCTTTAGCTCAATGGAGTACTGCTCTCTGCTATGGGCCAGGACCTGGATTCTCCATGATCTAAAGTTCTCAACATTATTGACATCTAGTGGGGTGCCCGGACCCTCAGTCATTTCAAGTTGATGCAAAAGTTTACTTTTCAGTATCACCTTGAAGGTTGGGGTCTATGGAATAATTGTGGTCTTTATTATGGTCAGCCCCCATGGGTGACAATGAGGGAAACCCGACCCCCCCCTCCCCCAGGCAGCTAGGTGAAATATTGAAACGATTGTAACTTTTGAATCGATGATCCGACCTGAACATACAGTATGAGGTCTCTAGAGATTTGGGATGAGGAGCCACAACTTTTATATTCCAGGTATATTGTCACTCGAAGCTGCCATTTTCACCACGAGGAAGGGTGTGCATCTCAGGAACGTTTTCAGTGCCACATCAAGGACTTGATGCATGTCTTACTAAACAGTGGGAATCCGTTTGAGGAGAGCAGTGGGGACCTGGTTACGTTGGACAACAAGGTGTGTGTCGACAATTCCACTGCCACCTCTGTTCGTCTTTTGGAATCTATGGGATAAGTGCAATATGACAACTTCAACAAAGATGTGCTAGACTTGAATAACATATTTCTGACAGCGCCAAGCAAGCGAAACAACTTCTTGTTGTTCCTTGACCTGAAAACCTGGAAGAAGACAGCAATTAAGAGGCAAATTCAGCACTTCAAACAACATGCAGTGCTGTTTGGAGAAGCTTTTGTTGTGCTTGAGAGCTGAGGAGGAAATCTGTAGTTTTCCAGCTTCAATCTTCCCCATACCCACCTGCATTGTCATCTGAAGGGTCCATCAACTCTTGTACCAAGTCAGATTCATTGGCATACATTATGGAAGCCAGTGCCACTACTGACCTTTCTGGGGATGAGGAGCTGGTTGTGCCAGACATTTACGAGGTCATTGTTATCGATGGTGGAGTGTTGATCCACTTACTTCCTGGTACAACCGTCCAAGGCAAGTCATTAGATAAATATTTCAACAAGGTATTCTGCCCAAGGGTCCAGCACGACGTGAAATGATCGAAGGGAGTGGACATTGTTTGGGATCAGTATCGTGCAATGACAATCGAAGGGGTCATAAGGGAAAAATGAGGAACAGGTACTCGACAATGCATGTCTGGTCCTGCCAAAGTCCTGGGGAACTGGCAGAATGTTTTGGCAAATATAGATAACAAGAAGGAATTGCTCTCATTCCCGTCAACAAAGATCGTGCAAGTACAGTTCCCAGATGACAAGGATGTCTTGATCACTTCAGGTGATCAAGTCCTCAATGTTGGGAGTGGTAATCCTATGGGACCATGCAATCACAAGGAAGCAGACACTCGCATCCTAGTCCATCTCCTCCACACTCTCCAATATTCGTTTCTTGGGGTGGTTCATAATGGGGACACAGATGTTGTCATCATACTTCTGAGTAAATTTGACCACATCATGGCCGTGAACCCAACTGAAGAAATCTGGATTTCATTCAAAGTGGGAAAGCCAACCAGAATGATGTCCCTGAACACCATCGCCTTGAGCTTGGGAGCCATGGCCATCTTCCACGCATTCACTGGCTCAGACAGCACATCTTCATTCAAATTCAGTGGGAAGCGATACTTTTGCAAAACAAAGGACCAAGTGCCATCCCTCATGGAAGAATTTGCAACTGTCGCTAGCTCTCCATTCCACACATCACCAAAGTTGAAAGAAGCGGCGATGCAATTTGTCTGCAGGCTGTACTCCAACGAGTCTATCACCGATGAAACCGATGTTGACCTTGTCCGAATGAGGGTGTTCTGCCAGATGACGATAGACGTGAAAATAATCCCCCGCCCCCCTCCCCCCCGACGTGTGACACTGTGCCAGCATCTCAAAAGGAGTGTCTTCCAAGCGAGCATCTCGACTCCAGCCCACGAGCCATTGGTGCCTGTCAAGAACCCTTGGAATCATGGTTGGATGGAGGAGGGTGGGAAGCTGGTTCCCATTTTGGACCACGCTGTCCCTTGCCAAGGACATCTTCAAACTCGATGTGAAGTGCACTTGGACAAAAATCTGTTCGTTGTGCAAGTGCAAGAAGGCGAACTTGAAATGCACACATGCCAATGCCAACAAATATGCGGTCCATTTTTTCAGTCGTTTTTGTATTGCATAATACTGTTCAAGCAGTTGTTCATCACTGGTGGAAATTCATTCTGTTTTAGTGTTCAGATCATATTTCACAACCCAACAGAGCACTTGTTCTGCGATTTAACGATAAATAAAAAAATTCAGTGTTCGATCACGTCCAAGTATTGGATTCCAAGAGAATCAGTTTGAGGTGAAGGGTCAGCCTCTCACTCACCCGCCGTGAACCAGCAGGCTCATATTGGTCCCAAAGTGAAGGAGGGGTTAGGATGGGGAGGCAGATGGAGGAACGGAATAAAAGGTAGGGTGATGTTGTGCAGCGTGTCGAGAGAGGTGCAGCGTATTCAATGTAAGTGATTGAGGAAAGTATGATATGCGTGTCGGTGCCCTCACCCAGACGGGCCAAGAGGGTGAATCGTTGCTAATTCTTTGATAGCTCTTTTGTGCGTCTCAAGTAGACAAATTATAAAGTAGGGATAGCTCGGAAAGATCTTGTGAATTAGTATGTATGGCCGCTGCGTCCCAGGAACTTGTGCTGCCCATTTACTTGTGACTCGTGGGCCCAGCCTGCTCACCCTCACAGACATTCGCCCAAGCGCAGCTCGTCCCACTCTGTTCATCAGACGCAAGCGGCTCCGTTCCTTGAATGCACCATCTTTTATCGCTCCTGAATGAGGTGTGGCTTCTGGGAGCGAAGGTCACCATATCACCCTCTGACCCATATGTGCTGCTTTCTCATTGGCGCATGCATCCCATAGCTGCTCAGAGGATTGATGTAGTAGTTCCCAGCACCATGGTAGCAGTGTGGATTAGGCATCGAACACAGTAATTGCCTTGCAGTGCGGTGATTGTAGTGCTGGACTGGCTTTGATTGTGTATGTTCTGTAATGTAATTTAATGTGTGCATGGTTCTGCTGTGGGATTGTGCAAGGGGAAGGAGAAGGATAAGAGGGATGGGGGAGAGGGATGAAATAGATTGGTGAAGAGGGGGATTTTAGGAAAGGGATAATCACAAAGGAGATTTGAACCTACTAGACACACACAACGCATTTTCCTCATCCCTGATACGAGGGGGGTGGGTAACCTAACTAAACAAAATTACTATAGAAATATCTAAACTAGTGATCCCTTATGTGTTGAGTGCGATAACCCGGGGTCATTCCACAACCACACCAATATCATGAAATGTTTAAATCAACCCACGTAATGGTAGGCAAAGGAAGAAAAAAATATATGCTGTACTAACGCTGTCTGTGATAGATTAAGCTGAAATTTAAACAGCGACCATGACTTATTCCATATTTTAAATGGCGATTCAAATATAGCATTTCATGGAGCATGTGAGAAGCTCGGTCTTTGCATCCACGAAAAGAAATAATTGAAATCAAACCAAACATATATGTAAACACAACCGACATATCACAATGTAATTATTGATACCAAGCAACCATTCCATTCATGCTCGAGCAAATAAACAGCGTTTTCGTTTTTGTTTTTTCAGTCGATAATTAGAATTGAGGGTTTGCGTTAAAGCAATACTTGAAAAGAAAACATGTTTATTTATTCCATTCACGGTGCACAATCCTTTGTTGTGCGCACAGTTTGTTTATAAGGTTAGCTCCTGCTTTGTGTGCATATCTGTAATGACAAAAAAAAACATTTATTTGGTACAAAAACAGTGCAGTTTAAAGAGTTTGCCAAAATATAAACGTTATGAAGCTTATACTTTGCAACAACAAGACACAGTATCTGGATTATATCTGAGTATAGGGTATAAATTTGGGAAATTATATAAAATATATATATATATATATATAAAAAAGTGTATGTAGAGACAAAAACGAGCTAGAACATGAAAGAGGTTTGTACAGGCATTGACGCCCGCAGTTACTCGTATATACATGATACAACAGCGCGTATCGTAAATTTAGGAACAAATCTCTGAATTAATCACCAAGGCTGCATGTACATAGAGTGTGTCCAATCACTGTAATACATGATATTTGCTCGTTTTTTTTTAATTTACTCTGAGTTACTCTTTGTAGTTGTAAAAAGATATGGCAATCTTTATTATTACCTCCGTCACCTCAGGTGGGCGGACGTTGTTTTCACCAATCTCTCTCTCTGTGAAAAGGATATCTCAAAAGGTTGTGGACTGATTCGGACGAAATTTGATGGACATGTTGGGTGTATGACGAGGATGAATTGATTCGATTTTGGTGAAGATCTGAATCCGGATCCGGAGACGAGAATTTTAATTTTTTTTTAAGGATTCCTTACGATTGAGAGATGCGGCCAAAAACCATATATAGCACGATATCTCAAAAAGTTGTGGACGGATTCAGACAAAATTTGGTGGAACATTTGGGTGTATGATGAGGATGAATTGATTCAATTTTGGTGAAGATCTGAATCCAGATCCGGAGACGAGAATTTTAAAAAAAATTTAAGAATCCGGATCCGGCGACGAGTATTTTTTTTTTCTTTAAAGGATTCCTTACCATTGAGATATGCGGCCAAAAACCATATGTAGCATTATATCTCAAAAGTTGTGGACGGATTAAGACAAAATTTGGTGGACATGTTGGGTGTATGACAAGGATGAATTGATTCGATTTTGGTAAACCTCTGAATCCGGATCCGGAGACGAGAATTTAACTTTTTTTTTAAGGATTCCTTACCATTGACAGATGCGGCCAAAAACCAATATAGCACGATATCTCAAAAAGTTGTGGACGGATTCAGACAAAATTTGGTGGACATGTTGGGTGTATGACGAGGATGAATTGATTCGATTTTGGTGAACCTCTGAATCCGGATCCGGAGAGGATAATTTTTTTAATTTTTAAAAAAGGATTCCTTACCATTAAGAGATGCGGCCAAAAAACCATATATAGCACGATATCTCAAAAAGTTGTGCATGGATTCAGACAAAATTTAGTGGACATGCTAGGTGTATGACAAGGATGAATCGATCCGATTTTGGTGAAGATCTGAATCTGTATCCGGAGACGCGAAAATATTTTTATTTGTTAAAGGATTCCTTACGATTGAGAGATGCGGCCAAAATCAATATATAGCACAATATCTCAAAATGTGGACGGATTCAGACAAAATTTGGTGGACATGTTGGGTGTATGACAAGGACAAATCGATTTAATTTT
>CM068963.1:77928163-77941486 GCA_035128595.1 Eptatretus atami | reverse complement strand
TGAATCTGGATCCGGAGACGAGAATTAAAAAATTTTTTTTAAAGAATCCGGAGACGAGAATTTTTTTATTTTTTTTTAAAGGATTCCTTACCATTGAGAGATGCGGCCAAAAACCATATATAGCAT
This sequence comes from Eptatretus atami, assembly GCA_035128595.1. Lineage (NCBI taxonomy): Eukaryota > Metazoa > Chordata > Myxini > Myxiniformes > Myxinidae > Eptatretus > Eptatretus atami. Next base: position 77,941,360 of record CM068963.1, on the reverse strand, counting down.
TATATCTCAAAATGTTGTGGACGGATTCAGACAAAATTTGGTGGACATGTTGGGTGTATGACAAGGACAAATCAATTTGATTTTGGTGAAGATCTTAATCTGGATCCAGAGATGAGAGCTATTAAACTTTTTAAAGGATTCTTTCATATTGAGAGATGCGGCCAAAGGCCATATATAGCACGATATCTCAAAAAGTTGTTTACAGATTCAGACGAAATTTGGTGGACGAGTTGAGTAGGTAACAAGAACAAGCCGATTTGAGTTTGGTTCAGGTCCAGATCAACATCCGGCCTTTCAGTGGTATACAAAACATAAACTGTTCAGCCTGGTGGAGGTGTACGTGCTTTACCGAATGCCGTTCTTGTATTTTCATGTATAAATGGTAAAACTCTCACTACACTATAATCCAACAATTATTGTTGTGTGGTTGGTATTGAACCATTTTTCCATGAAAGTATATTTAACAATCAACATTGCCATATCTTTTGATACTTTTATTAATATTCATCACATGGCTATATCACTGTGACATTATAGTTCAGGAAGATAGAGGTGAAAGTAGTGTTGTACTCATATCCAAACGACATGTAGAATGAAGAAGTAGTCTTGTTGGTGAAGGATAATATTGATCTGCATCTGTTGACTTGTAGAACAGTGGATGAAATCAACAGGGCATTGATTGAAATATGCTAACCGCTGTGGGAAGTCATGAGAAGCTTGCATTTCGGCCATAACCCTTCATCGGAGCTAAAGAGGGTTAAAACACTCAATGTCAGCTTCGTCTTGCTTCCCACAGTGGATAGCTTTCCTCATTCAATGTCTTGTACATTTCATCCATTATCCAAACGATATGTCTGCCAATGCACCACTCTGCCAATGCCAATGCACCATAATTCCATATGCCAACCCCTTCCTGACATACATACGGTGTACCTAAATTCCGCTCAGACCCCTGCGTATCATGGCATGTTGTGGGGTATGTGCTTTTCTTTTTTGTTTTTGTCTGTGGGCACACTCCATATGGAAAATGTCAGAATTTATGACCTCCCTCATTTTCTCATAATATAAACTTTCTGCTGTTACACTCCCCTTATTGCCCTTTTTCTCTCCCCCACCACTCTCTTGCCTCTTCCACCTCTCACATTTTAATTTTTTTCGATTTCCTTTTTCAACATATCTCCTCACCATCTCTCTCCTCCAACCCCCACCTTGTGTTCATGTAATATGTAAGTCGCTTTGTTATAAAACTCTCAAAGTCTGCGAATATTATTGAAATGGTGAAATTACACTTAAAACTGTGATACACACATATTTTGGCAGAGATGGCATCAGGAACCGGAGGTAGTTGAGAGAAAATCCACAGAACCTTTTTGTTAGACCGAATGTTTCATCTTGCCTTAAATATTTTGTGACGTAATTCATTCAATCAGACAACAATAAGCAGAAAATAGCAAATCTCGTTACGAATCATCAACATTACATTGTATTCCGTTTTGTTGATGCATTTTTTAAAAGAGATTTATTCATCAAATTTAAAAGAAAAAATAATGTCAGGGAAGAGTATTTTACCTTTTATTTCTTTGATTGATATATATATACTATTGTTATATATGTAAAATACACATAGAGAGAGTGGGAGGAGGGGAGGGAGAGGAGAAGGGGTGGGGAGAGGGGAGGGAGAGGGGGAGGAGAGGGAGAGGAGAGAGGAGGAGGGAGAGGGGAGAGGGCGGGGAGAGGGGAGGAGAGAGGAGGGAGGGGCGAGAGAGGGAGAGGGGGAGGGAGAAGAGAGAGAGAGAGGGAGAGGGGGATGGAGAGGGTGAGAGGGAGGGGGCGAGAGAGGGAGAGGGTGAGAGGGAGAGAGAGCGAGAGGAGAGAGAGAGAGAGAGAGAGAGAGAGAGAGAAGAGAGAGAGAGAGTGAGAGAGGGGGCGAGGAGAGGGTGAGAGGGAGGGTGAGAGAGGGTGAGAGGGAGGGGCGAGGAGAGGAGAGAGGAGAGAGAGAGAGCGAGAGAGAGAGAGAGAGGGAGGGAGAGGGGTGAGAGAGGGTGAGAGGGAGGGGGCGAGAGAGGGAGAGGGAGAGGGAGAGAGGGAGAGGGCGAGAGGGAGAGGGAGGGGCGAGAGGGAGAGGGAGAGGGGGAGAGAGAGAGAGAGAGAGAGAGAGAGAGAGAGAGAGAGAGAGAGAGAGAGAGAGAGAGAGAGAGAGGATGGAGAGGGCGAGGGAGAGGGGATGGAGAGGGCGAGAGGGAGGGGCGGAGAGAGGGGAGAGGGGAGGAGAGAGAGAGAGAGAGAGGAGAGAGAGAGAGAGAGAGAGAGAGAGAGAGAGAGGGGATGGAGAGGGTGAGAGGAGGGGGCGAGAGGGAGAGGGGAGAGGGAGAGAGAGCGAGAGGGAGAGGGGAGAGGGGCGAGAGGGAGGGAGAGGGGAGAGAGGGTGAGAGGGAGGGGCGAGAGAGGGAGGGGCGAGAGAGAGAGCGAAGAGAGAGAGAGAGAGAGAGAAGAGAGAGAGAGAGAGAGAGAGAGAGAGAGAGAGAGAGGGGGGAGAGGGGGATGGAGGGATGAGGGGAGGCGGAGAGGGAGAGGGGCGAGAGGGAGAGGGAGGGGAAGAGAGGAGAGGGAGGGGCGGGAGAGAGGAGAGGGAGAAGGGCGAGAGGGGAGGGAGAGGGGAGAGGGGAGGAGAGAGGACGAGAGGGAGAGGGGAGGGAGGGCGAGAGGGGAGGAGAGGACGAGAGGGAGGGAGAAGGACGAGAGGGAGAGGGGGAGGGGAGAGGGAGGGGAAGAGGGAGAAGGGGGAGGGAGAGGGCGAGAGGGAGAGGGAGAGGAAGAGACAAAGACAAAGACATAGAAGTTGACAGATTAAATGTTAAAACTTTTGAACGAGGTGCTGATCCAGTCGTGAATTGCAAAGTTAAAAGTAATCCGGTTTAGTTGGCCCATTGTTTAAGGAGACAGTTTTATTACAAATGATAAATAATGTTTACCTTCTGCTTCTAAACCCCATCGATGCTTCAAAATGAATTATCATGCCATTAACTATGATGACAGATATTAACGACTTTTCTTGATTTATAAAGTCCTTACATTTTAATCCTAAAGTAGAATAATTCTTTCTTTGTAATAAATGTGTTTCCACTTCCGAACACAAAACCAATTGTAACTCATAATGTTTGCGAAGTTTTCTTCCTTGAAAACGGATGATTGCCAGTAAAAAAAATGCCAGTGATTGCTTAATCTCCGATGATCTCAGCGTTTTAGCAAAATAACATCCATGCTTGATTGTTGGTGATTGATCACAGTGCATTTTGAAGCAGTTCAATCTCATCAAGTTTGGAGAATGAAGAAGGCAGTGACAGTGGAGGAGGTAAGATAGATTTACAGAGGATTTAGAAGGCATGAGTCATGCTCCTGAAATCTGGTGTCTGTCTGCATTGGCAGACAGGTATGAACAATGCATGAAATCAACAGGACATTGATTGAGGTTTGTCAACTGCAGTGGGAAGCAAGGAGAAGCTGAGGTTTCAGGTGTTAACCCCTTCTTTGGGGCAAAGGAAAGTTAAAACGCTCGAAGCTTCAGTTTCTCTTTGCTTTTCACAACGGTTAGCATTCCTCAATGAACGCTCTGTTGATGTCTCGCATTGCTTCACCATGTGTACACAGAGGCCACAAAAAGTAAGGTAACACCCCATGACACAATGAGGGAAATGAAGCGAAGCATATCTACACTAATAAATGTTAGTGAGTGTGTGTTGTTCCTAAAGCATACCATTTCTCTCTACAAACACCCCTCCCCACACCCGTCTCTCTCTCTCTCTCTCTCTCTCTCTCTCTCTCTCTCTCTCTCTCTCTCTCTCTCTCTCTCTCTCTCTCTCTCTCGGACGTGTTGAGGCAGATGGTGTTTGTCTCCGGATGTGTCGGAGTCGTGTTTATCTCTGGGTGCTGTTTGTCCCTATACCTGTCTGAGCAGTATTTTTCTCCGGACATGTCTGGGCGGTGTTTGTCTATGGACGTGTTTAGGCGATGTTTATGTCCAGACGGGAGTTTGTTTCCAGGTGCATCCAGGAGGTGTTTGTCTCTAGACTCATCCGGGCAGTATTTATGTCAGGACGGGAGTTTGTCTCTGGACGTGTCTGAGCAGTGTTTGTCTCTGAATGTGGCCGGATGATGTTTATGTCCAAGTGGTGTTTGTCTCTGGATGCATCCAGCTGATGTTTGTCTCAGAACGTGTCCGGGTGTTGTTTACGTACAGGTGGTGTTTGTTCCCGAACATGTCCGGACGGTGTTTATATCTGGATGGGAGTTTGTCTCCAGATGTGTCTGGGCGGTGTTCGTCTCCAGGCAGTGTTTGTCTCGAGATGTGTCTTGGCGGTGTTTGTCTCTGCACATTGTTTGTTTACAGACTATGTTTATCTCTGCACGTGTCCGGGCGGTATTTGTCTCCAGGCGGTATTTATAGTATGTCCGGGAGAAAATGGATTTCAGACATTATTTAATTTCCATCTTCACTGTTATTCGATGCAGAAGCATTTTGATGAGACAGTATGAATCATAATTAATGCTCCACTGCATGTCTGCCTTCCCTTCCTCTCACCTCATGCTGCCTTCCCTTCCCTTCCCCTCATTCTGTCTTCCCTTCCCCTCACACTGCCTTTCCTTCCCCTCACACTGCCTTCCCGTCACCTCTCACTGCCTTCCCTTCACTGCCTCCCCTCCCCTCGCTGCCCTCCCTTTGCACTGCCTTCCCCTCCCCTTGCGCTGTCTTTCCCTCCCCTTGCAATGTCTTTCCCCTCCCCTCACAAGCCCTTCCTTCCCCTCACGCTGCCTTCCTCCCCTCACGCTGCCTTCTTTCCCTCACGCTGCCTTTCTTCCCATCACACTGCCTTCTCCTCCCCAAACACTGCCTTGCCTCACCTCGTGCTGCGCTTCGCCTCCCCCTCATGCTGCCTTCCCCTCCCCTCACACTGCCTTCCCTTCCACTCATGCTGCCTTACTTTCCCCTCATGCTGCCTTTCCTTCCCCTCACGCTGCCTTTCCTTCCCCTCATGCTGCCTTCCTTCCCCTCACGCTGCCTTCGTTCCCTCATGCTGCCTTCCTTCCCATCACGCTGCTTTTCTCTTCCCCTCACGCTGCCTTACTTCCCCTCACACTGCCTTTCCTTCCCCTCATGCCTGCCTTTCCTTCCCTCACGATGCTTTTCCTTCCCCTCACACTGCCTTTCCTTACAATCACGCTGCCTTACTTTCCCCTCACACTGCCTTTCCTTCCCATCACGCTGCCTTACTTTCTCCTCACACTGCCTTTCCTTCCCATCATGCTGCCTTACTTTCCCATCACGCTGCCTTTCCTTCCCATCACGCTGCCTTACCTTTCCCTCACGCTGCTTTTCCTTCCCCTCACGCTGCCTTACTTTCCCCTCACGCTGCCTTCCCTTCCATCACGCTGCTTTTCCTTTCCCTCATGCTGCCTTACTTTCCCCCACGCTGCCTTCCTTCCCATCACGCTGCTTTTCCTTCCCTCACGCTGCCTTACTTCCCCTCACGCTGCCTTTCCTTCCCATCACGCTGCTTTTCCTTCCCCTCACGCTGCCTTACTTTCCCCTCACGCTACCTTTCCTCTCCCATCACGCTGCTTCCTTCCCCTCACGCTGCCTTACTTTCCCCTCACGCTGCCTTTCCTTCCCATCACGCTGCCTTACTTTCCCCTCACGCTGCCTTTCCTTCCCATCACGCTTGCTTTCCTCCCTCACGCTGCCTTACTTTCCCCTCACACTGCCTTTCCTTCCCATCACGCTGCTTTCCTTCCCTCACGCTGCTTTTCCTTCCCCTCACGCTGTCTTACTTTCCCCTCACACTGCCTTTCCTTCCCATCACGCTGCCTTTCTTCCCATCATGCTGCTTTTCCTTCCCATCACGCTGCCTTTCCTTCCCATCATGCTTTTGCCTTCCCATCAGCTTGCTTACTTCCCTCACGCTGCCTTTCCTTCCCATCACGCTTTTTCCTTTTTTTTTCCTTCCTCATGCTGTCTTACTTTCCCCTCACGCTGCCTTTCCTTCCCATCACGCTGCTTTTCCTTCCATCACGCTGCCTTTCCTTCCCCTCATGCTGCCTTTCCTTCCCATCATGCTGCTTTTCCTTCCCTCACGCTGCCTTACTTTCCCCTCACGCTGCCTTTTCTCCATCACCGCTGCTTTTCCTTCCCCTCACGCTGCCTTACTTTCCCCTCACGCTGCCTTTCCTTCCCATCACGCTGCTTTTCCTTCCCCTCACACTGCCTTACTATCCCCTCACGCTGCCTTTCCTTCCCATCACGCTGCTTTTCCTTCCCCTCACGCTGCCTTACTTTCCCCTCACGCTGCCTTTCCTTCCCATCACGCTGCTTTCCTTCCCCTCACGCGCCTTAGCTTTCCCCTCACCCTCTCCCCTCACGCTGCCTTTCCTTCCCCTCACGCTGCCTTTCCTTCCCCTCATGCTGCCTTTCCTTCCCATCACACTGCTCCTTCCCCTCACGCTGCCTTACTTTCCCTCACACTGCCTTTCCTTCCCTTCACACTGCCTTCCCTTCCTCACGCTGCCTTACTTTCCCTCACACTGCCTTTCCTTCCCCTCCCGCCTGCCTTACTTTCCCTCACGCTGCCTTTCCTTCCCTCACGCTGCCTTTCCTTCCCCTCATGCTGCCTTTCCTTCCCATCACGCTGCTTTTCCTTCCCCTCACGCTGCTTACTTTCCCTCACACTGCCTTTCCTTCCAATCACGCTGTCTTACTTTCCCCTCACACTGCCTTGCCCTCGCCTCGTGCTGCCTTCCCTTCCCCTCACGCTGCCTTTCCGCTGCTCGTAATGATTGTATAATTTTCTGTAATCTCGTCTGTACTCGGGATGTTACTGGGTGGGCCTCGCTGCATCTCTAACCGGTTGTGCATAGGCGTCATGCTCTGCTACAGGGGGGAATTAATTAATGTATGGATTCATTCATGCCAATAAACCACACAAAGAGGACCTCAAGCTTTAACTCGAAACTCCTTGTTGTCTATTACCAAACGATGGAGGAGTACTGTCAGGAAGGGTGGTTCTTCGCCGAAAATGTTAGGACCAGGGACCATAGCCTGAGAGTAAAGAAGATGAGAGTTAGGACAGATAATAAGGCTGGAGTCTTTGAGTTAGGGAATTGTTACCTCCAAAAATGATATGTAGCACGATATCTCAAAAATGTATTGGGCCCGATATGTTGTCGCGGATCAAGTGTTACGGGGCGGAGGTGTGCGCTCTACCGAGTGCCCTTCTAGTTAATGCATGGAATGGTCTCCCTGGAAAGATAGTGACAGTGGAGGGGGTAGATATGTTTACATCCGAATTTGATAGGTACGTGGATGCATTGGAGAAAGAGTGACATGGGGATATTGGCAGGACATATGGGTAGCTTGTGTGTGGATGGATGATGGTTTCTGGGGTTAGTGTTGTGTATGCATAATTGGGGCGAATGGTCGACTCCTGCACCAAAGATTCCTTGTGTATAATCCTTATGTGGTCATGAACATACAGTTGTCAAAACAGAACACGCCAGTTTAAACCCCCCCATCCCCCTTTCTCTGATGTTAACCTTCTTTATATGTTTTATTGAAACTGGAGAATTGATAACGCTTTATCTTTAGGACAGAGAGGAAATCAGAAAAGGCAGGGATGTCCCAAGTGTGCATCACATGTGGTGCAATTAGGGAAGAGCAACAATGTGATATGACTGAATGACCTTTTCCTTTGCTTTGCCTTGTTTATCAGAGTGCATCCTGTTCTCCTGTTCTCACTGATTGGCTCTGACTTGGACAATGAAAATTTGAATGGAACCTTCAAAGTTTTACTAATTAATCATTTTTAAAGGAGGGTTATTGTCTCATGGTTTGTTGATGCCCTCTTTCCTTAAAATGATGCTTGTCATCAAGGCTATGCCTGGTGTTGTCTTAATGGTTATGGTGGTGAGCTTGGGATCCCAGGGTCCTGAGTTGATCCTGCTCACCTGTTGAGTTAATACCAGGTGGGGTTCACTCGACCTGTCATCCTTCTGAGGTCGGCAAAATGAGTGCCAGCTTGCTGGTATACTGTGTCGGAGTGGCGACCCGTCCAGGATTGTGCCCAAAAGTCAAGGAGACTGCTTAGGCGGCACCAACGCTCTGCACAGAGTATGGTCCCAATGGATGGATGGATCAAGGCTGCTTTGTCATCGATTATAATTTAACAAGATCTATTGCGGTGAATTTATGTGCTGTACTTCGTGTCTGGAAGACAAATTATTTGGATATATTGCCAGCCTGTCAATTTGTAAACACTTAGAGCGCATGGGAAATAATAAAACGTCTCTATTATAAAAGGAGCCGTGTCTGTCTGTCTGTCTGTTTGTTTGTCGTGTTATAATAGATTTCAATAAATCCAATGACGGTGGATTCAGGGAACTCCAGGGAAGGTTTGTGATGCAAAAAGACTTTTAAATTCTTTTTTAAAAAATGGGTACTTGGGCACATGTTGAAACTGCAAACACCAACTTGTGACGTTGGTTATCCCTGCACTCCCAGGAATCCTTTTTCTTCTTGCCTCATTGATTAGCCATCACAGCAAAGATTGTTATTTCCATTAGAGAAGCGACGGGTCTTATATTCTAGTATAATACAAGAAAGGCTTTGCCATTTCCTCAATGTATTATTTAGCGTTGAGAGCTTGGTCAGGCCCCATTGGGTGACCACATACTTAAAGTTTGAATCAAGAGGCCATATGATATCTCATGACTCATGAAATCCAGAAAAGTTGTGGGGATTCCAGTTATCAATACATATAATGAAAATGAGCACAAAGTTGGCTACCTGAGGCACCCGTGTTGTTCAATCCCAATATTCCTTCTCGGGCTTCAAGCAAGCAGTGCAATACCATCATATGTCATATCCAATACCTACCTGCAATCTTCTCTCCCCATTTAACCCGATGTGAACAGGCTCTCTTACATGCAATTTAATGTTTCTTCCCCTCACTGTCTCTCTCTCCATTTTCCTGTTCATCCACCCCCTGCTTATTGTGTCCAACTGTTGCCCCAGTGTGCCATTGCTAGTTAATACCCTCCATCACCTCACTATTCCATAAGCCTCACCCTTGTATAGAAAACAAATGACTGCAAATTGTCATGAGCTCCTTCATAAACCTTAGATCACTGTTTAAAAAAAACAAGAAAAGAAACGAAACGGTGGACTGGATGGCACTCAGGTAGTGCACGTGCCTTTGAGCTGTTTAGTGTGGGTTCAATTCTCCTCCTAAGTATAAACTATTGGGTAGGTGCTTCACAGACAGAGCAATGTATCACTGAGTGCTCCAACCCTTGAATACATATTAAGCTGAGGACTTGTCTGCTCTTGGTTCAAAAGGTTCTGTAGACTGTAGGGTCTTTCACAAGGAGTAGGTCAGTGCTGCCTACATCCTTGCCAAAACCCAAATGTATGCCCTAAGATGTAGGGGCATGGCATCATGACCATAACTGTGCCTCAATAATTACACAATTAGTGGGACATATTTGTAATTGAATCCCAATCCAATATGCATTCATAAGAAAGAAGAATGGAATAAAATGCACAAGTTTGATAAATCGATTGTCGCATCAACTTTGAAGATCACTTCCACACAGTATTCATCACGCAATGGGACGCTGCCTTGGAAGAAGAACTTTTATTGGAAAAGCTTCAGCACACACCACTTAATTTGAGTATGACCAGGTATTGGAATGGCAATAGGGTCATAAAAGAGTAAGGCATTTCTTCCTGCTGTCCCTCTTCCTTTCCCCTCCCCACTTGTGGGTGATGGTATGAGAGTGGATTTCTGGCAGGGAGTACATGTCGTGAAATCATGTAAGAAATGTGTGTCTGTACCTTTTTGAGCACATCTTATATAATTTGTGTAAATACTATCCTCTGTGCAAAACAGAAAACACAATACATGGGTCCTGGGACCAATAGAATGATTATTTTAATACTTACACTTGGTCAGGAAATAAGTGAACCTATTCATATGTTTTCACGTGCAGGTGATCATCTGGGCACTTTCTACAACATTGCTGGTGAATACAGCAGTAAGCTTTCACACAATCAATACATTGATGAGCCCCATCACATGATCACTACCATTCCAAACATTTTAAAATGGTCCCATGAATAACAATTTGGAGGACAAATGGAAATGGCAAATAACTTCACTGGAAAGAAGAAAATAGGATTGTGTGTCTTCAAGCTCACCTGGATCAGGAGCAAGTCATTCAAACCCCCCGCAGACCCCTTAGATCCTGATTTTTTTAAATGCTGTGAACAAAATTTGGTACATCAGGAGTGATGAAGGTTGTGGTGAGGTGTCATTGAAATCGTGTGTACAGTTTTGGAGAAGACAGCAAATACGTATTTTGGGAGGACAAATCCCCCACAGACCCCTCTCAACACTAAATTTTTTAATGGTGTGAACAAACTTTGGTATATCATGGGTATTGAATGTTGTGGTCAAGTTTCATTGGAATTACATGTGTAGTTTCTGAGAAGAAAGTAAATAACTTCATGAGGGGCAATCCCCCCCCCCCCACCCCTCCATAAACTCTCTCTGTGGACCTCCTCTGACCCGGATTTTTTGAACTCCATGATCAAACTTTGGGATATCACACGTGATGAAGATTGTGGTGAAGTTTCATCGAAATTGTTTGTGTCGTTTCAGAGAATAAGTTGCAAGTATTTGTGGACGGACGGAATGACGGACGGATGACACGCAATCACATGAGTTCCCCGGAACTAGTTTACAGTTGAGTTTACTAGGTTAAGAATGTGAACATTAGTCATGGTAAATGGCTGGTTAGCTCAGGTGGTTAGAGCATAGTGCGAATAATGCCAAGGTCATTGGTTTGATCCCCATATGGGCCATCACTTATTTTACTTTTTAACTAGACCCAGTGTCTGAATCATTTGGGGTGTTTGCCCATGAGTCTGCAAGGTTCGAACCCCAGCCAAGCCACACCACAGACTTTATAAATCGTGTCAAAACAACTGCGCACTCACCAGCAGAATAATTGTGCTGAGGTGGACGTCATCGTGGGACGTTGTCAGCAAAATATTCCAATTAACCAATGTTCTCACAAATACCGATTTTGAGAGCAACCCCCGGCCGTTCCATAAATCCCCGCACATCCAGATTTTTTTTGATATCATGAACAAACTTTGGTGAATCACTGGGGATGAAGGTTGTGGTCAAGTTTTATCAGAATTACATGTGTAGTTTCTGAGAAGCAAGTAAATAACTCTTGATGAGGGGCAACTACCCCCCCAACCCCCTCCATAAACTCTCTGTGGACCTCCTCTGACCCGGATTTTTTTTTTATCTCCGTGATGAAACTTTGGGATATCACGTGTGATGAAGATTGTGGTTTTGTGTCATCGAAATTGTTTGTGTAGTTTCAGAGAAGTTGCAAGTATTTGTGGACAGACGGATGGTGCCATCACATGAGCTCCCGGGAACTCGGTTCCAGGTGAGCTTACAAGCTTAAGAATGTGAACATTAAGTGTTGTAAATGGCCGGTTAGCTCAGGTGGTTAGAGTGTGGTGCTAATAACACCAAGGTCATGAGTTCAATCCCCATACGGGCTATCATATATTTTATTTTTAACAAGACCCGGTGTCGGAATCGTTTGGGGCGTTTGCCAATGAGTCTTCATGGTTCGATCCCAGGCCGAGTCACACCAAAGACTTTGTAAATGGTGTCAATGCATCTGCGCACTTACTAGCAGAATCAGGGCGCTGAGGAGGACGCCAACGTGGGACAGAATCAGCAAAATGTTCCAATGAACCAATGTTGCAGCAAACAACTATTTTGCGAGCAACCCACGACCATTCCATAAATTGCCTCATTTCCAGATTTTTATTAATGGCTTGAACAAACTTTGGTATATCACGGGTGATGAAGGTTGTGGTCAAGTTTCATCAAAATTGTTTGTGTAGTTTCTAAGACAAAAGGAAAAACCTATTGTGGGGGCAAACAACCCCTGCACACACCCCAAGAAAAGGATTTTTTTTTAAATCTCATGAACAAACTTTAGTCCATCACGGGTGATGAAGATGGGGATGAAGTTTCATTGGAATTGTGCGTTGAGGTTTTGAGAAGAAAGAAAATACCTATTTTGGGGGATATTGCCCCCGAAGACCATCTTGGACCCCGATTTTTTGTTAATGATGTGAACAAACTTTGGTATATCATGTCTGTTGAAGGTTGTGGTCAAGTTTCATCAGAATTACATGTGTAGTAACTGAGAAGAAAGTGAATAACTCTTGATGAGGGTCAACTACCCCCCCAACACCCAACCCCCTCCATAGACTCTGTGGACCTCCTCTGACCCGGATTTTATTTTTTATCTCCGTGATGAAACTTTGGGATATCACGTGTGATGAAGATTGTGGTTATGTTTCATCGAAATTGCTTGTGTAGTTTCAGAGAGGAAGTTGCAATTATTTGTGGACGGACGGAAGACACGCAATCACATGAGTTCCCCAGAACTAGGTTAGAGGTGAGTTTACAAGGTTGAGAATGTGAAAATTAATCATGGTAAATGGCCGGTTAGCTCAGGTGGTTAGAGGCGTGGTGCTATAACGCCAAGGTCATGGGTCGATCCCCATACGGGCCATCATTTATTTTATTTTTTAACTGACCGCGTGTTGGAATCATTTGGGTGTTTGCCAATGAGTCTGCGGGTTCGAACCCCAGCCGAGCACACCAGACTTTATAAATCGTGTCAAAACAACTGCGCACTCACCAGCAGAATAATGCGCTGAGGTGAGACGTCATCGTGGGAGTTGTCAGCAAAATATTCCAATGAACCAATGTTCTCACAAATCCGATTTTGCGAGCAACCCCCGGCCGTTCATAAATCCCCGCACATCCAGATTTTTTTGATATCATGAACAAACTTTCGTCCATCACGGGTGATAAAGATGGTGATCAGTTTCATTGGAATTTGCGTGCAGTTTCTGAGAGGAAAGGAAATAACTAATAGTCCATCCGTATGCACTAAGCGAGTGACGTCACAGCGGAAGGTAAGGCTCCGCCATATTGAGTGGAAAAAAATCATGGCTACCACACACGTGTCACGCGAACTTCTGGGCTATTTCCACGGATTAGATGATATTTCTAAGAAGAGATACTGCGAAAAACTGAAGCC
>CM068963.1:77870054-77886615 GCA_035128595.1 Eptatretus atami | reverse complement strand
CACTAATGGAAATCGCCTATACCATTATCTCCGAAACTAGTTTGTTTCGCAGCCTACAGTTTTCATCGAAACTTCCTCAAACTTGGCGATTATATATGTAAAAATACCTGCGCAGACAGTAACCATCTCCGATTTTGAAAATTCCTCTTAAAAAAAAGTTATGACGAGCTTGATCTTACAGTTAGGCATATCACTGGGTGCATCGCCGGCTACTTAGTTACAGGGTGCACTGGTCAGAGATACCTGGGAGTGCATTGTCAGACAGATTCACGGTGTATATGTACAAAACACTTCAAACAAACAGAGCATCAGAAAAGCTAGCAATTAGAGCTCAGAAGATCACCGGGTGTATTGACCAACAAAACAGTCCTGGGTGCAAACTTACACCAGGAAAACAAAAGGCGATAATATAGTCAACAGAATCTAAAATGGTGCAATGTCACAAAACCAGATCACCGAATCACCTTGAAAATCAAAGAATCAAATATAACAACAGGAACTAATCAACAAGATCTCTGGAGAAAGCAATTAGTCGAGCAGAATCACAGGTGTATTGTCAACGTACACTCCAATACGGAGATGCATATTGTCAGCCCAGATCACAGGGTGTTTTATTACAAACAGCATCATCCACTAGGGTACATTGTCAGCAGCCTCATGGGCTGATATTGTCACAAAAAGAATCACCGGTAAAAATTTCGTAACCGCAGAACTCCATGGGTGAAATGTAAGCAGATTCACTGAGGGTGATAAATATTGATCACCAAAAAAGATCAACCGACGAGTAGCATTGTACGCAGATCAACTAAAATGGAAGGGTGTATTATCAGCGAGATCACGGGTTAATTGACAGCAGAATCACAAAGAGTGTTTATTGACAGCATATCATAAAGGGAAAATGCAAACGTCACAGATCACACAACAAAGAGTTATATTGAGTAAAGCAGACACAAGAGGAAGAATGGCATTGTCAACAGATCAACTGGTGGCATTGTCACCAGATACTGGGTGTAATTAATCAAAAAGATCCTAGGGTGATTGCATCAGCAGTATCACTGAGTGCATAGTCACCAAAAAAAATAAAGAAATATCAATGGGAATAGTAATTGTACGCAGATCACGGAAGAGTATAGCCTTTCAGCAGAACTACACCGGGTGCATTGTCAGCAGAAGTTCACTAGGGTGCATGCATGTGTATCACGCCAGAATGACAGGTGAGATAGCTCCCTACCAAAAAATATAAAATAAAAACACCAGTTTGTGGAAAGGTTGTGCACAAAAAAACAGAGCCCAATCTCAGATACTGCCGCTAGAGCATAGACAATGCAACGGTTTGAGGTACAAGCAAGGGGTGTGTGACAGACATCACAAAGACCCATTGGTATTCGCAATCTATTGTCCGCAGAATATGTCACACGGCCTCACTTTTGAGACACAAAAAAAAAGATTACTTAAGAAATGAGCAAAGACTACCACAGTAGGAAAATTCTATAGACTGGCGTAATGCTGAGAACGAAAAAGAGACAGAGGAACCAACAATATTCAGGCAAAAAAAGTCTTTTGTGAGTGAAGTCAAGCATGTTTGACGATAAATATTTTTATGAAAATCTTGTGGCAAAAAGAAAAAATAAGTAATTTTTCAGTAGTTTAATAAACAATTTATAATGAATTTCAGTCATCAGGCTCAGTAAGGAGCTTTTGTACATAATCACGTGCACACAAAACGTGGCAAACTTCGATATAGGCACAGGGCTTTCCAGATGTGAATTACAAAAGACGAAAACTTGGCATGAGAAACAATGACAGCGTACTCTTCGGACAATTGCCAACCTTCTCTGATTCCATCAGCATTTCAACAACCTGAACATCATCTCGTGAGAATGGTGTGCGGAGGAGTTCAAGCTTCTAATAAGGGCACGGTATTGTATTGCTGGATAAAATAATAGGCATGAGATATGAAGATCACTCACGAGATGACTACAAGGAGCGGGCGTGAGAACTTTCACAGAAAGAGGTTGAAGGAGAGACGAATCACCGTCGTACTCGTAGTGATGGAATTCCATGGAGATAGCAGGACACACACCAAATTCCAATGAAAACCGAATGGTGCATTCCAGATATGCAAATATGCACGTCTGGAGAGCCAAGGAGCCCAATTGAAGAACGATTTGCGGCAAGACAGTATTGCACAGTCAAGCACTCAAGCAGGAATTGGGGCAAGCGGATTGTGAGTACCAGTCAGAAGGACAGAGAGCGCGCAGGACACACGTAATCGCACATACATTTGACATTGCTAGTTTATCAGGAGGCAAGCACAAGGAAAGCGCTAAAATGTGCAAGCTATTCAATATGCAATTATTCCTTAATAAAAGATCTTTTTAGTCACGTCAAAACGAAATGAGTTCAGAATAAACGTAAAATTTGGGATGGAATATACTGGCCCAGTCCAGCGCATTACAGAGATGGGCAATTTCAGAAGCAAGACTGCGCCCCTAGAACGCGAGGGTACGAGAGAACTGGGCTGGGTTACCCAAAATACGTAGGTGTGTAATGTTTAAACTATGAAAACAACCAGAATGCGGTCAGACATTTATCATATTATGTAATAACATTAATCTTTAGCGCCACATCCGAGCGCTACTGCAACCATACCTTCACTGTCTTCTACAACTGAATGACTTTATATATGGTCATCATTTAGAATAGGAAAATGCTTAAAACATAGACATTGCTGTGTACACTTGGGCAGCCATCGGTGAGCAGGTCGGGATGATACACGAATAGAAGAATCAACAAAGATGTTAAGTAAGCTTAAATGATCGATAAAAATAAATAACATACGGAGGACTAAAAAAAGACATCAGCCCAACACACAAACAACTTGCACCTTAAAATTGAGGGCATTTAGCACGATTTTTGTCCATATGTAACAATATAATAAACTTTGCACGGGTTAAGTCAGAGATACTAAATCTGTGTCTACGTAACAAATATAAAAAATAAATTAAATTATTTCAACTGTAAGCCGTATAACAGTGACTGAGCAAAAATGATAATACAAAGGTCAATATTAATCCAATTCACAAGGTGGTAATCTGAAGGAGTACGGCTGAGCAGTGATAATAAGGGTATTAGTGTATAAATTATTACACTATATATAATGGATATCTGAAAGCATGAAAATTACCTTCGGTGTGAACAAGCTCATATCTATTATATCTCCAAAATATCTGTTAAATTCGTCGAATAAAATCGTGTGTCCCATGATTTTGAGCTCGATCATCATACCGTTGACAGTGCTATGAACACAAGAAAAAAATGTTATTAGAATAACATGTGCAGCATATTGAAAAGGAAATCCGTACAGTCGTGTCGAGTACTGTTACAGCGCTCTGGACGGATGGACGGGACATCAATTGTTAAGCACCAAGCGGGATAACGCCGATTGGGACAGAAGAAAGCAAGAGACATGCATTCGCTGAGCATGGGTTACGTATCTACGTGTCAGGTCTTTTCTTCCAAACCATTTTCGGGGTAAGCCATGCTGAAAAGAACAAAATTCAACAGCATTTTCACTTCAAATTTACGAGGAGGCTATTCTACAGTAAAACTATTTCATAGCCTGTGCGGCCATCCTTGCAAATGGGCTGGTTGTTAAGTATGAATCGATTAGTCGTCAAAAAATTTAAATCTATGGGAATTACTCTGATAGAGAGAGCGAACGATCATCGGCGATAAATGGCAAAAATTTCTATCGCGGGAAGAGAGAAGTAGGTCTGTATATGAGACGGACAAGTTTGAGATGGTGGTCAGATAAGAGAACAAAAAAAATCCACCACAAAAAAAAAAAAACAAAAATACAGAGAAGTTTGTGTGTATAGCAGACGTGCGTGCGTGCGTGTGGCGTAGTATCGGGTTTATCTCAGAACAGGAAAACAGGATGCAATGGGCCATAGCAGTCGCGAGGGCGTAGTAACGACGTGTGTATATTACGGATCTCTTCGTGTTATTGAGAGTTTGTCGAGATAGCATGCAGGCTCTGTTATTGTCTTTGTGGTGTCACAATGTGTTTAGTTTTTGTGTGTGTATTTGTTTGTTAAAGTGTGTATTTGATGTGGTTTCTGTCGTGTTGTTTGTGTGTTATTTGGAATGTTTGTTGTGTGATAAGTATTATGGTGTATGATATGGGTTATAGTTTGTGTGTATTTGTGTATGTCTAGATCACTGCTTATAGTGTGTATTGTGTATGTTATTAAGTAATTGTGTGTATTGTGTTGTTTGTGTGTTTGTGTTGTAGTGTGTATTTGTGTTATTGTTTGTAAGATATGATTTGTTATAGTGAAATGTGTATTTGTGTATAAGAACTTTTGTATATTGTGTTGTATTAATGTGTGAATTGATAATTGTGATAATGATGATAAAATTTAGGGTAATGTTTGTGTGTTGTGTATTATTGAATGATAAAATGTCATTAATGTTGTTTTGTTATGGTGTTGTAAAAATATTTGGGATGTGTTTTGATATTGATGTGTGTTATTCGTGGGGTATGCGTATGTAGTGATGCTTATCGATTTTGATGAGATGGTCACACTGTATGTTGTCTGTGTGTGTATCGTGGGTATGTGTGTACACTTTAGTAGGACATTAGTAGCTGATTTTGTGTAGATGTATTTGTGTAGTGGTGTGTACGCTCGTTTTTAGTATTGCTAGATAGTAATCTTCGTGTGATTGGTATTTGTTTTGTTTGTGTGTATGGTTGTGTATTGTTGTTGTGTTTGTTTTGTGTGTGTATTTGTGTATTGATTCTCCAGTAAATGGGTGGTTTTTGTGTATGTATTATAACTTATAGTGTGGTGATTATGTTGCCTGTTTTTGATCTTGTCTGTGCTGTTGTTTGTGTGTGATATTTGGGTGTGTTTGTCGATGTGAGCGGTCTTAATTATGCTAATGAATTAGTGATATTATAAGAGTTCTATGGAAGTGTGTGTATTGGTGTGTTTGAATTTGTGATGTGATATTACAGGTATGGTTTGATTATACATGTTAGTGTATGTGGATCTGTCGCATGTTGATTAGTTTGGTGCTGTGATTTTGTGTATCGCTCATTGTTTGTTTGGGCTCGCCGAAGATAGAGATGACAGCCTTAATGCTTCAGGAATGGCATCTATTTGTTGTGGAATGTTTCGATTGGTAATATGTTTGGCTATCGTTTAGCATCAGACAATTGCGTAAAAAAGTGTACCATTCAGTGCTGAGGCAAAAGGATTTTGTAACCTGGTACAACTTGGTGGTATGGGTGACAATATTTATGAACTCAAAAGTGCTATATGGAATCTCGTAGCATGGTCTTGCTACAGGACTGAGAAATAAAAAAGCGTCAACAGCTACACATTGTTTAAATAGGTCACTGGGACACATTTATTTTTGAGATTTCTAATAAAGGCCCAGTCACAACCACGCTTAGAAGTGGCTGTGAGGGCATCAACAGTATGCACGATTTTTTGAAAAAATTGTTATAAGGCTTGGTACAAAAAAAAAAAAAAAACGAAAATAGAAGATGAGATACGTCATGATGGGTAAAGTCCCTGATCTTTGTACATTGAAGAGCACGCTTTGAGAATACTAGACTGCGGATAAGAGAGAAGAAAACCCTGACACGTGTTCGTAGCAGTCAGATAGGCTATCTTAAACGCTCTGTACTTTCTCTCAGATTGTCCCTCAAACGGTTTTAAAGCTTTCGCAGGGGTGTGGATGAATTTTATCGATTAGGCAGTCGAGGGACCGTAGACTCACACCGTTCCACATAAAGCTCAGCGAGAGGGGTTGTGTGGCGGAGGGGACGTGAAAAGAATAAAAGGCGGAACTCTTTTCTTTGGGTTATGACATCTCAGAATACAAATGTAAGTTACTCAATAGAGGAATACACTCGAAGAGAAAATCACTCCAAAAGAAGCTCGAGTTGCAAAACGATATCCTAGAAAGTCCCAAAAGAGTTGTGAAAAGATCCCAAAGTAAAGGCTCGTGGGAGATCCTCGAGGTGTGGGTTTAAGCAGTAACCGGAACTTTATTTCTAAGCTATGGAGTTACCTGGTTGATAACTAAAAAACAAAATATACGGTGCGATCGCGTTGATTACCACTCGGGGACAGGAACGTTCGATTAAGTTAGAAAGGTAGCTCAAAAGCTCTGAGTCACAAGTTTACGAGAAAATACATAATTGTAGGATGGACGGGTGTAGCGTAGGAATTGTCCACGCAGCAATCCCCTGTTCTCTAATTATTTTTTGTTAGTTATTATGTTTTTCCTTGTGGTCCTTAAGGATAAATGATGGTAGATGTTAAAACTATTATCAGTAGTGCGGGTTGTAATATAAAAAAATTACTGCGACTGCCGCTCAACGATTTAAATCATACCGCACTGTAACACTGTAACAACCGAGAGATCATAATAAACCGAAGAAAAAAACAAACCGAGGGGATAACAACTGACGCTAAACATTACTTGAAAGTGAAGACTATAAGGGCACACGGATCAAGTAAGGCACGTAGAATAGCTCGAGTGGTCGCCAAGGACGGATCACGGCAGGCTTAGATCGTGCGCTAACATTACTCTATTTGGCTTCATTCGCATGCGGAACGTGTGTTGTTCACTAGCCCAGGACAAAACGATAGTCAGATATTTGTTCAACAATTGCTTTAAAAATTACAAAGACGACTCCAGTGGAATAGGAGTATGAATAAGCAGCAGTCCTTTAGGAACGATGGACAGCAGCTGCAACATAACTTAACGGCATACCATTAGTACTAATCGACGTGCGGCAACACGTTGAGAGACACGCCAAGGTATTTCAGAGGTAGAAATAAAAACAACACGCTGGCAAGATCGCCAAGGTGTGAAGGAGTGCGAGTTGACACTTCCATTATCTCGCGGCGAATTATGATTGAATCGTTGTGCGGGGCTAGCCTTTCCATAACTACGCCACGTCACGTCGGCGAATATGAGTGCAGCGTGCTTATGCCAATGGAGCTTAGACTTAACTCGTTGGCAGAGATTGGGGTTAGGTTTTGGAGCATATTGTGCACGGGCCAGACGAGACGAAGTAGGTTCCACCTTCGATATGGTATAAAAAAGATATATAAGCCTATAAACACAACGAAAAAGTATATAGATGTCATTACTAATTACTTAGGCTATAAGAACCAAAAAACAGTCGTTATGAATACGAGGTCCGAAATATCTTTAAAAAGCATCGAAACGATTCACCAGGCTAAGAACGCAAAGGGACGTTATTATAACACCATACATTTTTAATACGTTGCAGTCGACCTGGCTAACACGCGGTAAAAGATGGTGACTGGCGGCACTTAAGCAACAAACCGGAAAAACTTCAAAATCGGGCTAATTCCAACGTAACGTTTCAACAAAAACCAGAAAATAATCAAGAAAGCATTAATTCCAGTAGGGTTAAATAGAAAATTCGGGCACGAATGATCTACAGGTGATGCTCTATCAAATAAAGCTTTCCGAGTGTCTTATGTGATTGTTAGTCGGTATACGGTTAAACGCAGGCGGCGGCAAGCGAGGTACAATTACGCGTATTGCCGCGGGAAAATAATAGGCGAAGAGATTTGAAGTCGTCACACCGACGCGACCAGCACGTGAGTAAAACTACGGAAATGAGGAGATAATCTCTTCACAGGTTCCTGGTACTCATGAGTCTAAATATTTGGCTTCAGGACATAATAAAAAGAGCTCCCGATTATCGCTTAGGGCAGGGGGTGACACGAAGAGGTCAAAGGATAGAGAGCAATACAGATAAAAATCTCGCGAGAGCTGGTAGGCGGCCAATTATACGCAGACCAAATACGCTTAACATCGAAAAACTTTGGACCACCTAGGGGTTATTGAGTCGGAAGTATAGATAATGAAATTCACACTAATTCGATATACTGAGAAATACATTGATAGCAGCAAAACGATCGAGCCGGATTTCTCGATTTTAGATCTGTTCACCACAGCACCCTCGAACTTAATAGGGGATTTCCGAGCTTGGTGAGAAAACACCCTGCCGCATATTTAATCGGAGACGATCTGGTTTCAATTTGCAACACTGGATCCAGAGTAGATATGGGGCAGTAATTTATGTACACAGAGATTAGAGAATAAATAGGATATGACATAATTCTTGAAGAGATGAATATCCACATATCCGTAATATGAAACATACTCAGACACGGGGCAGGTATCTATATGGCTTCTACTAATCATTATACGATAGAGCAACGGATAGGGAACGTACGGCTTTGTTGCGACCGCAGCACTCGAGGACAGTAAAACAAGGACATGGGTGGGATTTTGTTAGATTGAGATCGTTTGAAATGTGCTAAGGATTCTCAAAAGGACTTGTGGACGAGATCCAAAGAATTTAAAATTATTGTGGAGCCAGTATTGGGGTGTGTGACATGGCACGCGAACTGTAATTTAGATGATATTAGTGTGCTTCGTTCGATGTAATGGAATATAAGTTGTAGTTAGGAATATTGTTTGTTTGCTCAAGATTTTGAGATTTGCTCTGGTGATATAATAGTTTTGGAATGATAGTTGGTGTTATTTTGTGATATTTGTTTTGTTTGGTAGTATACCTATGACTACTCTACAGTTATCACGAAATATGGGACTTTGGATACGAAGTGGAATAATTGTAAAGTTTTATAATAAGTGATACTTTACTTACCAGTTTTGATGTAATGAGGACCAATAAAACGGAGTAATTCATGTAAACATGAAAATATTTTCAGAAAAAGATTTGAACAGAGTTTATGTATAGCAAAAAACGTAAGGTGAATGAGTTGGTGAATGTGACAAGGAACTTAATGACAGATTAAATATATTATGGAAAGGTCTGTCAATAAGGCAGATCTGAGAGAAGAAGGTATACAAAAAGGATCACAAAATTTCAAATACACAGTGAGTAATATGGAAAAATGTAACTGTTCAATAGAGAAGTGTGATGGAGGATGAAAGAGTTTGCTCGTGACCTTAGGATTGGAGTGCCAGTAGGCTCGTAGTTGTGTACTATTTGTGGATGGATGTTCGTTGTGGAGTGGGTGGAGTTGTTGCTACTGTTGATGTGTATTTGGTTTCGATGTTTGCCTCATAGTGTGTTTTGTGGTTAGTGTTGTATAGATAGTTGATTTACTTTGCATTTGCGCCTAGAGACGTCCATGAGATTGACATCTAGTTGGACAGACTAAGGTGGTATGTTGAGTGTTGTGGGATAGGGAGGAGAATGTAGTGTGAAGCGACGCACAAGGTGGGGGAGAAGTGGAAAACTAGGTAGGCTGAGAAAGGGATGCAAAAAAAAAAAATACATAAGTCCCAGGAAGTTCACAGTGGAGAGGACAGTCACTATCCATTCCCCTCTCCTAACGGTGGTGGGCTGTAATTTTAAACATAATACACTATATTAGGTAGTAGATGAGGTATAAATAGACGGCATTTAATAATTAAATTACACAGACAAATAGTATCCGTATACACCCAGATGGACGAGAAATGATAGAAATGGGCATTTTCAAGCTTCTATTCAATAAATTAGCCTATTATCTAGGTGCTGTACTTCTCCACCTCCCAAAGTCGAGTGCAAAGAGGCATTAGATTCATGACCTGGCTGGTACGAGATCGAACAATGGCTCTAGTATCTGACGATCCTCTTTTGGATGCCTGATAATGTTTTATGCTGAATGGGCATTAGGGTTCGAGGCTTTGGATTTGTGAAGAGCTTCCAATGGAAGCCATCTAAAGAAAGCCATATGTCTACGTTCAGAGGACTCTGGTCTTTGGGCCTTGATATACTGTAATGTTGGCTAGCAAGTTGTAATGGAAGTGTAAAGTGCTTGGGAAAAAATTACACGTTTTCTTTAGTTTCGAGCACAGGAAATTTTTTCTCGTGTTAAGATCCTGTAGTCTCATCTTCCCGGTGGATTCTTTTTCGAGCTCACTCAACATTCTAGTTCAAGAACGCCAATACACAAGTCTGCCCCCCGGCAAATTTTTGCTCTGTTCTGGCTAGCATATGGTGCCGGGCTGAGCATTAGGCTTCATATTAGGTCTCTCTAGTTCATAGTTATTGGAGATCTCCTTTTGGTGCTATGAATTGAGAAGTAGAGAAAAGGAGGACATTGAGAGGAGAAGTAGGAAGAAGAGTGAGTGTTGAAATGTAATTAAGAAAGTCGTAAAGGCGTGCTACCGTGCGGATCGAGGTCAGAACCAAATTTATCTGCGGCGTGAAGATAAATTCACAGCGCGATGTCCTTCGCACGTGGCTCAGATGCACCACTGAAGAGAAACAACTTGGGATAGTAAAATAGAAGGGCGGCCGAAAACAGTCTGACATCTTGCTGGAGGGGCACTACCCAGAAAATTACAATAGGGGTGGGACCAGTAGGAAAAGCATGGGGCACCCGAGGCCACAAACTAGTAAAAGTGACGGGGAAACGGGCCCACAATTTCGATGACCATGTTTGAAAATCCGTTGACAATGTGCTTCTAAATTTTATTGTCGGAAATGAAGAAACTATAGAAACTCTTGTAGATCAACTCTTTTTAGTAAACATTGTCGAGAGGTCTTTTAAGCTTTGGCTTATTTCAAGGCCTAATTTCTTACCACACGGTCCACACAAGGATACATAACGAGGTCAAAAAAAATTCCGGTAGCAACAGCTCGGCATTGAGGAGACGACGACATCTCGGATCTAATATTGGATCAATACATCGAGATACTAATCGGCATGGATTGAGCGTGATCAACTACACCTACCGGCAATGGCAAGAGCTCTTGGCTTGCAGACGAACGAGAAGGGACAGAGGAAGAGCAAAGTGTGCCACAGAGAGAGGTGAAAGAGGTGAGAAGTCAGATTCGTGGTCACACAACTAGGCATCGCAGCAGACAGCATATGGCCAGGCAGGGGTAGGTGAGGAGTACACAAAGAAACAAAAACTAGGCTCGGGGCAGCGCGGCTGGGGAAGACGCTGTGGGAGTGGAGACAATGGCTTTAGGAGTTTGGCTCGCTGTAGACTGTGGGGACGCTATACCAGTCCGCAGGTAAGCAACGGTGTGGGACTTTATCTCAAATGCTTCCAGAAGTGTGTGCAACATAAACTTGGTTATCGTAACTCAACAACGAATCTGGTACGTACACCGTGCACTCACAGACATATCTTCGGTTACTACGGATACCTCCAGCATGCAGAAAACCAGCAATGAGCCAGGGCTGACGTGACAGTTTCGAGGCACTACATCCAAGGCGCTTGCCACCAATGCAGAGAATTATAGAGAAGCTAGAAAGCCGACATTTCAAAAGACTTGAGGAAACGTTCAAAGTTCAAAAAGAAGAAACGACAAAGATTGTCGTAGCAACAGCACGCCATCTAAAACAAAGCGCAGACCAAAAATCTAAGAGTTTATATCATTGTATCAGGAATCCATGACAAACGTGCTGGGAGTACATCTTGAACCAAGCAACAGGAACACGCACGGTAGTAATTTATATAGCAGTCAGAGGGCACAGTCTTCCGGTCTAAGAATTTGCCTGAGCGTAATAGTCGGCCAAACGTTCACGAGAATAGATTCAGGTTAGAGAATTGAAAAAGAAAATGTTAATGAAAAAGAAAAGTAGATAGGAAGATGTACCCACTTCGCAGACCATCCATAAAGTATACCTAAATAGCATCGTTGTAGTGCGGACATCAACTATTGGTAGAATCGTGAAATCTGAGAGAAGTAGCAATTCGAAATGACTTAATTGGGCTCAAGACAGAACGAATAGCTTCCTTATATCCTCAGAAGATGGGAAACGTAGGAAGGTTGGGAGAGGAACTAAAGGGGACATGATAGGCTAGCCGAAAAAAAAGACATAAGGGCGTTAGGAGAGACATTAAAACAAAAAGAGGAAATAAAAAAAAAAGAGGGACTAAAAAAAATTGTTGTGTTGTCGTGCAATAAAGACGAGGAGTGGTATGGACAGAGAGAGACAGGCAAAGAAGCAGAAAATAAGATGGGGAGACAGTAGCAGGTCCGAGCACCGCCTTCAGAAGCAAGCAAACCGGCAACACCAAAAAGAAAAAAACAAATTGGGGTAAAAAAAAGACTCACTCCAAGATCTGATGGAACACAACTAGAGGACCAAAAGGCCAGCTTACCTGCCGCGCTGTATAGTATAGCTAATGCACTAACAAGCTGCCATGTTCTGCATGGGTCTAAAACTTGCATGCCTAGTTAAAAAAAAAAAAATATGCTAGCCATGACCCCAAAATACCTGCTAGACCCATAGTTCTGCGTTATTGAAAACCACAATCAGTGACCACATCACCAAATAAGCGTGGCCAGACCAAACATCCAGTTTGTGAGACTAGACAAACTGAAGGCACTAAGCATACCAGATCCAATTTTTAATTAATTTGGATGTATTAGCAAACCATCAAATAACAAATAATCAAAAAAAATCAGACACTAGCAACAAAAGACTTGCTAATGGACTCTTTGCCTTTCACCTTCAACAGATCAAGTCTGGCAAATGTTAGTGGTGATGTAATAAGATAAGTTAAGATGTAAAAAATTAAGTGGAACCCACCTGCATGTTGTTTTAGGCGCCGTAAAAACAATATATATTAGAAAAGTTAAGTTCCGAATAGAAAATCTGATGAAGATTTGTATAGTTTAAGTTACAGCGCATTAGGAATTATTCTATTTGGGGACACGTAACAGAATGATCGCACTCAAGAAAAAAGGTAGAAGTACAAGGGAAACTTACAATGTCTGGTCAGGTAACAAACACAAATTGAAGTGTACTAACAGGAGACGATCAGGTAAAAGGGGAGAGGAGTAGCTGGGTTACGAATTTCAGGAATCTTCAAAGATCGCAAACACAAATACAGCGTTCCCTTTACGTCAGCTAGTCAAAATGTGCATGTTCCCAATAGATAGCTACCTCCCATTGTTTAACTGGTTTTGAAATAAAGATTAGATGGAGCTGCGGATCGATTTAATAGTTAGGAAAGAAAGAAAAAATGGAGACGATCCCTCCCTCTTTCTAGCGAAGAGGAAGAAGACCTGCGGATGACAAGTCAACAACTCCCTCAAAAAAAAAAAAAAGAAAAACAAAAAAACCGGTTGAGCGACAAAATGAGAAGGGGATGGATAACAAAAAGGAGCATGATCCGGCCGGGTTGCGGGAGGGTGCAAATGGATAAAAAAAGAGGACATCTTTTTTTGATAAAGAAAAAAAAAAAAAGAGGAATAAACAGAGAATCACAAAAAAGAAATGTAAGCTAGTAAATGCAAGTATCAAGTAGAAAGAGTCCCAAAAAAGTTGATGCAAAAAAAGAATCCCAAAGAGGCGTGGGAGTCCCTGGCAAGCGTTCAGATAAAAAAAAAAGTGCTGAAAAAAAAATCACCGTAGGGCAGGAGATAAGTTTTGCTTCGTCGCAAGATATTGGAATGGAAAGTCGACCAGAACAACAAAGCTATGCCCAAGAAGAACAACGTGGAAGTCCGAGGACGACCGCGAAGGAAAAAGCGAGACTGAGCGCAGAGAAACTTGCCTGCTAGTTGCGCAAAAAACCGCGCGTAATCAGTGAATAAAGCGTGGCGAGCAAAAGCACGAAGATGGAATATCATTGGCCACCACACTGGAAGCTCGAGCTCGACGAGGTAAAATAAGCTAAAACTAGCTTTGCCGTGGGGAAGGACATCGCGGTCCCCAATAAAAGCGCGTAGAATTCGTAAAAAAAGAATAAAAAAAAACGTGGAGAGAAGAACCGGAAGATGAAGCATCGGCAAACTGACAAGACGGAAGGCAAAGATTACAGAACAAAGATAAACGGGCTACTGCTAGCTGCTGTGGGGAAGGAGCATCGTGAGGAATACCAAGGCCAGACACCACGAGGGTGCGAGTAACCTCAAAACGGTACATCATAAGTGGAACTCGTTCGAGAATATCTGAAGAAACAACCAATCCCACGATCATAAAAAAAAGACCAAGAGGTTCCAGTCGAAAACAAAAAATTAATAAGCAATTTGATGGGGTCTATTTTTCCCCTTAGCTACTTCTTTTCGCAATGAATTTGTTTGTGGCGCGAGTCCGTAAGTATTAAAAAAAACATGAAGTGACTGTACAATAATAAAATGTTCTTATAGACGGTTCATAAGTTCTTTGTTGCTTTTATAATGGCATACGTTTCATTAATATACATATCTATAAAGTAGTAAATGTAAAAACCTGATACTCAGAAATAATCGGCTCATAAAGAATTTGATAAAAAAATACATAAAATAAACCATACATTATGACAATATAGAAACATAATTCGTGTGTTGGAGAATTGAAGCCGTGGTTTGCCGTAATAGGGGGACATTTTGGACACTAAGAGAACGGTTTGGACGATTAAACGCACAGATAAAAAACAGAAAATCAAAAAAAGCGCAACAAAGACAAGCAGTACAAAAGCATCATGCGGTTATTTATAGAGAATCCGTCGAGGGTGAATACCACCGTAGTAGTTATCAAACGTAGGTATATTTAGTTACATTGAAGAATATAGCAATCAGACCCTACCACATGATGATCTGCCCAAAAACGATTGGCGTATTCTTCGGATTCTTGAGTCAAAGACCCGTCGCTGGAGATATATCAACAGGTCGGGCAAATATAATATACCGGCGATAATAAATCAGGAATCGGAAAAGGCGACTTAGAACTTGAGGCCGTTAGACGGTCGGATTGACAAGAGCCGACACCCGTAGTACTTTTTAATTTCAATTTTTGTCCTATAAAGGTACTCATAAGAAAGGATACGTAGCTATTAAAAATTGATTCAAAATAACAAATAACTTTCCGAGGTAAAAAAGACACAAAAGTACTGAACAAAACACTCGATATGCATCTTATCAAAGACTCAAGTTATACAGAAAGCTGAACACAAACAATGTAGACTCCAGCGAGTCACAAGCCTACTGAAATTAGAAAGATATAATAACGACTTTCAAGAGAGATACTAAAGATATGGGTATGATAGTAATTTTCAGGAGGCATGAACACAAAAAGACCTTCGAGATTTTCCAAAGAAATGAGAAGCTCCTATATTAAAAAACATCCCATGGCTGCAAATATGATAAAAAACCTAACAGTTAACAAAAAAGCAAACAAGAAAAAAAGGAAGAATAGGGTTACAGACACAAAGTGTATGGTCACAAATAGGAATGCTAACAGATAGGGAGAGAGGGAATTAAATTTGGGGAAAACGAGTTTCATGTTTTTATAGCCACGTTTGGTGAACTCCTAACCAGAGGGTCTCATCAAAATGACATATAAGTACAAATCTCCTGCTTGTGATGAATATTATTACGAAACCTAACGTTACCTAAAATGAAGCGAACGATGTTTGCGTGTACATGATCAAGAAAGAAGCAGGAGTAATAGTTAATAAAATTTCACATAATAAAGATATAAAGGTAAAATAATGTAAGATAAGAGGAAAAGGTTCAATGCTAAAAAAGCAGTACTCAATGGCAGAGCATAAAAAAAAAAGTTATGAAAAATGCCTTTCGGCGGTATCAGGGCAAAAGGAATCTGTTCGGAATTACGAACCAAGCGAGACAAGCTCGGAGTGAGGGGCTAGTGCACACCTCCTGCTACCAAGCATTTAACGAGGACAAAAGTAATCAGAACACAACATTCGTCTCATATTATAATCATAAGCACTAAAAAAACAACGATAGAGATGATCCGAAAGCAGAAGATCACATTCGAAGGAGAGTAAGGGAAATGCATCAAACGTGAAGTTACCGAGTAGTAAATAATAATATTTTAGATCCTCGTACGGAGAATCTCTAAGTCTTACTCACGTTGTTGTAATTCATAACGTCATGCGTTCTTCTTGTGGACTTTTTTGTTTCAAAAGCCTAGACATTTCTCGATAAACTTCCTGAATTGGCTATATATTTAGAAAAAAAATAAAAAAAACAAACTGCGCAGACAGTAACATCTCGAGTTTGAAATTCTCCTCGAAAATAAAAAGTTAATGACCGAGATCAAAATATCTCCGCATAAATGGAAAATCCGGGACCATAAAAACTCACAATTATATATCTCTCACGAAAACGAGGCAAGCTTTTTTGAATTCTGTCATATGCGGGAAATCGAAAAACAGAGATTAGGCAGAGAATAGAATAGCCAAAAAGAGAGAGAGCAACTGATGTCGCATCACTATGACGTCATAAAAAAAAAAATGGACCAATTTTTAATGAAAACGTCATTCCTATTTTTTGCCAAAAAAAAAATTTTGTTTCACAACAACAGAGTATTATACATGGGATCTCGTGAAACTTAAGCCAATGTATAATGCAAAAGCCAAACAGCGCAGCTGCAGAAACAACAACTCACGATTAAATGGAAAAATTCATACCAGAAAAAAAAAATTGACGATCATAATAAATAAAAAAAACAAAAGATAGAAAACATCGGCTAATATTGAAATGCCTATACATTTATCTGAACTAGGC
>CM068963.1:77848893-77869502 GCA_035128595.1 Eptatretus atami | reverse complement strand
TGTGCAGTTTCAGAGAGGAAGTTGCAAGCATTTGTGGACGGATGGAATGACGGACGGATGACACGCAATCACATGAGTTCCCCGGAAATAGGTTACAGGTGAGTTTACAAGGCAAAGAATGTGAACGTCAATCATGATCAATGGCTGGTTATGTCAGGGGTTAAGAGCGTGGTGGCTAATAACGGCCTAGGTGGGGTTTCGATCCCATAGTGGCCTGATTTATTATTTTTTAAACTAGAACCAGTCGGTCGGAATCATTTGGTGTGTTTGCAATGAGACTGCTTTGTGTTCGAACCCAGCCGGAGACACATGCTATAGACTTTAAAATCGTGTCAAAAAATCTGCGCCAAGCATAATATGACATTGGGAGGAGGTGTCAAAGTTGGACAAAATTAGCAAAATATTCATGAACATGTTTTTGCAAAACTATTTTGCGAGCATCACCGACCGTCATAAATCCCGAATCCAGATTTTATGAATGCTGAACTTAACTTTGTAAATCATGGCTGATTAAGGTGTGGTCAATGTTCATCGAAGTGTTGTTGTGTATGTTTCTGAGACAAAAGGAAAACTATTTAGTGGGGGGGCAGTATAACAGTCAATTTTTGCAGGGAATCGTGCAAATGATGGATACAAGCATCAAATTTTGCACATTTGTTCTCCAGGGTTGATTCTAATATCTGCCTTGATGCCAGTTGAAAATCCAATTCTTTGAAAAATTGAGAATAAAAAAAAAAACTTCAAAAAAGTCAAGATCAGAATGCAATGTGGATCTGGTGAGATTGGGTGGAATGTCAGAACATCATAAGAGGTTCCAAGTGCTGCCCTGCCAGTTTTTCTGTCCCTTACGGATAGGCAGACGACGAGCGTCTACAGTACGATAACATGAAGTATTGGGATCTTCAGCTTTCCTCAGGCCTATGCGAAACACTCATGGATTGGAATCCATCCGCCTTTGGATTTCCTTGGCCGAAAGGCAATCCACATGTTCTCTAAGACTATAATTTTCCTGGTAAGGATGTGAGTTAAGATATGCTATGACTGGTGACGTCGTGTCATTACCTTAATGATAAATGAGAAACTTGCTACATTCTGTGCATCTCGTGTACAAAACTTCGATGTGTCACTTCTCATGACAACATGGAGATATAAGCATTGCCAGTGACTTTTCCTTGTGTTGCCTAATTGGCATCTTCTCCTTTTGTGACAATGATGCGCTGTCGTCGTGGCTTCACACATCTTTTTCGAAGGGAAGTGAAACGCCAAGTCTTTGTTTTGCTGGGTCATCAGGACGACAGCTTTCTCAGTTATTTGGGGTCTTACAGGTTCCTGTCAATCTTCTTCTGATTCCTGCCCGATTTTTTGACCGCCTTGCTCGATCTTCAGAACTTGACTTCTTGACAATCAATCTACGTCCACCGTCGATCGTACCATGGACGTATGTAGGATTCACTTTTGGAGATGTCTTCTTTAGCATAGTCACAAATATTTTGAAGTGCGGGAGTAGGGCGATTGATAAGTGCTGAGCATAAGATGAAGGCAATCTCTCCTGGTTTCTGTCTGGGATTTCTATGTGGCTTCGAAGAAGTTTTAGACAGCTGGACTTAAACTTTTTTGAAGTTGTGTTTATTTTTTCAAATTTTTTCAAAATTGGGTCTGTTCAAATGGCAATCAGGCAGATTTGATATTAGTTTCAGAAGGCCTGCATGAACAAAATGCAAATTTTGGTATGCTTGTGAATCATAATGTGACGATTTTTGCTACTCAACTACAACATATGAATAAGCAATGATTGTGGTGAGTGTGTCGTCTCCAACCTCCCGCCGAAACCCTGACTCCCATACTTCTGTGCTTTTCCTTCCCATCCTCACCGCTAGCATCCTGCTTTCTCTTCTCTACTTTCGTCCTCCGGCCCTCTCTCCCCCCCATCCCTACCTCTCCTCCTCCCCCCCTCCTCCCTCGCCTCTCACCTCTCCCCTTCCTCTCTCCTCCCCTGTTCTCTCCGCTCTCCTTCCCTCCATTCTCCTCCCCTCTCCCCTCCTCCTCTCCCGCTCTCCTCCCATCTCCACATACTTACTTCTCTTCTCCTCCTTCCCTCCCTACACGCTCTTTCTTCTTCTCGTTCCTCACTCTCCCTCCCTAACATCTGCGTCCTCTCTTTCTCTCCTCCTCCCTATCCCCCACATTCTCTCCTCTCTTCCTCCTCCTCCCATTCACTGCTTTACTCTGTCCCTCTTACGCTCGTCCCTCTGCCCCTCCCCTCCTCCTCTCTCCCCTACACATGCTCCTTCTCTCTCTCTCGTCTTCCTCCTGCCGTCTCGCTACACCTGGCTTCTCTCTATTCTCTTCTTCCTCCCACTCTCACCTACACCTGCTTGCTCTCTTCTCTTCCTCCCCTGCGCTCTCCCCTTCCCAGCAAAGTGAAGGGTTGTATTTACTGAGGTGATATGTATGTGTACGTGTGCGCCACGTATGTACGCGCACGCCATGCACGCATCGTATCACATACAATGCATCAGCGCCCTCCTTGATTATGGTGATGCATTCGCCGGGATTATTGTTTTCAACGTAAAACCACATAATCTGATCAGAACAACCATCCGTCTGCCACTAGATGATTGTTACTGCTAATGCAAACTATTCAACCAGAAGGCAAGTGATGTGATTGGCAGGAAAATCGAAACATGTGGAGTGTGACGAGCACTCTGCCAATCCCCACTGGACACAGTCCAACACCAAAGCATCGCCTCCAACACAGAGGCTTCGGCTCAGTGACTCTGTCAAACAAACAAACATTCTGTGGTCAACATCAGTTAAACATCAAACAGAACCAACAATACAGATTTCGGGCATATTTGCCCTCATCAGGATGGCACACCGATAAATATCTAACCAATGATAACCACAATCGTCGTTTTTACATCAGACGCATATATATATATATATATATATGTATATATACACAGTATATATATATATATATATATATATATATATATATATATATATATAATATATTGTATATATACACATATATATATACAGTGGTATATATAATATATATACAGTGTTATATATATATACAATATATACACACTGTATATATATTATATATATATATATATAATATATAATATATATATACACACTGTATATATATGTATATATGTTGGGTCGCCGAAATAGGTGACCCTTATTGTCAGTAATTCTGTCTGTTTGTTTGGATATTTGTTTGGATGTTTGTTCGTTTGTCATCAGCCTAATTGCTAGTAAACGTGGGCGGATTTTGACCAAACTCGGTGGTAGGTACATCTTATGACCTAGTGCTTTGGAAATTGTGATGGTTGCTAGGGACGCTTTGGTTCCCTAGCAACAACCGAAAAACCTTCAAAATCGGTACCGTTCACGCAAAATCTATGCCGAAAGCCATTATCCCACGTAGGGTTTGAAATTTGGCACGAATGATCTACAGGTGATGCTCTATCAACTCTATTCCGTTTTTGTGATATATCGAATACTTTACCCGCAGCCCCCTACAATTAGGGTATGCGCGAAAATTGGCGAAAATTGAAGGCCCCCTAGCGACCAGGTGAGTGCATCGATACGAATGAAACTTTGCAGGTTCATGGTATCAATGAGTACTACAACTTTGCGTCAGGACATATTGACCGATTTCGCTTAGTCAGCTGTCAAAGGTCAATTAGTGCAAAAATCGATGATATGCGAGAGCTGGAGGAGCGTTCGCGCCAAATGCTACTCCTGCTCGGGTTATGGTCGGATGGTCATGAAAATTCACACTAATCGTCTGGAATACATTATGCACAAACGATCGAGCCGGATTTTCGATTTAGATCTTTGTACACCCACAGCACCCCCTCAAACTTGGGGATTTCCGATTTCAAACCGCATTTTCGGTACTTTTCATTCAAATGGATACCGAGTAGTTATCAGTAGATGGAACTGGATGAGATTTGATATGCATAATCTAAAGGTGATTCCCTATCCACTATATGACATCCATTTTGCTCTATATCTTATAGTTTCCATGCTCGGCGACCCATCACCGCCTTCGGCTTGTATATATATATAATATATATATATATATATATATATTATATAATATATATAATATACATATATATACAGTATATATGCAATAATAATATATATATATATATATATATATATATATATATATATATATATATATATGTGTATATATACATACATACACACACACACACACACAAACTCCTGTGCTCTTCTCATCAAAGACATTTGTAAAGCAACCAAGAAAAGCTGTAGAACATCAGCCCTTTGCTGTTTCAAAGTCTACCTGGGTTCCTCTTCAGCTGCAGACATTCACAAGTAGTACATGTATGAGAATCCCAATGCTACACACTCCACTCAGCTGCCAGACCGGTTTCATCACTTGTTGGTTTCCATATCTCGTTTTTGGCCCTATCTCTCAACGGTGAAGAATCACTTGAAAAATTTATAGCATCCGGATACGGATCTTTACCAAAATGTAATCAATTCATCCTTGTCACACATCCAACCTGTCCAACAAATTTTATACGCCTCCACACATAACGTTTTGAGATATCCTGCTCACAGAAAGACAGATAAACAAACAGACAAAGAAATAAACCAATGTCACCCGCAGGGTGACCCGTATCTTGCCAAAAGGTGACCACGTGTGACTTCTTTAAGGTCACACTGAGGTGAACAGAGCTGCTATCCACCAGGAGCGACTCCTTGAGGAATATCTGCCTACGAGAAGTTCCGATGAGAATCGTTCTACAGAGTAACCATGAAAAATATGTGTTTGCCTCAGAACGTCACCAAATGACGTCATAATGTCTCAAGCTTGACATATCTAGAAAGCACTCATCGAGGTGTTCAATTTGAGGTACTACACGATATGGTTCCTAAACTTGAAAATTTGACCTTGGGGTCAAATATGTTTGACCTCAGGCGCTAACCATGAAAGTCAAGGCCAATCGCTACCAAAAACTAATCAGCTGAGCGCCAGACGATATACTACATTCTCAAAAAGTTTGGAGACGATTCGATTAAAATTACTCAAAAAAATAGGGTTTCGTCGATTCCCCTGATTTGCGACAAAGTGACCTTGACCTTTGACCTTGACCTTCAAAATTTTATGCGCTGAAAGGGACCTCTATAGGCCTCTGATATGCGAAGTTACAAAAATTTCCAATGATAACTGTGCTCTGCAGAGTGATTTATACGTGATTACAGACAAAAAAAAAAAAAAAAAAACATATGAAGGTCAAGGCCAATCGCCAACAAAGATTAATCAGCTGAGCGCCAGACCATATACTACATTCCCATGAAGTTTGAAGACGATCCGACAAAATTACTCAAAAAATAAGGTTTCGTCGACTCCCCTGATTTGTGACAAAGTGACCTTGACCTTTGACCTTGACCTTCAAAATTTTGTGCACTGAAAGGGACCTCTATAGGCCTCTGATATGCGAAGTTACAAAAATTTCCAATGAAAACTGTGCTCTGCAGAATTTTTTATTCGTGATTACAGACAAACAAAAAAAAAACAAAAAAACATACAAGCTGACTAACATATCTTGCAAAAACTTCGTTTTGGCAAGATAACAAACAGTCATGAAAACATAAGCTCCATCCACTTTCGGTGGTGGAGGTAATTACAAATTCCTAACACCTCCAGTGAAATGTCACGCTTGGCCAGCTTGTGCGTGAAATAGTTGGGCCAAAAATGTAATCCCCTTCCCCTTCCTGGTCAGACAAGAATGTGGGAATAATTGGGGCTGTTGCAATGCTGTTATAAGTAGTAGTGTAGTAGTCGTAGTAGTGTATAAGTAGTAGTAGTGCAATAAGTAGTATTAGTAGTGGTAGTGCTTTTGTTAGAATTGCCACAGTTCTATTTAATGTCGCTCACTTTCATCATCACTGCTCGTTCATGTTCAGGGCTGCAGTGGGCAAGGTGGAGCATTTTCAAGGAGAAAACACTGCCAAGACAGCAGAGGTAAAAGATCAAGAAAAAAACAAAATAACACATTTATACAAATGAGATCAAAGTACATACCTTGTGGGGAAATACTGCAAAGTGCATCATTTATGGTCCAGGTTTCCTTAAACTTTTGAACAGTGTTATACTATTCTGCCTCCTTTAACTCTGAAACAATGCGTGAGCATATAAGACCTTCAGGTTTATGGCTCTGTTCCACCGCATTTATCTCAATTTTTTTCCTTCCTGGTTTTATATATTGTCATTTTCCCACAGGTAAAAATAAAGTTAACAAGGATATCTCGTGACTTTGTTTCTTTACCGGGTGCCCAATGATGAAAAGTGTTGAAGAGAAGTGAAGCCAGAAGTGTATTGGCAGGTTTTTCATCAGTTCCCATCGTGTGCTGCCTTTTTGGCTGCTGGTTGCATCATTGGTTAGGGGCATGTCTATGCCGCTGATGCAGTGCCCCTATTACCAGTACAGGATACTGGTGCTCATTTCGCCAATCTCAGAAGGATGGCAGGCTGAGTCAACCCCCCCGGTGTTAATTCAGTGGCCAACAGGGCTCAAACTCAGGACCCTAGGATCCCAAGCCACCACCCTAACCACTAAACCAACACTAAGTTTGTTTTTCATCAGTAAGAAAATTGGTTGAAGATAGTGACATTGTAGGTTACAAAAAAGTCTACAACCTGGACGGTATCAGTCTTGAGCTGTCGATTCAGTAGATACTGGACTCTGAGCCGGAATTGTAATACCATATATTGTGAAAAAAGAAGAATGAATGAATGAGTGGATGATCGAGCCAAAATTGAAATTGCATACGTTGTCAAAACTAATTTGATTACACTCCACATTTATGCAAAAAGCACTAGTTTACAAGATGTTGCTTGTTTAAATTTATGCTCATTAGTAAAATATTAATGTGCAAAACTGATGTCACAGTCTCAAGTTATATCAAATGCAACAATTTCCAACTAAAAAGTGACCAAGACCATCAGCATCGTGACGCTCTACCCACCTCTTTATCTAATCGCACTCATTATAATATTCCTCAGCTATCATAGCTCGAGCGAAATTGTTGCTACAAGGTTTGCCATTCCGTAATGGCTATTATGAAACTCTGCCACCCGCAACTCTACCCTCACACTCCAAGGACGTCTGCTTAACTCATCCACCCTGACGCATCTTTGGCACACTATGCTGCACACCATATTTGCCATACAAAATAAGTCTGCAAGATAGGAAATCCATCACTTCAACAAAGTTTGCATAAACTTCACTTTAACAGCAAGTCTTTATAGACCTTACTTTAACTGATACGACAGATGCAAATTTCCATCCCTTGAATAAAAGTTATGTTTTGTGGAGTTATGCAAGCACTAGTTGGACTATTTGGAGGGTTGTTCACACCTCCTCAGAACTTGCAATGTCACAACTATCCACCAAGGTCAGGAATGATGAAGAAGACCCTCTGAAAGAATTACAACTATTTTTCAAGAGGGTTTTGATGGGGCTACCATCACTTGTCATTATGTTTTCCATTCAGTCTTTACCATCTGTTACTGTTTGCGACTCTGCGATTGCTACTCAATGACGAGGTGTTTCTGTTTTCTCGAGTAGCAACTTACAATGAGGTACTCTGTAGCTATCAAGATAATTATGCGGCTGTTTAGAATGGTTGAAGCAAATTCTGAAACACACCATGGCCTTCTCAATTTACTATCACTGTTTATGGCAGTGACGACAGCAAGGCTACAGGAATTGTATAATCATTGTAGGACCAACAAGATATAGTGGACTCAAATGCCTTCTCTACACCATCAACCGCAGGCCTTGCGAACCGCTAATGCTAACAGATGCTCCATTTACCAGGTCAGGCCGCTTCTTGGGCCAAGCAGGACTGAGTAAAACCCAGAATTAATTTACTCAAATGCCTTCAAACATCTTTGAACCAAAAATAAAATTGAATTATATACTTTAACACTATAGAACACAAATCGCCTTCATAATACTTGCAAGAACCTACAGTTTTGCAGTTTCATACTTAGATGTGTTGTATAAGGTGGTGTATGTAATTGAAGCTGAAAAGTGCAGTCCCTGGGAAGTAGGCGTGGCATGTGAGAGGGTGCAGTATCCGGGTGAAGAAGAGGCTGCAAAGAAGCCTGGTGTTGGCGTTGTGGCTAGGGTGGTGGGCTTGGGATCCTAGGGTCCTGAGTTCAAATCCCGCTCAGTTGTTGAATTAATACCAGGTAGGGTTAACTCGGCCTGTCATCCTTCCGAGGTCGGCAAAATGAGTGCCAGCTTGCTGGTATCCTGTGTCGGAGTGGTGATCCATCCAGGATTGTGCCCAATAGCCAAGGAGACTGCTTAGGCAGCATCAAGGCTCTGCACAGATTATGGTCCCAATGGATGGATCCTTCTGAGGTCGGCGAAATGAGTACCAGTGTACTGGTATAAATGGTTTATCGGTGCTGTTCCATGCCTGCAACCGCAGTGCGGTAATCTTCATTCTGATGAAGCTGCACTCATATGGAAGGAAGGAAGGAAATATGGCTACGTCCGCCGATTGATGCTGCATTCTGTGGTGATCAATAAAGCCTCCCTCTCCTAGAATATGACTCAACGTCGTCTTATTACAATGTATAACGGTGATGTATAAGACTGCTTCAGTAATGCTAAAGTCCCGAATTTTTTTTAAACAATCTTTAAAATCATTATGCTAGTATATACCTGAACACTGTGCAGGGTATTGTATTATATGAGCTCTCTAGTTTGAACATAGAATAGTGCACTGCTCATTAGCACCTGGTGCAGATAGCTTGCAAAGTGTATATGGTACTCTGAACTAAAGTATGGCTTTGTGGCATGATTTCCACGTAGCTTTAAATATCCCACTGGCACATGTTTGAAATTGAGACTTTCAAATGGAGGCAGCTTTGATAAATATCAGCTTTCTCCCATAGTTCAGCATCTTTGGGTGCAGCTGCAGCCTGTGCAGACTGATGTTTGGTTGAACTGTCATGGTGAAGCAAGAGATAAGAGCTGGCAGTAACTGATAACCTGATTTGTGTGACGTATGTCAAAACACAATGCACTTCTGGCATTGTAGTGGCATATGACATGAAAGGATGTCAAATAATCACTTAAGTGTTTGAACCACATTATTCAAAATTGGTTGCAGTTCTACTCAACCGTTCACTAATGAGGAATTAAATTGAATTATGTGTACAGTTCACTGTAACAGTGCAAAAGGCGTGAACACTCATGAGTTCTGGGTGTTAAGACGGTGTGAAATTTTCAGACATCACCTTGGGAACCACGGCCCTTGGGATGCTCAGAAAGCAGTCCAACCTTCTTTCGGCACCAAAGTTCACCAAACAGTTTGGATGTGCAACATATTACTGGGAGAACTTTCATTAGGATCCATAACTTGGCCCATCCCAAAAGCATATGGAGCAATCCTGGAAGGCAAAACGTCCTTCCTTGCAGGCATCTGGCTGTTTGTTATTACCAGCGACACACGCATGACTTCATTCTGCTATTCTATTTTCCACTGCGTTTACAGAACAATTCCCATGGAATTTTCCCAAGTTCATGAGAGTTCTGAAGCTGAAACACTTCTCTGAGTTTGATACTTAAGACTTAATTTTTTTTTTTTGTAAATAAATTACATAAAGTAACATTGGTATTGTAGGACAGATAGCAGGCTGAAATCAGCTACAACATACGCACACATTTCTCAGTGGCATTTAAATTCATCTCATGTATGTCAAGAATTTGGGCACATGGAATCCATAATCTCAGGTTGCAATTCTCTCGCTATGTCCACCAACCCTCTCATCTCAACACAACTTGCTGGAGCTCGTAAGAAAAGCCATCTTGTAACGCAGGTACATCCTAGCACACTGCATTTAGCCCTGTTTTCCTATCAGTCAGTATGTGGTCTTAATAAACCTTTACAGTTTCAAGAGATGGAAAGCAGGGAATGTGAGATATGATCCACATACAGTACATGAGGCGCGGTACATTACAATGCGAGGTGCATCATGATTTTGAATGCAGCCCGATCACACTGATGGCCCAGGCACCAGTGCACTATCAGAAGAGTTGCAGACTTGAGGTTGTGTGAGAAATGCTTGCTGTCCTTCTCATGAAACATCGATGTAGAGAGGATTTCGCTCTTATCATTTGGCAAGGTGGAGGCTGATACAAGCCAGAGCAGTGTAAGACATTGTATATCATCTCGCAAGACTGTAACACGACGGTCACATCATTGGCATTGCGGGAAAGTAAAAGGCAGGCTGGGACCTGCAGTTTGCTTTTCGCCTTCCATGAAGATTTTATATATGTACCCTTTTAGGCTTATTGAGCCTTTGTGATCATGGGAAATGAGAAAAGTTCCTTTTCACAGTATGTCTTCTCATCCTTCTCCAATCTGGATGGTTTGTCATAGACATTTCATAACTATTTTATTTCCATAAATTCAATGCAACAATACGAAGCAGAGAGATATTTCTATTAATTCACAAAGATATTAGCCCTAAAGGGAAGTGTGCAAGCTTGCATTTTAAGCATCAGTCTGAGACATATTGTATGTTTCAGCTTTTCAGTTTTTCATTGAGGATTGCTCTCTCGACAAGAATACTAGTATTTTGTATTGTCCTTTGTTTGTATATTTCTTATCAACCACAGAAAAACACTACATGATGAATATATCTCCTATTTCCATCACGTTTGACAAAGTGCAATTAGCAGTAAGTGATCCATGAACCATGCAGAGCAATTTCATATACGTTCCCCATGGTGATGTCACAGTCCAAGGGAAAAAGATTACAGTTAAATTATTATAAAATTGCATTGCTACATGTGTGTTGCATATCTAATCAAGAACTACAGCCTTCCTTTTGAGCTTTTTCCTTTGGGGCCTCTAAATGTATGCACAATCCTCTGTATATATAGTGCCACATTAAATCCTGCACAAGGTACTCTAATCGAGACTGAATGACAGCTGAGATAAGCTGAAATGACACTCAATTCCAGTGTAGAGAAATCCTCTTACAAAGAGTTATTTCTAATAACGATGTCACATTCCTAAGAAATCTAGTCAAGCTGCCTTTATCTTCATGTGGCCTGTATGCATGATCTTAAGCTTCCTTGGTAAATGAAATGATTCCACCAAAAAGTAATTTGCTCTTAGTTTTGGGAAATTAAATGCTGACTAGGTATAGTACATACACTTAAATAACACTGGGCTGCATTTGAAATATTTTTTTCAGAGGTCTAGGTTTTCTCAACGGTTTCTCATATATTTTTTTGCATGCTGAATTCAGAAATGTATCTCATTTCGCTCAATCAGGTCAAGTTTTAATGCTATCTCAATTTTAAGGAAAAAAAATAATCAAAATTTTTGTTTTTTGAATTACCATTTTTTTTATTCAAAATCAGACTTACATTGACAGAAAATGTACAAACTATACATATAATGACACACAAGTACACTTAATGTGGAAGAAAGTGCCTTCTCAATTACTTTCATTTCAATTTCAGAAAAAATATACATAAATCGTTGTTTCTGGCACACCCAACTTCAGTCGCTCCAGCAGTCGCTGTTTTCCTTCATCTTTTTAATGTTGAATTTCACGTTAACGGTACTTGTGCGTCATTTTATATATAGTTTGTACATTTTCTGTCAATATAGTCTGATTTTGAATTTAAAAAATGCTAATTAAAAAAACAAAAATTTTGATTTTTTTTCCTTAAAATTGAGATAGTATAAAAACTTGACCTGATTGAGCGAAATGAGATACATTTCTGTGTAATTACACAGAAATTAGATACATTTCTGCGTAATTACACAGAAATTAGATACATTTCTGTGTAATTAGATACATGTGTAAAAACTTGACCTGATTGAGCGAAATGAGATACATTTCTAAATTCAGCATGCAAAAAGCATATAACAACCGTTGAGAAAACCTAGACCTCTGAAATGACGCAGACCAGTGTAATCATTTACTTACACTCTACAATATTGGACAAATTAATGAGATATACAATAGATTTTATCAACTAAAGGTTGATTCGAGTTTATTTACCATCCTGGGAAACGAAGTATGGTTGATGTTTGAAGCACTTGCCCTTTGTCAGAGCAAAAAGAGGGAATGTGGGTGGATGGAGGTTTCTAAAGGAAGGGACAAGATCAAAGATCAGAGGTCAAAGATCAATGACTGGAACAATGTTCAAATGTGGCTGGTGGGAGGATTTACATAGACTTGCATAAAGCTTGAAAATTAAAGGGTTAAAGACTATAATGATCAAGGGTCAAAGAGAGTTACACCATTGATGATGGATTATAACAACAAAAGAAAAGTGAAGAGAATAAATGCAGGTAGGTCAAACGAGAGGAGAGAGAGAAAAGAAAAAAATAGGGAAAAATATATTATAACAAAAAGAAATGTGCGAGTGATTTAAACCAGAGTTGGTGTCAAAGCCACCCAATGCTCGCCTGTTTATACATTTATCGTTTTTAAAAGACGAGTCTAATAATTAATATTTTTTATAAAGCATTGCAGTGAAGTATAATTATAAAGCAATATATGTATTTGTATATTGTAATCAGTAACAAGAGTGCAAGTGAGCACAATATACGCCCTAACAGAAGGTATATACAGAATTGTGCTACTACATGAAAACAGCATCCTGGTTGCCATGGCAACCACTTTAGATGACGAACGTATGTCGCGACACACCGTCTCCACAGTCTGTACCTATGTACCAAATATGAAACGTGAAAGTTGAAAACTTTGGGAGTTAGAGTGCGGACAGGAACTGATGGAAAACAGCATCCTGGTTGCCATGGCAACCACTTTAGATGACGAACGTATGTCGCGACACACCGTCTCCACAGTCTGTACCTATGTACCAAATATGAAACGTGAAAGTTGAAAACTTTGGGAGTTAGAGTGCGGACAGGAACTGATGGAAAACAGCATCCTGGTTGCCATGGCAACCACTTTAGATGACGAACGTATCTCATGACACACCGTCTCCACAGTCTGTACCTATGTACCAAATATGAAACGTGAAAGTTTAAAACTTTGGGAGTTAGAGTGCGGACAGGAACGGATGGAAAACAGCATCCTGGTTGCCATGGCAACCACTTTAGATGACGAACATATGTCACGACACACCGTCTCCACAGTCTGTACCTATGTACCAAATATGAAACGTGAAAGTTGAAAACTTTGGGAGTTAGAGTGGGGACAGGAACGGACGGAA
Organism: Eptatretus atami; assembly: GCA_035128595.1. Classification (NCBI taxonomy): domain Eukaryota; kingdom Metazoa; phylum Chordata; class Myxini; order Myxiniformes; family Myxinidae; genus Eptatretus; species Eptatretus atami. The sequence continues at coordinate 77,856,213 of CM068963.1, read as the reverse complement.
ACAGCATCCTGGTGCCATGGCAACCACTTTAGATGACGAACGTATGTTGCGACACACCGTCTCCACAGTCTGTACCTATGTACCAAATATGAAACGTGAAAGTTGAAAACTTTGGGAGTTAGAGTGCGGACAGGAACGGATGGAAACAGCATCCCGGTTGCCATGGCAACCACTTTAGATGACGAAGATATGTCGTGACACAACGGCTCCACAGTCTGTACCTATGTGTACCTATGTACCTATGTGTACCTGTACCATGTCTGTAAATATGAAACGTGAAAGTTGAAAACTTTGGGAGTTAGAGTGCGGACAGGAACGGACGGACAGACAGACAGACAGACGGACGGACGACCGGTATCACATAATACGCCCCGATATATATATATATATATATATATATATATATATATATATATATATATATATATATATATATATATATCGGGCGTATAAAAATAGTGTGGTAGATAAAAACATTAGAAAGGAAACTAGAGGGAAGCACTCGGGAGAGTGCAAAACCTCCGCCGCCAATACTGCTGGGTCACTCAAGTGAACCTTATATCTTATTCATTAAATATGATGTCAACAGTGCTGACAGATTATAGTTCTTTTCTCCAACATTTTTTTTTTTTGGGGGGGGGGGGGGGGTTGGAAATCACTTAAAACATGTAGAAATGCAAAAAAAGGAAATCGAAATTTTGTTGAAAAAAAGTTGCAAAAATTATTTTTTTCTCTAACAATTTTTTTTGGGGGGGGGGGGGTTGGAAATCACTTAAAACATGTAGAAATGCAAAAAAAAAAATTTTTTTTTCTCAATTTTTTTTGGGGGGGGGGGGGGGTTGAAAATCACTTCAAACATGTAGAAATGCAAAAAAAAAATATTTTTTTCTCTAACAATTTTTTGGGGGTTGGAAATCACTTAAAACATGCAGAAATGCAAAAAAAATTTCTCTAACAATGTTTTTTTTGGGGGGGGGGGGGGGACCAAGTCCAAAATTTAATGGCATATCCTTGGACCATACCCCACCAAGTTTCGTTGAAATCCGTCGAGGAGTTTTTCCGTGCATCAAAAAATTTAACATTTTCACGCTCACGCTGACGCTGACGCTCACGCCGGGGGTATCGCTATAGCTCTCTGTTCTTCGAACAGCGAGCTAAAAATGCCTTCCTTGGAATATAGTTCACTAAATGAAAAAATGTTTTTAATTCAGTAGGGTGCTGATGTGCCGACATTGAAAATATATTTTGGTTCTTTGGGTTGTAGATGATAAATTCCACAGTCATGTACGTTGGGTTAAATTGTTGGGGAGATTGAAGTGTTGAACTATCATGACATCCGTGCTATTAGTTATGACAATCAATAAGTGTTCATGTTATAAGAGGGAGAAAAAAAAGAGGGAAAAATATAATATCACAAAAATAAATGTTAGTGATTTAAAAAATGCCTTCCCTGGAATATAGTTCACTAAATGAAAAATGTTTTTAATTCAGTGGGGTGCTAATGTGCCGACATTGAAAATATATTTTGGTTCTTTGGGTTGTAGATGATAAATTCCACAGTCATGTACGTTAGGTTAAATGGTTGGGGAGATTGAAGTGTTGAACTATCATGACATCCGTGCTATTAGTTCTGACAATCAATAAGTGTTCATGGAAATGATTAGCGATTCTTTGCCCTGCCGCCATGATGTAGAATTTGTTGAAGATAGTGCAGACGATACATTATATGCTGATACTGTAACTCCTCACAAAAAAAAATTACCAACTTTTAAACTAGCTGTTAAATAAACTGCGGATTCACATTTCTGTTCAGAAATGCATGACTCGCATGTCTGCAAACAATGCATGATCGATTTGTTGGAGACGTCCTGATAGCAGGGGCTGCTCTTCAAGTTCAAGTTGGCTGAAAAACGGATCTTGTCATCATTCAGAGGGGTGCTATTCCTCATGTCAGATACAGGGTTGAGATAATTTTGCCCATAGTCATCCCTCTGACCCAATGGCAAAGTCCCAACTTTATCTTTATGGATGATGCCTTTCCACCCCATTCACTTGTTATTGCTGCACGACAGGACCACATCACTTGCATGGACTGGCTTGTAGGATTTCTGGATATATTTTTGATTGAACAAACTTGGGACATTCAAGGGACATGCGTGTTTATGGCCGCCAAGTCCACCCACATTCTCTTTATCAACTGGAAGTGGTCCTGGTTGAAGAATGGCATGACATCCAACAACGAAAGCTGGATCGTCTGATTTGGTTGATGACGAAATGTGTAAAAGCTTGTATTTGGGGTTAAAGGTGGTCACAAACGTTATTTAAACCATTTCTGCAAATGTAACCATGTCTGATAATTTTAGAGTGGTGCCATTGCCAATTTGCATGCTCATTTCAGACAGCCATATGTTCGCATGGCAACATAACTTTGGCTTCCACCGACATCATATTTGTTTAGGGAGTATACAGATCATTGTGCTTGTCCTCTTCAACCAAAATAAGAACACGAAAAAGAATGCAGGGCTCAAAACCTTTGTTACTTTTTTGAGGAGTATACAGGGATTTTCAAAAGTCTGGAATCATAAGAAATATTGTTTAATTTTCTTCTTTTTTGGAGAGTATTCCTTTGAGGTGGATAAGACGTCGTGGACAATAGAACGGCCCTCATGTCGTCCAGATTTAATGCTATGACTTTTTTCTTTGGGGATACATGAAATCAGTGGTTTATACCACAAGACGACGTACTATTGAATATATGGAGCAGAGGTGAGAAACCTTCATCATCTGAGGGCCATGATAGCTATTGTTAAACTTGTTGTAGGCCGGATATATGCTTAGCGATTTGTTAGTAATTTAAACAGTACATATGCAGATAAGTAATTAATCACTCTGACCTGTTACTGCACATACAAAAAATTATTATAATGCAATTAAACATCCTGATTCCTGATGCAAACTAAACAAAAGCAGCGTAGGAAAGCATATACTCATACTAATAATAATACCCTCATTCGAGTACTCATAGCAATTTTAAAGTACCATACCTAATGTGACTTCTGAGATTGCTTCCTTTTAACTAGAGTCTCCATGTTGGGCAGAATACTTGTTGTTACTATTCTTAAGTTATTTTCAAGGTGTTTCTGTGTTAACCTAATCGTATTTTCGTCTTTGTGAACTTTAAGCGAGAGAAAAACTGTTCACATCTCGGTAAGTGCTCTCAAAAAGTGGAGCAACTTTCCACGCATAGGCCAACGATTGCGGGAAGTCTTCTTTGAGCAGGAGAGCCTTGTAAAAGTCAACTGTGTTCACGTTGTTAAACTTAAGCTTGAGTTCATCATTTCATTGAAGGTCAATAATCTCCATTTGCAAGAGTTCTGGAATATAGTCAACAACAGCAGAGAATGATGAAGCAAAAATCTGCATACTGTACTTGATTGCTGAACACTAAAGTCAGCGGATCTCTTCGAAAAAGTGATGCTCAATGATGACAACTCTTCTGCATAAGACACCTTGTCAACCCTCTCATGATGGTTGGTTAATGAATTGGGAAGTCACAGGTGTTGTCTTTTCTTAACTGACTTTTCCACAAACAAAGTTTGGCTTGAAATTATTTTCCATGACTGTGCAATAAATTTACTAATTGACCTTGAACTTGTAACTTTGCATTCAGTTCGTTCAAGTATCTTATAATGTCCACTAAGAATGCAAGATTGCAAAGCCACCAATCACTTTTCAATTCTGCAACTGATTTTCTCTTAAGTTGCATGAACACAAGCACTTCGTCTTTCAAAATCACAAAAGCATTTCAGCATATTTCCCTTGTGAAACAAACGTATTTCACAGTCGTAGGTGACGTCTTCAGATCCTTCAGGAATGCTTGAAATTGTCTCAGAATAAGTCCTCGAGCTAAGTCAATAAAATTAATGCACGAAATAACTGAGGACATTATGTCTTTAATTACCCCCAAATTACTTTAACATACCCCCATTACCCCAATTACCCCCATATGGAATCCCCATTGGACTTTGCCCGAAACGAGAGATTATGGATTTGGTTCCGATTTTCGTGTGCATGTGTGCGTGCATCCGCAACCATATCTCGGACATGTACGGACCAATTTTATTTGTACTTGGCACAAAGATAACACATGATGGTATACATATAGACATCGTTTTGTTTCGCGATATCATCGAAGATGATATTTAGTTATATTTAGATATTTAGCAATTTTAGTTATAAAAAGCCCGATGTTGAACACGTCCTCAACCATTTCTCGGACATGCATTTACCGATGTTGTTCAAACTTGGCACACAGATAACGAATGATGGCTTACATAAGCACGTCAATTTTATTTCGAGATCACATTTAAGATGGCCGACTGGCAGCCATTTTGTTCCTTAAAAGTTTCCCCAATCATTTCTCAGACATGCATGGTCCGATTTTGTTCAAACTTGGCAAAATCACAGCACATGATGGCAGACACGTGCACCTCACTTTATTTTGCAATCTGCTCAAATATGGTCAACTGGTAGACTGGCAGCCATTTTAGTTGTAAAAAATAAAAACCCGGTGTTGAAAAACATCCTCAAACATTTTTTCGGCACGAATTTACCGATCATGTTCAAACTTGGCACAAGCTTTACGAATGATGGCGTATATATATATACATGCCATTGTTTTTCGAGATCAGATCCAAGATGTCAAACTGGCGGCCATTTTGTTACTTAAAAGTATCCCCAACTATTTATTGGACATGCATGGTCCGATTTTGTTCAAACTTGTCAAATGTCACAAAGGTTCTTGTATATCACATGACCACTCAAGCCAGTTGCGCATACACATACATCTTGTAAATATGGGCTAGCCATTTAATTTCATACAGCAAAATTACTCAAACCACAGTGGCTGTGACATTTTATATCTTTTTCTCCTTGTTTTGATAGATTTTGAACACAAACTATGCTGATGTATAATACAGTGGAAGATAACTAGTTGAGATGTATCAATGTTCAGGGATGTTTTTTTTATTTTACATTTTACTCGAATGATCAAACCTTACTGCTCACGATAGTGGGTGTGCAATCAGATAAATACCACATAGTTTTTTCAAAATTCAATGAAAACCTGTCTAGAGTACATTTCAGCATTTGTAATGTGTCATCTCCATTTGTGTTGTCTTTCATAGCTTGCAGAACCAACCTTTCTTCAGTAATGCTGAACTCTGCATCAACTCCACTTACAAATATTGTAGTGGGGCAACTTAGCATAACAATTGTGCATTTTGTGAGGAAAGCACCAAATTTGGCACACTAGTAGCCTATCATATTATGAACAGATTTGGATATTGGGCCATCTCAAAATTTTTTATGGCAGTGGAAAATGGCTGCCACAGCCATCAGCGGCTGAATTTGAGATGGCCCAATATCCAAATCTGTTCATAATATGATAGGCTACTAGTGTGCCAAATTTGGTGCTTTCCTCACAAAATGCACAATTGTTATGCTATATTTAGCTAAGTTGCCCCACTATTGCTAATTGAGCAGTATCAGTTATATCAGTTTTTTCGGCAAGAGGCAGTGAAAAGGTCTCACATTTTCTGCTGCGGTCATTCAGGCTTTGCTCAATATCACCAGCAATATCGATCAATGCGATCTGGCATGGTTATACGTGAGCGACTAATGCCATGAAGGTCTTGTCTTTTTTATGGACACTTTTTTTTCACGTTTACCACTTCACTGATACATTCCTTTACAAATGTACCACCTGAAAATGCTTTTACTTTTTGTGCAGTCTTCAAACTTACTGCATAACTAGCACATACAATGTTTTCTGTGTCTGTACTTTTTGTGAAAAAATATTTGTTGTGCAAAAACACCTTCTTCAGTGCTTCAATATTATTCAGTCTTGCTTGAACTTTTTAATCTCCATATCTTGCATGTTTTGAGGGGTAATGTCTCTTCAGGTTGTACTCTACAAGAACAAACACTGACTCTGAACATACATCAGGGAAATGAGCATTCTTCACAAGAACAAAGTACTCACTTGTCCACCTTTCCAACCATGGCCAATGATAAAACAAAATATTCATTGGCTATTTCAGGTCAGGTCAGGTATGGGAGCATGTGCCTGAGCAGCGCGTCGCTGTGTCCATTTTCCGCCGGAACTCCAGTGGCCTCCGTCTGGCCATCCCCCAGGCAGTTGCCTGGCCCATCCCCATCTCCTTGTGATGCTGATCAACTTGCTGCAACCACGAGGCACGTGGTCGGCCCATTGGCTTCCTCCACTCACGAGGATCCCTCACTGAGAGAATCGGGTGAGCAGGATCAGCATCAGGAAAACGAGCCACATGTCCATACATCCTCAGCTGATGCTCACGCACAATGCAGGTAACAAATCTCATTTGAGTCTCAGCAACCTCTTGTTCGACACAAAGTCCAACCAGTGATAGCCAAGGATTCTCCGAAGAGACCTGGTACCAAAGGAATTAAGTCTCCGTCTCAGATCCCTGGACAGCGTCCAAGTCTCACATCCGTAGAGCAAGACTGGAAGCACCATGGACCTGAAGACTTGGACTTTCATCCTCCTGCACAGGTACTGACAGTGCCACACCCCATGATCCAGTGAACCCATGACTCCCCAGGCCCGACGAAGAGGTTTATTAACCTCGAGCTCACAGCCAGCAGAGATATGAATATCACTGCCAAGGAAAGTGAATCTCTCCGAGACCTCAACGTCCTCACCACAAACAGGTACAGACAAGATAGCAACATCCAAGATGTCATTGAAAGTCTGGATCTTCATTTTGACCAAGGAAACCCGTAATCCCAGCGGCTCCGACTCCTCATTCGGCACCTCGAGGGCCCCCAAAAGGATATCCAGTCTCTGCAAAGATGACTGCATCATCTGCCAAATCAAAGTCAGAGATACTGACATTCCCAAATGATGCACCGCAGCATGATCTCTCTGACATCCTTCCCAGAATTCAGTCCATACAAGTGCTGAAAAGTGTGGGGTAAGTGCACACCCCTGACGAATGCCAGCAACAACTGGAATCTAGAAGGGCACTCAGTAGAGTGCCATACCTCCACCATGCAATGCCTGATCCACGAGAACATATCAGGCCCAATACATTTTGAAATACCAAGCGATGTATCATTTTGGCCCCATCTCTCAATGGTGAAGAATCACTTTAAAATTAAATAATTCTCATATCCAGATTAGGATTCGGATCTTCACCAAAATCGAATCAATTCGTCCTTGCCATACACCTAACGTGTCCACCAAGTTTCGTCCGAATCCGTCCAAACTTTTTGAGATAT
>CM068963.1:77829484-77842326 GCA_035128595.1 Eptatretus atami | reverse complement strand
TGTTTGTCTGTCAATCGCCTAAAGGTCACAATTTAAAACCGACCTTCACAAAACACCGGGTTGTGGAGGTAGTCTCAACTGAGAAAATGATTTTGAGGTCAAATTTCTAAAATCCTTTTTCATCCGATTGACTTGAAATTTCAACAGCATTTGGATGTTGCATCAATGAATTGTGAAAGCAACTATTTTTTTTGGTCAAAATGGTCAAAGGTCAACTCAAGGTGAAACTTCTAAAATCATAAAATTTCATCGGAAAAATCATCAATTTTCATCTGATTAACCTGACAATTAAGCAGCAATTTCATAGTGCATCACGGAATTTGGAAACTAACTATTTGGAGCTCAAAAGTTCAACGGTCATCCCGAGGTCAAACTTCTAAAATCATCAATTTCAATCTGAAAAATATTCAGTTTTCATCCGATTGACCTGAGCTTCGACTAAGATTGTCAATTTTAATCTTAATGAAATGGACAATTTGATGTATCCATGGCAACCTTTGGAGAGGCGGTCGATTTTGCAAGTATCATGCTCTGCACGACGTCTTTTTCTTGTTTGTTTGTGTGCAGAATATCTCAAAAAGTTGTGGACAGATTTGGATGAAATTTGGTGGGCAGGTTGGGTGTGTGTGACATGGACGAACTGATTAGATTTTGGTGAACATCTGGATTCATGGCTACTACAATTTTTAAAGTGATTCTTCACCATTGAGCAATAGAGCTAAACTTATATATAGCATGATATCTCAAAAAGTTATGGACGGATTCGGACAAGACTTGGTGGACAGGTTGGGTGTGTGTGAAGGACGAACTGACTCGATTTTGGTGAAAATCTGAATCCGGACACAATGATTTTTTTTAATTTTTAAAGTGATTCTTCACCATTGAGAGATCGGGCCAAAACGATATACTGTATAGCATGATATTTCAAAAAATTATTGGGCCGATATGTTCAACTGTATTCTGGAATTGCGTGGCAGAGGTATGCACTCCACCAAGAGCTCTTCTCGTTTTATGGTGTAATTCGGAGGATTGAAGTTCATTAGTTCTGCCACCGAAGGTCGATGGAGGTTATGTTTTCACCTCTGTCTGTCTGTTTGTCTGGGAGCAGGATATCTCCAAAAAAGTTGTGGATGCATTTAGACAAAATTTGGTGGTCAGGTTGGGTGTGTGATAAGGATGAATTGATTACATTTTGATGAAGATCAGGATCGGCATACTAGCACTCTTTAAATGATTCTTCACCATTTTGAGAGATAGGGCCAAAAACGATATGTAGCATGATATCTCAAAAAGTTATGGATGCATTCTGGAAAAACTTGGTGGACAGGTTGGGTGTGTGGCAAGGATGAATTGATTAAATTTTGGTGAAGACACGGATCCGGATATGAGTTCAAAGTTTTAAATTTTTTATGTGATTCATCACCAATGAGAGATGAGGCCAAAAACGATAGAAAGCATGACATATTGAGATTTCAAAAAGTTTTGGAGAGATTATGACAAACTTGGTGGATGAGTTGGGGAGGTTACAAGAACAAGCTGATTAGATTTTGGTTCAGGTCCGGATTCAGATCCTACTTATCAGTGGGATACAAAATGTAAACTGTTCAGCCTGGCGGAGGTATGCACTCTCCCGGGTGTCGTTATAGTTTATGTCATTTAATTGATAGCTTTCATTACAGAAAAGCAAATTATTTAAGGCCTTAAAATCTCTGCAGGACTTAAGTTTGATGGAGTTTGAGGGGTTGGAGAGGGGTAGGAGGGGACGGGGTGAGTGAGAGTTCGGTGCAGTTAATGAGGCAATAAATGATTATGTGCTGCATGTGTACATAATAATTAAATGGCTCATAGGTTGTATAAATTAAACATCTTCAATAAGGAATATATTTTTGCTTTTGAAGGAGTTTACATGACCTTTAAAAGTTAAATAACAAGTTAGATAACAAAACAACAAGACAACATTTAATAATGCAGAGTCTTGGTATGTAGATTACAGTATATCTAAGAATGATCGAACCATGTATGCATTGAAGTATATTATCATAGTACAGACACTTATATAAAGTCACTGACAGATGGATTACAACAGCCTTTCCTGTCCCTTGAAGAACAAGTGAGGCTAAAAGGCTGACCACAAAAACAACTTTAAATGTTATTTAGCAAACAATAATTATATCAATGAAAGGTACAAATAAGAGGTTACTGCATCAGTACACAAGTCTGTATATGAAATACAATTTAAATCCTGTAATGTATATGAATTATATATTGAATCATAACTAGTACATGATTATTATGCTTATTAGTCCCCTACTGGTTTCACTGAAAGGGACTATTTAGGTTTGCTCTAAGTCTGTCAGTCCATCCCACCTGTGGTTTTCAGACTTTTTTTCCCCCCATACCCTTTAACATATTCCACTGAAACTTGGTACATAGCTTTATTATGATAAGTTACAGAACAAGTTCGAGTTTCAGAGCATTTCGTCAATTTTCACAGGGTTATGCCATTTTTAAAGTTAGAAAATATCACATAGTACACATTGGTCTTTTTTCAGCTACCCTGACTCCACCCCACTGTTTTACACCCATTGGCTGGAGAGCGAGCCTGACCCCACACCGACAAAATGCAGTAATGCACCACCATTGCATGAAACAGCACAGATCGGCAGGTCTTTAGGCCTGGCTGTTCATCCATGGCCCAGTGAAATTGGAATGATCCCAAGAGTATAACCACGATGTATTTTCCATACACCTAAGCTAGTCCCCCCCCCTCCCCCCCCGCCAATCTGCTTTCTCAATAAGTCCTTTCATTCCTCTGGAGTTCCTCTGGAAGAAGTCCTTTCGTTCAAGCTTCTGGGTCTCACTATCTGCCATGATCTTTCCTGGGAAAACCACATTTCCAATCTGGTCGGCGACTGGGAATCCTCAGTCATGCAAAGTCCTTCCTCAGCCCATCTGAGCTCCTGACCACATACAAAGCTTTCGTCTACAGCTTGATGGAGAATTGCTCTCTCCTCTGGGCTGGTGCTCCTGCCTCTCACCATTCTCGGCTTCACACTGTGGAAACCAAGGCATTTAGGATCATTGGTATCTCTCGCAGTGAGGCTGAGTCTTTGGGCCTCTCCCTCTCTCACCGCAGGCAGGTCGGTGGTCTTTCTGTCTTCTACCATCTCCTCTCTGGTCTCGCCCCCCCCCCCTCCTCTGCTCTGTCTGAGATATGTTCCACCCATATTTCCGTTGGGTGCTCAAGGTCTGCCAGCAACCCTCTTCTGGTAAAACTCCCAAAATCACGAATCACTGCTCACCTTCACTCTTTCATTCCTCCGTTTCCCACCTTTGGAAGAAACTCACACACTCTCTTCAATCCCATTCTTCCCTCCAGGCCTTCAAAACAGCTGTTCAGGCCTAAGTCACATTTTCTCTACGGCGAGGATACGGCGGCCGTACGCCCTCTGAATTGACAAACGTGCGGCAAGCCGCAGAGTTTCTGCGGTGGCCTCAGGGTGGCCCTACGCCGTTTGGCTATCTTTTACAGGCCGTAAGGTCACCGTGGAATTATAACGCGGAGTTATAACTTTTTTCATTTCTACGTTCGCCGTAGCAATTCGACAAGCCGAAAAAAAAAACTGGTAAAAATAAATAAATAATTAACCCATTCGTTACCGTCCGTCTGGCCGCACGTTCGCCTTAGGCCCCCTGCGGTCGTCTTGAGGCTACCTTGCATCTGCCTTGAAAATTCTATGGCCGCCACAGGGCCCCTTAAGGTCACCGTGCGACATCAAATCAAAGACCGTACGGCAACCCCACGTTTTCGGTCTCCACAATTTCTAAGACCTAAGGCCTAAGTCACATTTGCTCTACGGCGAGGATACGGCGGCCGTATGCCCTCTGAATTGACAGAAACGTGAGGCGGCCGCAGAGTTTCTGCGGTGGCCTCAGGGTGGCCCTACGCCGTATGGCTATACTTTACAGTCGTAAGGTCGCCGTGGAATTATAACGCGGAGTTATAACTTTTTTTCATTTCTACGTTCGCCGTAACAATTCGACAAGCCGAAAAAAAAAACCCACTCGTTACCGTCCGTCTGGCCGCACGTTCGCCTTAGGCCCCCCTGCGGTCGCCTTGCGGGACCTTGCGTCTGCCTTGAAAATTCTATGGCCGCTGCAGGAACGCCCTAAGGTCACCATGCAACATCAAATCAAAGACCGTACGGCAACCCACGCTTTTCGGTCTCCACAATTTATAAATATGCCGTGCGGCTCCCCGAAAAATAAAAACATATGTGACTGCACATTGTGTGATCGTGGAAATACTGCGGCCGCCGTATAATTGCTAGTGGCCGTAGATTTTGGAGACCCCACGGCCGCCGTGGCAAATGTGACTTAGGCCTAAATACGCCGTGCGGCTCCCCGAAAAATAAAACATATGTGACTGCTACATTGTGTGATCGTGGAAATACTGCGGCCGCCGTATAATTGCTAGTGGCCGTAGATTTTGAAGACCCCACGGCCGCCGTGGCAAATGTGACTTAGGCCTCACCACCACCTCTTATCTTCCCCCATCCAAAACCTCGATCTTTTCTACCCCCGAATCCACCCCAAACCCACCTCCTTCAAATTCCCTGCTTTCCTTCCTCAAAGTCCCTGTAGTGTCCATCTTGTGTACCCCGTCCCATCCCTTTCCCATCCACAGATATCCTAATGTCTCTGTTCCCCACTGTTTTGTCCTTCCCTCTCCTGCCCCTATTGTCTCATGCCCTCCTTGCTGTGCGTTGTGTGTTCGCTCTCATATGAGCCTTGACAGTGTCTACAAAAAAAATAAAAATGCTGTACGCATGTGTTTGCTTCATGTATATACATCGGGTCATTATTAATATTAAATAGGAAAAGCTGAGAAACGAACAAAACACGGTGAGTTAGGTTCTTCTTCTTCATTTTGGTTCCAGTATTGGCTCGAGCATGTACTAAAGCATGTACTTAATTTTATCTCCTGTTTGTTATCTTGTCTTTATTGGTTTCTGGTCCACAAAAGATATCAGTCAATGAAAATTGCTTTTCCTTTTATTTTGCCGAACAGACCCAAACATGGTGGGTTAAGAGTTTATTTTTCTTCTTCATTTTGGGTCTGGTATTGGCTCAAGTGTGCGTTAAACGCAAACAAATTTATACCTTCCAAACATCCCTAAAAACCGGGAGGAGAATGTATTCCAAAGCAATTCTCACTCTTGTTTTAATTGTTTTGTTTTTCATTCTATAAGCACAATTTTATACGTGTTGTTAGTTTAGAAACATTTGTGACGTTATGTTCATCTTTGGCAAGGAGAACGTGCGTTTTTAGCAAGACATTATGCGTTGATTGATTTATCATTCCTGCTGAAAAAAACCATCACTTCATGTAAATCACATGCTCTTCTCCAATCTTTCCAAAACAGTCAACAAACCATAATTAGTGTACCACATGTGATAATAGATTATGAGTTTTGTTTTCAGACAAAGGTCCCAGGTTCTTATTTAGCTCTGTTTAGATTTTGACCACATATGAATCCAAAAGAATATTTAAAGAAATGTTTATTAGTTTTGGGTCAGGTTTTTCTCGGCGAATGTTAAAATGATTTTACCCAAATACTATAATGCAATTAAGTAGTTGAAGTGATGAAAAATTAGGTCACCATACCTTGATATGACTTTTTGAACTGTCCCAAAGAGCAACCCACACTTCTGCCTGTGTGCTCAAACTTTTAACAGTATCTGCTTTCCACCAGATACATAAAACAGGCGAGATTTGCCATCTGAAATGACAAAGGAGACGTCTTTAATAAACAGAGCTTTCATGCATACCATTTCATGCTGTAAACATCTGCCTCACAAGGCCTGCTGGTTTTTTTTATTTACCTGAAACAATCCTTGGGGATTTGTATGAAATTGTATTGCACGTTATAACTCGCATCCATAATCCACAGCCATAATTCTAACTTATCAACTGCTCTTTAAAGAACTTCAGCAAGAAATAATCTCTTTGTTATCCTGCTTGCAAGAAAAAAGATGTAAATATTATATGTTCAAGGAACCGTCTCAAAATATCGCAATACTCACCAATCGGTTATGATATAAATAGAGATTACATTTCTGGGGAGGTTTTGGTCAATATTTTTTACTGCAAAATATATAATCATAAGGTAAAATAAATAGTTACATAATAAAACAGCACAGGTACATAAAATACAAATGAATAAATAGATTTAGATATTATAACACGAGAGATGATTGCTGATTTTTCTTCGGGATGGTGGTGAAGTTGATGTGATATATATACAGATACAGAAACAGACTGAGGTGAAGGGACAGGATCGTCTGCCTCTTCAGCTGAGGAACTTCGATCCAAACAGTGACAATCCTCTCCATATTCTCCAGCACGAGTTATTTTTAGTAGTACTCATCAGTATGACACTTTGTACAATCTCTAATGTTTTTTCTGCATGAACAAAAATTGTTTGCACCGCCGTCAAGAGGTAAGCCAAGCACTTGGCCAATATCAACTGACCGTTCTCCATCGTCAAAATGCTTTAACATGTCTAATTTAACCTCAAGGGTAATACTTTGACGTTTCATTTTTCTCTCTCACGACACCAATATCACTTCCCAGGCGTTTACCAAACATTTTCAGAGGGGTTGCGAACGAAAGTTAATTAAAAAAAATATATACATATTGCAAGGCACAACGTTCAAACAATGTCAGCAAAGGTGGCGGTATAAAAGCAGACAGAGCAAATATGAGGCGGAAGGATGTTGTCATACGTTGCAAGCAACACCAACCAACATAGGTGACTCAAACTGCTCCGCCCGTCCTTCACTCTTTATGAGCGACGTGTACGCGAATGATTGGATTTGTTCCCCTATTCATGAGTGACATATAAAACATCTTTCTAGCCCCCGTTGGACTTAGTCCGAAACAATTCGGTCTCGATTTTCGTGTCCGTGCATGCGTGTGTGCATCCGCAACCATATCTTGGACATGTCTGAACCAATTTTATTTGTACTTGGCACAAAAGACAACACATGATGGTATACATATGCACGTCGTTTTTTTTCGACATCAGATCCAAAATGGCCGACTGGCGGCCATTTTAGTTGAAAAAAAAAAGCCGTGTCCAACACGTTCTCAACTATTTCTCGGACATTAATTTACCGATGTTATTAAAACTTGGCACACAGGTAACAAATGATGGCTTACACAAGCATGTCATTTTCTTTTGAGATCATATCCAAGATGAACAACTCATGTCCATGTTGTTACGTAAATGTATCCCCAACCATTTCTCAGACATGCATCGTCCGATTTCATTCAAACTTGGCACAAGCACAGTACATGATGACATACACGTGCCTCTGATCTGATCAAAGACGGTCGACTGGTATACTGGCCGCCATTTTAGTTGTACATAAATATGCGCTAGCCCTTTAAGTCCATACAGCAAAATTATTAAAACAATGAAGGCTGTGACATTTTATGCCTTTTTTTACTTGTTATCCTTGTTTTTCATTGTATGTATTGTCCTTCTGATGGTACCTTAAATTTTCATTCAATAGCTGCCATTAGACGAGGCTTTATTTATGCATGCAAAAATAATGGCATTTTGGATCCTCAACCCACTTGTGCCACTCTTTTCTCTCCTGAAAAAGCTCTAGAATATGAGTGTTGTGTGTACACTTGTATTTTGTGCTGTATTTGTCTGCATGAGTAACACTGGTAGAGAGAGTACTTTACATTAATTAGAAGACCATAACTAGAAAATAATCAAGCATGTCATATATGGGATTTGAACTTGGATTTACTGCATCATGAGCCTAGAGGTTTAGAATGGAATAAGAAACAGGCTAACATGTTTGTGAAAGTTAAGTGTGACATGGAGCCATGAAGGAGAAATGCTATTATTAATTATTATTATTGTTGTTGTTGTTGTTATTATAATTATTATTCTCACCAATGTTAAAATCTCTGCCCAGCGATACTGTGATACTGTGGCTGTGGTGTTACAGGCAGGGCGATGCATCAATGTGTGTGCCATCCCTCGGATTGGATGTTAATCTGGGCATCCCATCTGCTGGCTTTAGTTGGTGAACGTTACAGATCCCACTGTGTTCCCACGATGAGTAGGTGAGTTTTTGCCAGTACCATGGCCAAATTCCACATTCCTGCCGGATTGCAGGTAGCAAGAGATACAGTCTTCTGGGAGGTTCCTTGACACCAGGTTGCATCTTTGAGTGTGGTTGCTCTATCGGGGTAATAGCTTTTGCATTGTGAACTATAATTGACCAGGTATTTCACATGTTTCATGTGAACGACCTTCTTCGGCCATGACAACCTACACACATTGATATTATTGTTAGTATCATTATTGTTATTACTGAGAACACATCAAATCTAGAACTTAAAAAATTGTGACATAAAGCAGTCATTTTTCTTCAATAGCATTAAATCTTGTCATGTACGCAAGGGTTTATGCGATGCCAACTTCAATAAAGAGCTCTGTAAGAAACATATCTACATTTGATTTCATTTATTTGATAAGAAAACTGTGACATTAATGGGGAAAAACATTCATATGGGGCTTCATCTCAATGCTGAAATATCCTGTCACTGAGACCACTAACAATACAAAAACAGAAGGTAAATGAAGCACAACTAATATAATTGTTTTTTTGTTTATATCGTTTTACATTTATATATTTTTTGTACAAAAATTACATACAAGGAAACTTTCAGGGTTTTTTTTTAAAATAGGCTTCAAGGCTCGTGGCTCATGGAGTATCTGCGACACAAATCAGGCTCACATGGAAATTCTCTGACAACATCGTTTCGTGATAACGTTGCTCACCAATAGGGGAACAATTTTCGAACAATGTCTCGACATTTCCACATAAGGTGGTGGTATCTGTCACTGCACTTTTATTGTGACGTGAATGTCCGCTAAACCTTTGTCTTTATTCAGCAGCCACCCTGTGAAACTACACTCCTTTTTAATGAAGTGAATTTCTGCTAAACATCACGACGTAGAGGCATTGTGGAGGTGGATTCTGCTCCATTCTCCTCCGCACAATATTCCCCCTCCCCACCTCCCATCATTTTCCCTCACGCTCCACCTCCACAAGCTTCATCCACGACCATCGTCGGTGCGTACAATGCTGTACTGTACTCGACTTTACATGTTACTTTGTTATTATTTATATAATGCTTTTATTTATTTATTTATTTGTTAGGTATATTATTTTATGATTGGGATGGTATGAAATGTAAATGTACAAATATATGCTTTTTTGGACTAATTTAAGGTGTTTTTAGTCCCCAAAAAAATTCGACTTGGGACACATTCAATGTTAATGGGAAAATTCGTTTTCAACAATGCCGCTTCCTACAACGTCACACTTTTTAGGGACACGTTAACGATGTTATAGGAGAACTTACTGTACATGAGACAACACCAGACTTTACTTTCACACAAAACCCACTGAGATTGAGAGAAGTGACATCACTTCCCAGAGCATTCTGGGTACCAGCAATGTTATCTTTATGACTGCTTTTCTCTCCGCACTCAGTGAGGCAATCAAGGACGCATTTCCTCTTCCCCAATGGAATGCAACCTATGGGGGGGGGTTTTTTCTCCGTTTTTAAATGCTGAGGAAGCAGCGAAGGAAACAGCGTGTACCATTTATGAAGTCTTTGGTATGACTCGGACTCAGCTGGGGTTCAAACCACCAACCTCCCAGACTCTAACCATTATGCCACCAAGTCACGGTTTCCTGAAAGACAGGAAAAAGCCATTTCAGGGCCTCTTACTTGTGCTATATCCATACCTTATTAACCTCATTTATTAATTTATTTTATTTTTAGTACAAACCCTTTATTTGGTATTAATTTAGTCTAACTTAACATCCACATCTGTTTTATAACTATTATGCATATCACATTAAAACTAAGCAGATAATTTATCTGGGGTACCAGCACAAGTCACCTACCTTTTATCAGAGGTACAGTTGTTTCATAATCAAGAGAACCTAAGAGTAAATGTGACAGCTGACTTCATGACCCAATCTGAAATATGGCATGCTCAGAGATACAGCACATGCTAAGGGTGCTACACCAGAACAGCAGTTATAGTCAGAGCCAATTTCACAGGTGAACAACTTCATGACCAGACAAGTTGGAGGTGAGCATAATATCAACGGGGCTATCCTGCCATTCTTTATTATTATTATGTTTTGTTAAATACAAAAATGAAAGCATAGAGTTAACCATTTAGCCTTAGTAAAATATTCTTCTAATTTATAACTGCCATTGCAGTCCTTTAATTCTCCATGAAAGATTTTGCCTCAAACAAAAGGTCACATTGGATTTGGACGTTAGATATTCAGGGCTGAGATTTTAACTTAGCTTGTAAAGGGTTCAACTAAAATGCTATATCACGAGTTTGCTCAATGCACAATTAGTATGTAAATAAATCCAATGAATATCAATCAAAATATAATGTACAAATCTTGACCGGAGATTTTACATCAGAGAGGTGCTGCGTTTCCAGATCGGTGAGCATGTTACCTTGACAATGGGCAGCCTCAACAGACGGTTTGCTGTAGCTTGAATGCAAACAACCCTTCCACAAAGAAACAGTCTCGGTGATGAATTGCAGAACTGCTATCTTGATGTTTTCTTTCCTTGTTTTTTTAAACATACCTTGACTTGCTTGCCTCATTGCTTCAAACATGCTCATTATTAAATGTCCTTTTTGGCAAATTTATTGGTTTACTTGGGTTATTTATAATTCTTACAATGAGTAAATTGAAACCATGGATGACAGGAGAGGCAAGTGATAGCATGCCGACGGGAAGTGATGTTATTAGTCCACTCTTCAAAAAATGTATTTTTGCATTCAAAATCTCTGCTCATGGAATACCAAGGTGATGAAGGATAAAAAGGCAACAGACTGACAGTGGGCCACTGTTGGACTCATCAAGGAAAGGAAAGAATGACCAAGAGCAGAGAGAGAGAGAGAGAGAGATAGTGGAAACACAATAACCTGCAAGTAAGACAGTTGCATTATGTAGGGTTCATGGGGTTTGCGGTCGAGAAGGTTGCAGGTAGGAATAGGGAATGTCATGAGATGGTGGTGTACCGCTTTCTTAAAGCCCTGGAGGGAAGAGTGCGTGATTGAATTGCTCAAGTGTGGAAAGCAATTCCACAAATGAGAGAAAAGAACAAAAGAGTGGAGCTGTGTGGTAAGCCTGGATTGTGGGCGTTCAACAAGAATATGCTTATTGGAAAAACCAGTGCATCCTGGTGTCGCTGCAGGGAAGAGTTCGGGGTGGGTTGAAAGAACAGAGAGAGAGAGAGCTAGACCGAGGAGAGGCAGTAAAAAGAGAGAGAGAGAGAGAGAGAACATCGACCTGCCTGTGATGTGAAAGCAACATGTCCTGTGCTTAGGACTTTGATGTTATATAAAAGGTTTTGCACTACCAAAAAATGAGGACAATTACCAAGTTTGCTGAACCGTCACCACGTTTTATTTCTTTCAAGTAAAACTCATTCCTCTCTTCATTCTGCTCATCATAACTTCTTTCCTTTCCTCATTTTGTCTATGATGTTGAAAAAAATTAATTTAGGAGGCTAGGAAGGCACTGCCCATTGGCAAGCATTTTAATACCCATCCCACCGAGAGCATCGATGAGTCGACTTCAAAGTGGTAAACTACACCGGGTGGGGCACTCAGAATATCTTCTGCATCGTGACATCATGTCAAGAGCTTCCCCATAGATCACTAGTTTATCCAGAGTATTTAATGAGTCAAAGCATGTTGTTGGATTAGTGGTTAAGGTGGTTGGCTTGGGACCTAAGGGTCCTGAGTTTGAGCCCCTGGTACTATTGAATTAACACTAGGTGGCGTTGACTAAGTGAGTACCAGTGTACTGGGGTAATAACCATTTGGGATAACCTGTGTTGGAGTGGTGACCCATCCAGAACTGTACTCTTTGCCAATTAAACCGCCTTAGCAGCCCGATGTGCCTTTATGGCGTGAAAGGAATGGTAATATTATTGTTATTATTTAATGAGTCATGCATATAATTGTGTCATGATATCTTAAAATTCCAAAGAAAAATGTTGGAAATGTGTAGAGGCGTATTTCCACCACTGTGTGCTTTGGGTTGGCTTGTTTGCTGTTCACATCTGAGCAAATAGCTCATAATGTTTAGATCTCAGTTTGAAAATCCCATTTACTTAACAATGTTGATTTGTTCGTGATGTACTAATGACCTAATTAATGTAAAAGTTCAATGATGTCCTTAATGTACTTGTCCGACACGTGATATATGCACTAGCTGCCCAATGAGACAAATAAATTTGAGCAAAATGTACTCCATTCATGGCATTGCTTTCAGAGGTTTTGACGTGTGAACATATTGTAATGCACCTCTGTTTGACAGGTTGCATCACCTCGAGGGTGGTACTCTTATAATTGTGAGCTTAGTCACTTGGATGAGTCAAGCAGACAACTGTTCTCTTAACCTGCCAAATAGTTTATTTAGAGCATACTTGCACCATGGAAGCAAATGTGTAACGCCACCGAAATTATCAATTAAAAATTGATTATAGATGTAGAGCAGAAATTAAACAACGCAGAGTAATAAATAACTAATGATATTCAATACTAATAAGTGTGTGTGTGTGTGTGTATGCATCATTCATAAAGGATAACATATTCTCTCTGCGAACTCCCCTACCCCCACCCCTCGCTCTCTCTCTTTGTCCCATCCTCGGTCTACTCCTTCCAAATATAGTGCAGCACTCTCCTCCCACACCT